>OY992530.1:225668319-226268319 GCA_963921185.1 Dasysyrphus tricinctus | reverse complement strand
ATGTTCGAAAACATCATGTGTGGTACAATTCTGCAGTCAAAAATCGAGTTGGCAACAAAAATATTGAGAGGCCGGAGAACGTGTTCATAAACGTCAAATGCGTTTGCAAGAAAATTGAATGACGTTGATAAAAAAGATTTTGTGCAAACAAAACCATTGCATTAATTTGACAATATCTGTATTTTAGTTGAACTAAAATTATAGATCGAAACCGAGATGAACCGTATCGTTTGCTCAGATGCCTTCGTCCATCAATATAAAACCAAACTTTCTGACATTAAAATAAAACACAATGATTATAGTGGAAAATACAAAGAAAATACCGATCTTTATTAAAACTTTCCGTCCGACCTTCTCTTGTGACTAACTTTCGTTATACATTTCATAAACAATATACTTAGCATTCGTTAAGTTTTAATATAAATGTTTCATATAAGCTCAAAGCATCGACTACAGAGTTGCCAGACGATACAATAGATATATTTGCGTCGAAAAATGGCAATCATTTGACAATCGAATTGACGAAACAACTATCCTTTCCTTAGGTATAAAAGTTCCATCCAACTTCTCTTCGGCAGTGACTGCTGTAGTTGTTTCCTGGCTTCTCTCCAAAATTCTTCGTTGGATTTGCACTCTTCGGTAGTTTAATAATATGGAACACGGAAGTTCCCAAAACACACTCATAAAAGTGACAAAATTCTCACATCAAAAACGTATCGTATGGCCATTGTATATAAATTCTATAGTATTCTCATGAAGAAAAAAAGCTCGTGGCCATCTATGCGTCCAAATGTCATACTAATTTTTGTTAAGGGATCTCGGTAAGGCGATCACAGCGAACCTATCGACCAAATGTCTACCTACAAAATCGTGTTTCATGAGAATACTATAGATTGGATATACAATGGTATGGCTAAACAGCACGTCTGCACGCATCGCTGCCGACAGCGCCGAACTCGAAACACATGTGCATACTCTTAAGGTGCGTATCCATTTCAGAGTAAAAAGGCGGTGAGCAGCTCTGAAGAAGTTCTAGAGAATAAAATTCGAAAGTGGACACAGACACAGTCATGAAATAAGCTCACCAGAGAGGAAGACAGATATCCGAGAGTCGCTCTCGAGAGTTTTCTAGTAAAAGTACTCCCTCAATGGAAACGTACATTTTAATATTTATCACAAAAAGAACTCTATCACCCATTTAGTATGAAATTTTTTGGTATTTCTCAATAACTTTTATACATAAATGTAGTTTATTATTTTAACTTTAATGAGCTATCTTTAACCAGTAGATCCGGGCATTTGAAGCAAAATTAGAAATGAAGGTAATTACTCGTAAATCGACGTATTTTAAAAATTAAATTTTTTTTTAAATTAAAATAAACTGCAAGGTTGAAAACTTAGATAAGTGCCCCTGTCGCCTCTCCCCTTACATTTAAGTATAAAAACCACTTACAAATTTTTAGAGTAGGGTTGGAGGTTGAGCAATACCATTTTAAAACACTGTATTCCAAATTGTGAAATTTTTCGTTCAAAGCATATTGAAAAGTGAAAGTGAAATCGGTTTGGGATTCAACCTGCTCCCTAGTATGAAATAAATTGACTTTTCTCACAAAATGTTTTATAGTAATGTAGCCTGACATTGATCTTTTAGTTAAAGACCTTAACATTTAAGATCGAGATCAAAAGCCGAAGTTATAAGCTTTCCACTCAGTCGATTTGAAGGCGGTATTTGTGCATAGCGGAACTTTTCTTAAACTGGTCAGCCAGTGGCCAGGCCAACGAACAACCACTCATTGCTGCAACCTTTCTTTTTGATAAAATTTTATTAAAGTCTTATTTTATGCTTCGTTCGTTCCTGCCCAGGGGGGGGGGGGCAATTGCACCCATTGCCCCCCCTTGTATCCGCGCCTGTAAGAAACACTGTTTCTTCAAAGGCAAGAAGTACACAGCATTTTTCCAAGTTATTGGCCAATACTTTATGAAATAATGTTTGGATATATTCTAAGACATAAATTATATAAAAGAGGAGGTGTATTTCCCCCTCTTTTCTATAAGGGGGACAAACTCCCAAAACCTTGAATTAAAGTAGAAATATAGCTATTTAAAAACAACGGAAATACTTTCCACATAAAAAGATTTTTCTTATTTCAATGATTGAACTACCTTACCAATGATCATTGAAAAATTAAAAGTCATTTTTTGTGAAAAGTTGAGCCTATTTGAATTTTTTTTTTGACTAGAAATATTAATTAAGTCTTAAACTTTAATCGTCCATCAAAATAATGAATGATTTTGTTTTCTAAACATCTCAAAATCAATCATTAAAGTTTTCAATGAATAGCCCAGTCAAATTAGGAAATCAAATCGCATTTTTCGATGGACAAAATTTTTTGTATGGAATCTGTTTGGCTACGTCTCCTGATCATAAAAACGAGTTTTTGGGATTTTTGAGGTTAGGGAAGACCCGCCATCTTGAAAAAGAGATTGGTTTTGTTTTTATGCAATAACTCGCTTGCATTTATTTTACAACAAAACGTCCTAGCACAATCTTGTAGAAGATAAAATTACCTATAAAATAAGCTATTAACGATCTCTGTAGGTGGTTTCATTTTTGAGATATAATGGACCAATGTTCCCTTATGGGTTGTGTTTTGGGGGTGGTATGACTTTTCTTGAGTTATCTAGGTAACCGTTGATTTTTTTGGATGATGCTCTTAGAATCATTTTCAGTTCTTGACTCGACCTATAAAATGAGCCGTCGATCGATATCATCGGCCACGAATTGTGCGAGTTATCCAATTCATAGGATCACACTCTATGAGTAGGGAGAAAAACATAAATATATTTTTTTTTTCGAAAATGTTTATCCGGTGAATCATAAAAAAAACTATTACTTAAAATGTTGTCCATAGTAATGATAACAATTTAACATACATGGTACGTGGAGTTGCATCCGTACCACACAGAAAGTTGTAAAGCAGCCGGGAAACTTAAGACATACCTACATTTCTTGTTGTTGAAAACTGAGTTATCTTTTCTCGATCTAAATGTAAACCAAAGGTATTGCATGCAATTTCACAGGTGTTACCTAAAAAAAAACTTAACAAGATTTCAAATTTATTGATTGGTATTCTTTTATAAAAATCAAAACACCAGTGCTCAGACTAAAAACTGAACTAAACTTGCTTTCAAAAACATTTGGGCAAAAATTTGGATTATTGAGTTTTCAAAGAAAAAACAAGATGCTTCCTCTGTCAGCGATAACAACAAGCATCAATATTAACTCATCTCCCGTAGCAGTTGACCCGTTTTTGCTATTTCAAAGAATGTGCATCACGCAGAAGTCCCTCGATGACATGGAAAAATGTTTTCAATACGAACTTGCCCCGTACCCGTTGGCTCTCTTCACGGAAGAAGGTATGAGAAAAGGTACCAAGTCAACATTATACGATGCATTTTCACTGCTGGCGCTGCTCGAAAACGAAATTTGTCATCTAAACGATATGTAATTTGTGATACACGGAGGATTCCTTCTACATAAAGTTGTTTGGGATTTCAATACAAAACCTACTTTCGGTGACATTTGTCAAAAATACATAAAGTACGTTGAAAACCACTATGGTTTCAATGCCACCATTATCTTTGACGGATATTCCGATGTTCCTGGAATTGCAGGTACCAAGACATGGGAAAGATTCCGCAGAACAACAAAAAAAAGATCTGTTGATCTGAATTTTAATGCTGACAACAACAGCCGAAGAACCATTCCTTGCCAACGAACAAAACAAAAATAAGTTCATCCAACTCCTAAGACATAAACTTCAAGACACAGGTTATACAGTTTTTCAGGACAAAAGTGTTGCTGATAGCTGATTTGATTATTATCACTACAGACATTAAGCAGTCTTCTCTGCATGAAACTGTTACAATCATTTCCTAGGACATTGATATTCTTGTTTTGTTGACTGAACATGGAAAACATCATGCGAATGTTTTTCTTCGGAAACCCAAAAAATCACACGCACCAGAGAAATGGTTTTCGACAAAAAGAATAAAATGTGACACAATTGTGTCAGACAACATTTTATTCTTACACGCTATATCGGGATGTGACACAACGTTAGCAACGTACTTCGCTGGGAAAATGAAATTCGTTACCACAATGGAAAAATATGCTGGCAACCTTGCTGCAGAAGTGGAAATTTTTAAACGAAAAGTCGCTGACCCAGAAGAACTTATTGTGGCAGGGGAAAAATTCTTCATGGCACTCTATGGTGGAGGCAAGACAACTTCAATTGACGAACTTCATTATAAAAAATTTACGAAGTCTGTGGCAAAAACGAAAAACAATTGATGTTCACTTCCCCCACAAAAGATGCGCTACGACAGCATATATTTCGGACGTATCACCAGGTACAAACGTGGCTAGGAAACGACCAGGATCCGGAAAAGTGTAATACATCCCCAAATGTATTACAATTGCTGAAGATTATTGCGAAGATGAAAGTACCCTGCTCTTGCAGATTCTTAACGATGAAATGACATCAAACGAAACGATTTTTGAAGCTGATGTATGCGATGATGACCTTTAAAAATCTCAAAATATTCCCCTTAATATTTTTGTCTCCCCTTCAAATACTTTCACAGAGAAAACTTAATGTAAAATACACTTTACCTTTTTTATCATTTTGTCAAATTATTCTGTTAATAAAAACCAATCAATAAGTTTGAAATTCAATTAAGTTTTTCTTCGTAGTACCTAGGAAACCGCATGCAATACCTTTTACATTTGGATTGAAAAAAGATAACTCAGTTGTCAACAACAAGAAATGTAGGTGGCTTAAGTTTCCCGGCTGCTTTACAACCTTCTGTGTGGTGCGGATGCAACTCCACGTACCATGTATGTTAAATTGTTATCATTACTATGGACAACATTTTAAGTAATAGTTTTTTTGTACGATTCACTGGATAAACATTTTCGAAAAAAAAAATATATTTATGTTTTTCTCCTTACTCATAAAGTGTGATCCTATGAATTGGATAACTCGCACAATTCGTGGCCGATGATATCGATCGATGGCTCATTTTATAGGTTGATACATGAACTGAAAATGATTCTAAGAGCATCATCCAAAAGAATCAACGGTTACCTAGATAACTCAAGAAAAGTCATACCACCCCCAAAACACAACCCATAGGGGAACATTGGTCCGTTATATCTCAAAAATGAAACCACCTACAGAAGTCATTGATAGTTTATTTTATAGGTAATTTTATCTTCTACAAGATTGTACTAGGACGTTTTGTTGTAAAATAAAATGCAAGCGAGTTATTGCATAAAAACAAAACCAATCTCTTTTTCAAGATGGCGGGTCTTCCCTAACCTCAAAAATCCCAAAAACTCGTTCTTATGATCAGGAGACGTAGCCAAACAGATTCCATACAAAAAATTTTGTCCATCGAAAAATGCGATTTGATGCCCTTTTTTTGACTAATTTGACTGGGCTAGAAGAGTTTCAATGATAGCTATAACTTGCGCCTTAGGTTCCCTATCCCCTGTTCGTTCATTTCCAAGTTCTTTTACAGGTGTTTCTTTCGACCTATTAAGAGAGATAGAGAGAGAGCCTCTTATCTTAAAGAATAATAATAATTGACGATGCTAATTGTCAATTTTGACGTTTGGAGTGGATTATGATGACCCACTAACGAATATTCTCTCTTGTAATCACAATCACGAGTGACTGTTGGCTTTTGTAGTAGTATAATCAACAGACGGTAGTCTGTTAAAACCTAATCCTAAAAGAAATGACTGTGAAATGTCTCTACTGGTGCCATGTAGAAAATGGTTAAGTCGGAAATAAATTAAAACGGTTATCTGCAATAACATAAGGCTGTTGACAGAAAACCATGAGTGCTTCTCAAAATCACTGACAACTTATAGACGGAGAGATGCCTGCAGAGTTGACAACCTCACTCACGCCATGGATTTTTTTTTCGGAAAAATGTTGGATGGAACTTAGAAAAGGAAAAGCCTGATGATCAGAAGGCAGACTGGAAGACATAAGAGAGTGTGGGGGGTCACGCATGCTATTTTTGTTTAACCAGATGTTTCCAACAAATTTGAAAGCTGGTGGAAGTTGATGAAGAGTATGTGAGAGAGGAGATTTCAAAATGTCAGAATGCTTAGTGGAACACAAAGATGCGGCTAAGGTTGTCGAACATTTCTGAAAATTTACCTGATTCCTTTTTTTATGTATATACATTCATATACACATATAGGTAGATATATGTATATTATGAATGTTTATGGTATTATCATTCTATATAAATTCTATAGTATTCTCATGAAGAAAAAAAAGCTCGTGGCCATCTATGCGTCCAAATGTAATACTAATTTTTGTTAAGGGATCTCGGTAAAGCGATCACAGCGAGCCTATCGACCAAATGTCTACCTACAAAATCGTGTTTCATGAGAATACTATAGATTGGATATACAATGGTATTATCGCATGTATCTACAGAATGTATTTGTGCAGGAATGTGAATTTTCTTGGATTACCTTTTATTCGTTTTTTTTTTCTTGTTAACCCCTTGCACAGAATGGGATGTATGTAGCTGTAGCTTAAGGAATTGCTGTAGCACAAGCTGTCACTATGATCACCCACTCATGTAGCAAATAAACGTCCACAATTGTGTAGTGCAGGATAAAAGATAGCTGTCAAAAGGCTCGGAGCGTAAGATGGTTGTTACTTTGATATAAGTAGTCTGATAAAATAAATAAATTAACAAACTTTTTTTCTCTGCGCAAGTATTTATCGCAATATATTTTCTCCCCAAACTACTTGACATGGACATTCGGGAGCTTCAGTGGTTTGTCAAATTATCTTGGTAGTATCTCAAGTTTTCTGGTACGTGCTATCTCCAGTGTACATGCCAGAATGCAACACCGGATATTGGAAAGATATTAGCAACGAAATCTATGAACGTTGGCATATGCCTGACTGCATCGTCGGGAGCATAGATGAGAAACACGTTGCCATAAAGCGTCCGCCAAACTTAGGGTCCAAATACATCAACTACAAAGGTTTCCTTATTTTTACTTGCAGTTTGTGATGCCAATTACCTGTTCACGGTAGTTGATGTTGGAGCCAGAATGACGATTGAATTTTTCGAAACTCTGCATTTGGAAAACAAATGTTATTGAATGAAGTGCAATTGCCACCACCCAAAAAACTGCCAAATTCTAATAAAGTGGCGCTATTTTTTTTTGTGGCTGACAGTGTGTTCACACTTAGAGAGAACCTTATAAGACCCTATTCATATCCAGGAATTTTATTATTAGATATTCCAGAGGATGTATTTAATTTCAGACTTTCAAATGCCCGCCAAATAATCGAAAACACATTCGGAATATTGATCGCCCGCTAGAGAACTCTCAACAAATCAATCGAGTATCATTCCAAACATGCTGATAATGTCAAGTATAACATTTGGCGTTATTCTTTTTTGGCTCTGAGCAAAGCCCTGAGCAGAGGCTGAGCGATCAGAGCAGAGCTCCGAGCAAATTATGATCAGAGTCCTCAGATTTGATTTGAGCACTGAATTGTCATTTCATAGACAGTTTTGGTAATGTGAAATTTCTTGCAATTTTTTACAGTTGACTGTTCCAGTGACTGTCCGGGGAATCTAGTTTCAATTATGTATCACTAAAAAATAAGTGAAGTTCGCTCAGCGTTTCGCTCGATTCGCTCGATTTGCTCGATCATTTCTGAGCTAATTGAGCAAGCTCTGGAGCTAGCTCCGATGGAAAAAAGAAACACACTTCTTATGCCCTGATATGTCTGAGCTAAAAAAGGCTGAGCGATCAGAGCAGAGCTCCGAGCAGATTATGATCAGAATCCTCAGATTTAATTAAGAAACACACTTGAGCACTGAATTGTCATTTCATAGATGTTTTTGGTAACGTGAAATTTCTCGCAATTTTTTACAGTTGACTGTTCCAGTGACCGTCCGGGGAATCTAGTTTCAATTATGTATCACTAACAAATAAGTGAAGTTCGCTCAGCGTTTCGCTCGATTCGCTCGATCATTTCTGAGCTAATTGAGCAAGCTCTGGAGCTAGCTCCGATGGAAAAAAGAAACACACTTCTTATGCCCTGATATGTCTGAGCTAAAAAAGAAACATAGAACTTTTGTTTGACAGTTCCGTGATCTGCTCTGAGTTAAAAAAGAAAAACGCCAATTATCAGTATGTTTGGGATGAAACTCGATTGATTTGTTTTTTCTGCAGGAGCTGTCAGGACGTAGAGGAAATAGAAACCATTAAACACCTGCTCCGTGATTGTCCAAGCCTCCAAACAAATCGACTCCGTTATTTTGGAAACAGGTTTTTTGAAGAACTGGACGATCTAGCGCAGGTCTCAATGGCAAACATGAGAAAATTCATAGAAAGCACAGGCTTGTTCGCAAACGAACCAGTCTATGTGAACCATTAGCTTAGGTGCATCTCTGCATTCTTTTATAAGGTGATTACAATGGACCAATAGGCCCCCGTGTACGTAACAGCCTCTGTGCTGTGCACGCCCCTCTTAACCTAACCTAACCATTTGTACTATCTTACATAAATTTATCAAACAACTGATAAATTGATATTGTATAAAACCTTTGTGTATATAGAAATATATATGCCTATACAAAGATAAAACGCAAGCAGTCCTGAAGTTTATTGCAATTCAAATAACATTAACGGTGAACAAATCGGAGAAACAATAGAATAGTCAGAAGGAGCTTTCGTAGTTTTCGTAGTAATCCTTAAACCTTTTTGATTACAAAAAATCAGCTGGAGTACAAAAATATGTAGATTGATTTTCAAAAACCAGCATTTTTATTTTCGTTCTCACAACTCCCGGTGAAAACCTTTCGTGTTTCTATTTCCGTTTTCAGAACTGATTTTTTTTGTAAGGTTTAAGGATGTGGAAAAATCATTCATTTGAGAAAAAAAAGAAAAATGTATTTGTATAGGTTTGACTTTACTTTTTTTGACAAAAGTTCAGACTTTCTTATTTTCGTTCTGAAAAGGCCATTGAAATAATTATTTGTTAAATTTTGTTTACTTAAAACATTAGGTAAAACTTGCTATATATCGCAGCACTTTAAGCTTTGCTGAATTCTTCAATTTTCTATGAAACTGTTCTATTTTTTCACTGTCGATTGGCAGGACAGCTCGTCTTCTCGGGATCAGGCAAAACAGGAACCGAAACCGCTGGAGCAGGCTGGCGAGGTTTGTTCAAGAATGCCTGGACTGATTCCATTGTCGACAAAAATGTTGACTCTATGGTTCGTTTTTTCCTTTCTGCACCTTGTGAATTCAACACCATGGTCTGTTCCGATTCTAGGAAGTTAACCAGGAAGGAACTCAGAATACCAAACACAAATCTTTCACCCCCCAATGTAGTGAAGGGTGTGAGTGCCAGGAAATCACTTCCACCATCTTCGTTGGTATTAACATAACTTGCTGTCTATATTCGGGTTTCTTGCTCAGATCCCTGGAGCAACTATCTCTGAGGCTCTTCCACTTTTGTTTGCCATCATGGACTGCAAAATTGTTTTTATTAGTATTAATTTTGATAAAATCTCAAAGGGACTCTGCCCAAGAATATAAGCTCGTTGAAATATCTACATAAATGTAGGTACTTACTTGACAATCCCATTTCTTCGGAAATATTTTTCCACACCGCGGCTTTTTTCTTTACATTTTTATAATTTGGGTTTGTCAAATCCTATAAACCATGGTTATATTTAACAATTTCAATAAATTTTTCCATATTTTGCTGGCTTACATATAAAATTTTGTTGTTGCTTGTTATTTCTCGTTTCTGTGCCGCCATATTTTGAGCACATTCAATGCAAATATCATGTTTCTCTGGAAATAAAATTTTTCTGTGTTCAACTTGCTCCTTTCATTTTTTTTTTGTTACACAGGTTGATTGAGTCAGTGTGAGTCACAGTACACATATTGAAGGTAATATCATTAGCGTTTTCATTTTTGTTCAGTTCTGTGCATCCATCAAAATCAGTGAAAAATGGCGACTCTACGTGACCCCGTCTAGTTAAACATCAAAATTTGTTGTGTGTTATGTGTTCATTTGTTACTTATTTAAATACAAATACAATTATTTCAAGCTTTTTAGTGTTTATTAACATTTTTTTAATGTTATTTAAATTATCCTTTTGTGTTTGTTTTCTTCGTTGTTGTTGTAATACAGTGGAAGCCCAGCGGGAAATATCGTCCTCAATGAAATTTATTGCTGAAATAATCAATGAATTCACTTGCCAAATCATAAGAGAAACGACATGCAATGATTTAGTAGGTGAAGAGTAATGCAAAGTTTCCTCAGTTCGTAGCTTTGATTCCACTTTCTGCTTTGTGTTTATGAAACGACCCTTTATTTCGGTGAATTTAAAAGGGAAAAGTATGTGATGAAAAAGTTGTGGAAAAGTAATGTACAAGATCATCAGTTCATTGTTTGAATCCACTCATCTGCTTTGTAAAGTGTTCATGGCGAGAACAAAAAAAAAAAACAAATGTGAGTGAAACTCATGGTGAATTGTAATCGATGATTCCAACGATGAATAGTAATGCACAAAGTAGTTTATAATTTGTTGGCAACTATAAATTCTCATTTTGTTGGATACAGTTCACAGTGACTTACTTTAAAAAAGTTAATGTAACACGAACTGAAGTCAGTAGAAATTGCGTTTGTCGAAACACCAAAAATTTTTGATTTGAAATGGAAACAACTTTTTGGTTTGTTTTCATTTTAAAATAAAGGGTGCATTACCGATGGGATTTAGTAAACAATACAAATGGGAGGATTTAATTGATGAAAAAGAAACTACCACTAACCTGGTGATTTCATAACTGAATTTTCATTAGATTTTTCATTGAAATTATTGAACTGATGAATAAGCTAAATACCCGTATGTAGTGAACTCACAGATTATGCAATCACCATGTTTTTCATCACCTGGGTCGGTGAATAAACAACTTCCACTGAAGTAGTGAATTCGTTAGTGAATTTTCATCGAGAAAGTGGCATGTGCTTCCCGCCAATGACACGCCCATGTTAAATTCATCAAAGGAATAAGCTGAAAAGTGGCAGGTACAGCTTCCATTCCTCAAGGAAAAAGCAGGTTTTTCCTCAATGATTTTTTTAATTTTTCCCGCTGGGAGAGGTCACGTAAGGCTGCCATCTTGAATTTCTTTGACAGTTCTCATTTCGGACCACATGCGCAAGATAATACCTTAGATATGTGTACTGTGAGTGTGAGTAACAATCGTATAACAGATGTCAATCTGATCGTCAATATTCTTGCTGAGAAAAGAATTGCCAAGCTTTAATAATAGAGTATCCCCCCATACGATTTTTTTCTTATAATATAGCATTCGCAAATTAAATTAACCAAATCGCAAATAGGTTTAACCTAAACGCAAATAAGTTCCACCCAAGCGCAAATAGATTTAACCCAAACGCAAATAGAATTAACCTAATCGCAATTCGATTGAAACAAAACGCAAATATAGTTAAACTATACGCAAATAATATTAAACTATTAGCAAATCATTTTAACCAAAACGCAAATTGAATTAACCTTAGCTTGATTTATTGTTCCAGCTGTACTTTTTGGGTTTAATGGATTTTGGTATTATCCATAATTGTTAAAAAGCCATTATTAAGGGATTGGCCTCTTATTTGGTCGGTAAGTTCTTGGAAAATGCGCAGAACTAGTTGGATTTACAATTGGGGGCTCTTCAAAATGTTATGGTGAACTATTCCTACCTTCCATTTCTTCACCACACAGCTGGAACAACAAGTTAAGCCCGGGCTAATTCAATTTGCGTTTTGGTTAAAATGATTTGCTAATAGTTTAATATTATTTGCGTATAGTTTAACTATATTTGCGTTTTGTTTCAATCGAATTGCAATTAGGTTAATTCTATTTGCGTTTGGGTTAAATCTATTTGCGCTTGGGTGAAACTTATTTGCGTTTAGGTTAAACCTATTTGCGATTTGGTTAATTTAATTTGCGAATGCTATATATCCAAGAATCATGTAAATATTTTTTACGAATCACTGGACACAGTATGCAAATAATGTTTTGCTTTATATTTGTTCAAACTGAAAAACATAGTTCCCCCCCCCCCCCCCCCCCTCACAACAAAATCCTTGTTACGCCACTGATTATAGTTCTACTTTAAAACTTACAAAGCACTGCATAAACCACTGACACGTTCCCGCAAAAATTGGTATTAGCTGAAACACTGGAAAAAAAATTAATACTGCATTTCATTGGCTTGGTTCGTTCTCGAAAGAAATCGTAAATGGAAGTTACTGACTTTGTTTTTTTTACCGTTTACTTAGGAATGAAACACTTTCTGACTGAGTTTATTACAGACATGAAAGGAGTGGAGGTTTGTGCAGAGTATTGCAGTAATTTTAGAAAAAAAAATTATGACTTGGTTCGGTACGGCTAGCCCCTGTGAGCCCTCCATATGTGTTTTAAATGCAATTTTTTTGAAACTTTAGTTTGAATTGAAAATAGTTTCTTACACCAGTTACAATACTTAAATTAAAACTCGGAGCCGTTTACATCGTCAAAATCGAGCAAGTAGTTTTGAAATGACAACGCTTTTATTTAACACTAACAAGAATTTCGTATGACTTTCTTGCAACCTTTACATATAAAGCGTTGTCATTTCAAAACTACTTGCTCGATTTTGATGATTTAAACGGCTCTGAGTCTGAATATAAGTATTCTAACTGGTTTAAGAAACTATTTTCAATTCAAACTAAAGTTTCAAAAAAATTGCATTTAATTCGATTCCCAGCCGTGCCACCTAAAAACATGAATGTTTTATTCGAGGTACTGCCTCTTGCGAGGAACTGACAAGTCCTCCAAGAGTATACTTGTCACGAAAAAGTGCCTCTCATTTAGCCGTTCGGACTCGGCAAAAAACTGTAGGTCCCCTCCATTCCTGCCAACAAACACGCACACAGGAATGGTTGTGAGTTGTAAGTCACTAGGCCCTGGTTCTCCACGAGCCGTTGCGCCACCCAATTTATTTATTTATTTTTTATAACTGGTTTAAGAAACTATTTTCTATTCAAACTAAAGTTTCAAAAAATTTGCATATAAAACACGTATCATAGGGTGTTTCATTTTATAAGGCACAAAATAAAATGTTAAATTTTACCTGACTTTGCTCATGCCCCGAGTCTCTCTGACAAAAAAGATATTTTTGCCAAATTTCAAGAAGATTGGAGAATATTTAGAGGTTGCCCATTTTGATCACTTTTTTAAAAGTAGGCAAAAAATAAAATTTTTACATTTTTTGCAGCTTTTAGAGAAAATGTGTTTTTTTTTTATAAGAACACAAAAGTCTAGCTCCCATCACCCTTAACGGTGAGTTGATCTTCAAAAAAAAAAAAAATTAGTTGCGTCAGTTAGGGTAGGGGTAAGGGGATAGGTGAACCCCATGCAATCAATTCCGGTAATTTAATCAAAAGAGATCCCTACCAATAGAGGACAAGCAATTTCTTTCGGCCAAAATTGGATTATATGGATGTAATATGTGACATATTGTTTAGAAAGGACAGCACTGCGTATTACACAGTTATGTAACAAAAGACATTTTACATAGTAAACAATAACTGTAAGATAGGGCTATCTCTCGAGGAGGTGACGTGAATTGGCCACCAAGATCGTGAGATTTGCCCCCATTAAACTTTTCGTGGGGTTTTCTGATGTCGCAGGTCTATGCTCATTAGCCGCAATCAACTGATGCCCTCAAAGTCAAAATAATTTAGGCCATCGTTCAAATTCAGCCCGAACTATGCAACAAAGGCATTCAAATTTCGACGTCTCGGATCCTTGCCACCGTGCGCAGCCGTGGCAGATATTTTGAACAATGTCATATTCCATATTATATATTTACTATAGCATACTTATAGTCCCTTCAAAAAATAAAAAGAATTTCGTTAATACCAAAGCTTGTTTTATTCCATTTCAAAGTCGACCTGCCCTCTCTAATTGGTAAACCGTGTAGGCATCGCATAACGCTCGAAGTTTGAAGGTACAGTTCGAAGAGAAATTATTTTAAAAAGAATTGAAGGTAGGGATGTCACAAATTAACAAAATGTAGTTTAGATTGTACTTGTAGACACACACAACCTTCACAAGATGAAACAAGTGCATGAGAAGCCCTTTAATACAAAGGACTTCAATATTAGAAAACTCAATAGTTTCAGATAAAAGTGATCAAAATGCGCAACCTCTAAATATTATCCAATCTTCTTGAAATTTGGCATACATATCTTTGACATCACTTAGACTCGGGGCGTGAGCAAAGTCAGCCAAAAATCACACCTTTGGAAATATGAAACACCCTAACGTATCATCATTTTCTTGAGAATTCGAAAATGATGAAACTATTTGTATATGGAAAATTTTGAAATCTTCCTTCGAATTACAAATAGTTTACAAAGCTACTTAGGCCACTTAAATTGAGACTCGGAACCATTTAAATCGTCAAAATCGAGTAAAAAATTTTGAAATGAGAGCTTTGTATATCTATCAATTTCAAGAATTTAAAAAAAATGGTTTAACCATTAACAAATATAATATATTGGTTGTATATTTTTGATTTTTATTTGCAGTCACCCAAACTTAAATGGACAACGGCAGCAACCCTGCTGCTTATAAATATTTATAAGGATATACAATTTTTATTCGATACGTCCATAAAACATGAGAGAGTTTGGGAGATCTTCAGCGAGGAAATGAAAAAGGACAATTTTATTTTCTCCGCGAACCCAGCTCAAAAATAGATTTATAATTTATAAATTTAAAAAGAAACTATACAAAAAAAAGGAAGATCTCAAAGTAACCAGCTCAGCCCCATCAAGTTTGACTACTGGGAAGAGTTTGAGGAAATATATGCAAAATATCATAACGTTATGCCATTGTGCATTACTTCAAATCTTCGACCAGTTCAAATTGATGTGGAATCCCAAATGCCTATAGAGCTAAACGAAACGGGTGTGAAGCTCCAAGAGTTTCCAAGGAGCTCTCGAAAGAGGTCAGCTGAGCAACCTTTACAAGAAGAGATTCTACTTATGAGACAGGTTAGTATTTTGTATTAATATTCTGTCGAGTTATATTTAGTGGCTTCAAAAATACTATAACACACAACAGTTTTCGTCTCTTAATATAAATGATTTCAATGATTTTCATTTGCTTACATTTTGTCTTTATTTTTCATTTCGTTGGTTCTAATCAGGAACGGTCAGAAAGGTGGGAGTAAAAATTTAATATTAGAACGGCAAATGGAGCGGAAGGAGATCCTGATGGAAAAATTACTTGATGAACAAAGAGAGTCCGGTAATATGTTCAAGAATTTAATGGAGAAATTGATCGAAAAAAAGTAGTTTATGTTATTAGTAATATTATTTTGTTTTAAATGTTAATTTTGACTAATTAGTTTTTTTGTGGATATTCAAAATGGTTTCAATCGGGGAAAAACCGGAAGTCAAAAATAATGTGCTTTTTTTAAATTGTTTGTGGATATTTTTTTGATGTTCTTTTAATTAAAACATAAGTAATGTATTTTATTTTGTCTAAAACAATGCTTTTATAATAAAGAAAATATTTTTTTAGTGATTTTAGTCATTTTTTGTGTGTGTGTGGTGTGTTTCTCCGATGAGTCATTATTTGAAATTTTGGCTGATAAAAACAGTTTCGTGCGGTGGCGTCCCAATGAGAAGTACCATCCTGACTGCATCGTAGAAAGGGTATAACATACTGTAAAAGTTATGGTGTTGTCAGTTATTAGCACAAGAGGAGTTGGACGTCTCCAAATTGTCCAAGGAACCATGAGACAGAACCAATATAAGGACATTCTGCGAACTCGTCTCATACCACAGTTGAGAGAATGGTTCCCAAACAACGAACCATATCTTTTCATGCATGACTCAGCCCCGTGCCATAAAGCAAAGAGTGTGACGAAGTATTTGAATGACCAAGACATACCAGTTTTATCCTGGCCTGGCAGTTCCCCTGACATGAATCCCACAGAAAACCTTTGGGAGATCACTAAAAGGGAAATTTCCAAAGAAGTTATAACAACCAAAGTAAAACTTATAGAAAAACTAATACAGGTCTGGCACCACTGCCCTGCATGCCGAGACGTATTCAAGCAGTTATTGAAGCAAAAGGAAACGTTACAAAATATTGATTTTTGTAATTTTTATAGTTCCTTTTGATTAAGAGCTATTTTTAATAAAAATAATAATAACTAGTCTTAAAAAAGTACCTATTTATCAACGTACACATAAGATTTTCATTCATTAGATACGGAACCATACAATTTTCTTAAAATCCATGACTGTCCTTATTAATTTGGCAACCCACTGTATACATACTTCATATAATACAAAAAACTTTATACATAATTATAAAATTAGTGTTTTATTTAACACTTTGTCTGCCAAGCAATTTTAACATTTTGGGTCATGCCAGGCCAAAGTATTTTTTTAATCAATTTTTTTTTAGCACCTTAAAAGTTTTGTCGTCATAACTGTGAAATTCTAATGGCTTCTGTGTGTCGCACGTTTTTGTGCGACGTGGCCCTGCAGTTAAAAAATTTCCCACTCAAGCCACGTGTGTCGCACGAAAATGTGCGACAGTAGTTTCCTCGTGTTGCCTCGTGTTATCTTGTGTGTTTTTAGTAAGCGTAATTTGAAGTAATTTTATTTGTTATCAATTATTATTTTTGTTCAGTTATAGGTTTCTAAAAGTTGATAAAAAATGGAGAGACAAAATTTGAGTATTGAAGAGATGGAGAGGGAGCAAGAAATTGAAGAAAGTGGCGACGATTTTTCAAGTGATGACCTGGACTTTGATGACAATTGGCTTCCAAATGATGACCCTAACTCGGACACAGACTCTGGACATGAAGATTTGATTGCAGTTAATCTGGAAGCATTAAAAAGTGATTAGGAAGAGATGCAAGGTGTAATAGAGGAATTCCCAGCTGCGATTGAATCAAGTTACTTCGTACGCTGGACTGAGTTTTCTTCCCGCCAAAAAACTTTATATTTTCGAAAAAATTTGAATAGGACACAACATAGGAACTAAAATTATGTAATATCCCTGCAGAGGTTATCTCGTTTAGTCGCACCATCTAAGACTCCAGGCTCTATATCTTGTGCATCTTGCTCAAAATTGTTTCTAGTTACAACGTTCATACCTTCTGCGATGTATTCTGCTATTTTACTATCGTTGAAGTTCAGGCAAACATTGTGCAGAACGTAACATGCTAGTATCGTGGATGGTACACCAGTCGATGCGGCTCATGTCGAGATCTTGTAGTCGCCGAAATCTTCCGAATAACAACGCGAAGCTGTTTTCTATTAAACGTCGATGCATGTTTTTATTAAATATAGTTTGTACCTGTGTTAGTTGGCGTCAACGCATAAAGGGTGGAATGCACCATCTTAAACCCTAAAATATACTTGCCGTTTGGACAAAATTCATAAACATTTTCCTGGGTTTTAATATAAAGGTCCCTGTTTTTGTAGACCCTTATATCTGGCACAGAGCTTGGCCAGCCAGTCTAGCCCAGCGGGAAAAATTAAAAAATTCATTGAGGAAAAACCAGCTTTTTCCTTGAGGAATGGAAGCTGTACCTGCCACTTTTCAGCTTATTCCTTTGATGAATTTAACATGGGCGTGTCATTGGCGGGAAGCACATGCCACTTTTCCGATGAAAATTCACTAACGAATTCACTACTTCAATGGAAGTTGTTTATTCACCGACCCAGGTGAGGAAAAACATGGTGATTGCTTAATCTGTGAATTCACTACATACGGGTATTTAGCTTATTCATCAGTTCAATAATTTCGATGAAAAATCGAATGAAAATTCAGTTATGAAATCACCAGGTTAGTGGTAGTTTCTTTTTCATCAATAAAATCCTCCCATTTGTATTGTTTACTAAATCTCATCGGTAATGCACCCTTTATTTTAAAATGAAAACAAACCAAAATGTTGTTTCCATTTCAAATCAAAAATATTTGGCGTTTCGGCAAACGCAATTTCTATTGACTTCAGTTCGTGTTACATGGACTTTTTTTTACAGAAAGTCACTGTGAACTGTATCGAACAAAATGAGAATTTATAGTTGCCAAAAAATTATAAACTACTTTGTGCATTACTATTCATCGTTGGAATCATCGATTACAATTCACCATGAGTTTCACTCACATTTGTTTTTTTTTTTTGTTCTCGCCATGAACACTTTACAAAGCAGATGAGTGGATTCAAACAACGAACTGATGATCTTGTACATTACTTTTCCACAAATTTTTCATCACATACTTTTCCCTTTGAAATTCACCGAAATAAAGGGTCGTTTCATAAACACAAAGCAGAAAGTGGAATCAAAGCTACGAACTGAGGAAACTTTGCATTACTCTTCACCTACTAAATCATTGCATGTCGTTTCTCTTATGATTTGGCAAGTGCATTCATTGATTATTTCAGCAATAAATTTCATTGAGGACGATATTTCCCGCTGGGAGCAGTTGATACATCACAAATACACTGTAAACAAAGTCATTGAGGTGTAGTTTTTACTATTTTCTTTTTTTTAATATATTTTTTTATTTATTTTTTTTTTATTATTTATTATACGCCCACTAAAGAGGTTGTGACTACCCTTATAATGATTGAACACAGTGCGAGCGTTAGGAAAATAGGGAAGGATTTGAAAGGAGATACCGATGCACTTTAGTTTTGTATAGGCCCTTGCGTGGGATTTTGGGGCTTTTATTCGGACATAAGTCCCATCAACTATCCCAACCAAGTCCTTGAAAGGTGAAATGGAGGCAAATTCGGACTTTGTCTTAACAAGATCTTGCCCAGATGGCCACTTTATGTGCTTTGGTGCGATCACATAAGAGCATTTATCACTCTCACAAAGCACCTCCATACACGGTTAAAAATTCTGGGGTATTTTTTAATACAGCCTTTGTATTACAGCCGTATTCAATACAGGAAATATTACTTTTTAATATTCCGTAAATATTAAAGAAATTTTCTAATAACTTTGTATTACATTACATTACACTAATAGATTAGTATTAAAAATTTTATTTTTAATACCAAAAAGATTAAAAAGTAATCGAATGAGATAAAATATAATATTTTGGCATTAAAATTTAATAACTTAAGTATATGCGTACATTTGTAATACAAAAAGTATTGAAATTTAATACAAATTGTATTAAAAATATCGGGATTCGGGATTCGTGTATTTTTTAATACAAAAAGTATTAAAATTTAATACAAATTGTATTAAAAATATTGAGACTCGTGTATTTTTAATACAAAATGTATTAAAATTTAATACAAATTGTATTAAAATATTCGGGATTCGGGATTCGTTTTTTTTAATACAAAAAGTATTAAAATTTAATACAAATTGTATTAAAATAGCAAGATGCGTATACTTTCAATACAACAGTATTAAAATCTAATACAATTTGTATTAAAACAGGAAGCCATCACAAGCAAGCATCAGCCATATTTAAATATGATTATGAAGCATATGTTTTTAATACCAAAGTATTAAAATTCAATACAAATTGTATTAAAACAGCAATAAAACAATAAATAAACAATTTAAATATGCATTATTTTGAAGGCGCGTTGAAATATTTCGAGGTAAAATATACAAATAAGTAGATAAAATTTCAATCGCATTAAGATTTTAGTTTTCATATATGAGAAAAAATAAATATAATAATGCCTCCATTAATTGACTTGAAGATAAATACTCTTAGAAAAAAGTCTTTCATTACTATTATTTTTGTAATATATTTTGTATTAATTTTCATGAAAAGGATCTAAAAATTAAATTTCAAGAAATAAAGTATTATATTATAATACCTTTGTATTATTAAAATATAATACAGATATCGTATTCCTTTGTAATATCTTAGCCTATTGAATAGACCTTTTAAAAAGGAACAATTACGTGCAAGAGTTTTTATTATTGAATATGTTTGTTTGGCCCATAAGCATGCTTAAAACCAAAAATGCTACTAAATTCACCCATGCGTTTCTGAGAGAATGGGCACACTGGCCACTTTTCAGTATTTTTGGTATAACTCGAAAACTAAGCGGAATTTGACAATTTCACATATAATACTTTTTGTTCAAAATTAAATTTTCTATTGAAATGGATAGTTCAAAAAATTTTACGAAAAAATTTAAGCAAGAAAAGTAAACAAAAACCAACAAAAAAAATCGAAAAATCAAAGATTTTTAAATTTTTTTCTAAATTGCGTATAACTTTTTTCGGAGCAAAGATACGCTCAAGACATGCATGAACAAAATAAATTGGAGTCTTACGGCTTTAATATGGCATGTTAAAAAAGCCATATTATTTAAAAATTGACAGAGATATAGCCATTCAAACTTTACCATTTCTTATCATTTTCCGCAGTTTTTGCCCGAAAGCTTATTTTTTGGTACTTTATGACAAATTTAACGTTCCTAGCACCTAATACCAAATCTTATGTTAATCGGACCAGCCGTTCAGTCTGTAGGTCTGAACGCATTTAAAAACAGCCGGAAAACGAAATTGCGAACTTACATCCTTTTTATAAATTCTCTATAGTTCTAATGTCATATTATATCAAAATTTTGATGTCGAACATTTTTACGAAAGTGAAATTTGCCATATTGTACCGAAAAAGGGACTTTCGGGCCAAAACTGAGAAAAATTATAAGAAATGATAAGGTTTGAATGGGAATATCTCTGTCAATTTTGAACAAATATTAATTTTTGAACATGCCATATTAAGGCCTTTAGTCTCTACTTTGTTTTGTCTATGCATGTCTTGACCCTATCTTTGCTTCAAAAAAAGTTGTGCACAATTTATTAAAAAATTTAGATATCCTTGATTTTTTGAATTTTTTTTAAGTTGGTTTTGTTAACTTTTCCTGCTTAAATTTTTTCGTAAAATTTTTTGAACTATGCATTCTAATAGAAAATTTAATTTTGAACAAAAAGTATTATATGTGAAATTGTCAAATTCCGCTTAGTTTTCGAGTTATACCAAAAATACTGAAAAGTGGCCAGTGTGACCATTCTCTCAGAAACGCATGGGTGAATTTAGTAGCATTTTTGGTTTTAAGCATGCTTATGGGCCAAACAAACATATTCAATAATAAAAACCCTTGCACGTAATTGTTCCTTTATACCTCTCATTTTCCGGTCTATTCAATAGGCTATCTGATATTATTAAGTTTTAATATATTTTGTACTACCTTCAAAATTTTAATATTTGTCAAGTTTTAAATTTTAATAAATTTTTGGTGTTGTCATATATGTAACCCAGAAAATATTCAAAAGTACCCCAAAATTTTTAACCGTGTAGGTTTATAGCTATTTGCTTCCGCCAAAGCATTTTGTCCTTCCAATTTTCAGAAACTTCTCCAAGGACTACCTCATACATAAGCATTTCTGCTTAGGTGGAAGTTTTCTTAAAATTGCTGCTCGTCGTACGCCGCTACTACAGAATCCACATAGTTTTTAATCCTTACAACTTCTCTTCGAGGGACCTTAGAACTCGCTAAAGCTGTTTCGTCCTCTTACTCAGATGAGGAACTATCGTCCTCCGAATCCCAATCTCGAACAAAGTCATCTGCTCTTCTCTCATCTTAAACCAAGACACAACAAATATAAGCACAACATACTTAATTTATAACCAGAAACTTAAACTCACTTCTTCCATTTTATTTTTAAATTGTTGCATTAAAATCATTTTTCAGTCTTTTTCAGCTAAACTTTTTTTTTAATAAATTTCGTTTGACAGATCAACATTTTCAACAATGACATTTCAAAATTTTTTTTGATCAACAATTGTTAACATTTTTGAGAAAACGAACGGACCAGCGCACCGGTGACACTTGCTTTGTTAAATTTGTATATGATCAACTGCTTACTTTAGTGACGAGGCTCCGTCTTCTGCGGTTTCATTTTGAGCTTTCAGTAGCAGGGCCTTCATTATATTTGAGTAGCAGCATCAACACTACCTGCGACATAAAATGAGCTGTCCAATTGCGAAAAGGTAGAATTTTTTGACTCCCTTATGTTAATATTTCAAAAACTTTTTGCGTAACTTATATCTACGTAATTAATTAGTTCTCAACAACCATTTTTTTTCAAATCGTTTATCTTAATTTTTTTAAAAAGTTGTCCTGCTAAGCTCACGTGAAGTTCGCAATACGCCCATTTTTCGCAAACAAACAATTAAGAGGCCGATGCACTACACACCGCGCCACTGAAACCACATGTTCTGCTCAATCCCAATGCAGGTTTCGTTGTTTTTCAATTGCAACAGCGACTAGCATTTTTTAGAACACACACAAGCTTGCTGTTGTTCAGTTGGTTTCTTTCTTTTTTCCCCATGCACCGATTTGTATCGTATGCCATGGGGGGATGTGTTGAAAGAGTTGACACTGGTCAAGAATTAATTTACATATTGAATTTTTGTTTTATCGATGACAATCTTTTTAAAACTTCTCACCTCTCAATCTGAAGACTTTGCTATGAGGTTGGAAGCAGTTTTGATGGCAATGTGCTTGGTTGGAGTGGAAATTGATTAACCTTCCTGATGCCGTATCTTTTTGGTGCCAGTCAAACATATAAGGAATTCATTATTTCGATGTATTTTGACATACAAAATAAACTGTTTCACAGTTATTTCCATTTCAATCGTGAATTGAATCTTTGGATGGAATCCATAAAGAGTTGTAAGAGTATCTCCAATTTTGTGTTTGTCGTAACGGCAAAAATGTCATCCACACATTTTGCAACAAACCTGGGTTTTTTTCTATTCTTTCAAGCACTAAATCGGCAATGGTGGGTGACAGTGGATTACCTACCCATTGGCATTCTGAAAATCCGTTTATAGATTCCATCTTTAAACTGTAAATAATTGTTATCTTTCAAGCTAAAGTCTAGAATTTCCAAAAATTTACTTTGGGTTAACAATGTGTTTTCTTTTGTTTTTTTCCCACCTTTTTCTTACTATAGTTACAGCCAATTGTAATGGGATGTTTGTAAAAAGTGAAATAACATCATAAGACACCAAAACATAATCCTTATGAAGCTTTACAAGTTAAACTTTTTCAATAAATTCAAAAGAATTTCTGACGGAGTAGCTTGATTTTGTTGTTGTGTACTGTAATATTTTTTCCCACAAATTTAGAAAGCTCATAGTATAATTAAAAAAATACTTACTTTTTTATGGTAAGTTTCTAAGGCACCGATAAAATGTTGCAATACCTATTACAATATAATATATATAATATAATACCTGAATACAAAACAAATCAAGTAAATTTCCGAAGATATAGGCACAAAAAATGTTAACATAAATATACAAACTCCATTCCATACGTACAAGATCCATTTACTAACAAAAACAATTTTCTGATATAAGGGGCGCAAAACAAATAGTTGCGCCTTACAACCACCAACAAAAAAAGTAGTTTGACATTTCTTGTTTCAGAATTATAACCGGAAAACCTTGTGGAAGTTTTCAATTAATTAATATATTATTTCTTAGCTTTATTTAAAGTATAAATCATTTAATATGTGTTCCTTAATTGGTGATTAACTAAAATAAGAACAATTCACATCACTTTCTTAGAGAAAAATCTAATTAAACTAAACTGTGAAAGGAAATGCTCTTGTCTGCCGTTCTCTGGGTTTTTGTACACAATTTCACGATGCACTTCGTAGTTTTTTTATTTTTATAAGTAAATATACACATTTTCCAAATAAATCACTCCAAATATTATATTTTTTTCTAATAATTAATATTTAATTAATGTTTTTACGCTCGCATCACTTTTTGTTTTCTTTTGTTTTTCAATTCAGTCACTGATTTGACAATTCGTATATACAACTTTCTGCCGCGTTCACGTACCCTGTACATGACAAATTTCATTTCCTTATTATTTCCTTTTCTAAGGGAAAGAGAAAGATACACAATCGAGCAACGCGTTAAAGTTATTCAGGCTTATTATGAAAAAGGGTGTTCAGATCAAAATGCAAATCTTGCACTTCGTGATTTTTTCGGTCAATTTTATCGTCCAGGTGTGCGTACCTACAATCGGAAAAATCGTGCAAAAATTTCAGCAAACCGGGTTTGTAGGAGATGTGAAAGCACCAGTGCATGCTCGTACAGCTTGTACTTCAGAAAATATTGCAGCTGTTCGCGATAGTGTAGCTGAAGAGCCTCAACTCGTCGTGCCCAACAATTGCACCTCTCACGCTCGTCGTTGATGAACATTATGCACAAAGACTTGCATTTACACGCTTACAAGGTGCAATTGACTCAAGCACTAAAGCCTCTTGACCATTTCTAGCGTCGTCAATGGTCAGAATAGTGGCAAGAAATGGCAATAGTGGATGATCAATTTTCGAAGAAAATCATCTTCAGTGCCGAGGCACATTTTCAGCTCAGTAGATGTCAATTGGCCGCCAAGATCATGTTATTTGACACCGTTGGGCTTCTTTCTTTGGGGTTATTTGAAAGAAAAGGTGTACATCGATAAACCAGCAACAATTCAAGAGCTAAAGGATGAGATAATTCGGCACATTAACGGCATAGAACCTCAATTATGCCTCAGTGTCATAGAAAATTTGGACCATCGGATGGAGGTGTGCCGCCGCAGTTGCGGCGGCCATTTGGCCGATATTTTGTTTCATACATAATTGAACCATACCAATATTATCATAATAAAAAGAAATGACAGTAATTTCCTAAATAATTTGTGTTTTATTCAAAATCAACATCGGCCCTCAAAATCTAACCACCCTTAAGTTCTATTTGTTTTTTGCATGTGAAAAAGAAGAAGGCAGCAAACCCTGCCGAAACGTCGGTCGGGAGTAATTAATAACTTAAGGGTTTCATTGCCGAATCCACTGTGACCAAAAAAGCCGAAGGGATATCCATTCTTTAAATTATTGATCTTCTTCTTTATGTGCAAATTAAAACAATTCCATATTTACACCCTACGTTTCGTTGAAAATTCTCAACTTCTTCAGGGGTCACAATTTATTGAAACTTTTAAAAGGACAATACATAATTTAATAAGATTATTGAATATAATCAGAATATTTTATATAAACTTACTTGCTTTTTTTTAAATTTACATTTATGATGTTATTGTTTCTTCTTTTATTTCTAATTAAAAATAAATAAATAAATAATTAAGACAATTTATTACAAGAAACTATACCAAACACAAAAACACTTAAATCACAGGCTGGATACTTTATCACATGAGTGTACGCGGCGGCGCTAAGCTTGTTCTTATCTTCTTTGGTATTCATAGTAACGTTAAGCTTTTGCTCAATGCGTAAGCTTCCAACTCCAACGTATATCGTTTATTTTCCCTTTTCTCTTTATCTATTTTTTCTAAGGGCCCAGCCCATAGAATCCATTGTGTCCGTTGCGGCGACGGAGCCATTGATGTTGCCGGATGCGAGGGATTGAGGTAGCCCAATGAATGCGTTGACGTTCACATAATAACCAGTTGAAATTGAAACACACACTCATAACCACTTGAAATTCAAACTCACACACAACCACTTGAAATTTAAACACAAACACAATAACAACCACTTAAAATTCAAACACACACAAAAAAAGTTCCTGTCAACGCATCTGGCGGAGAGAAAAAGTTAAAAGTTCGGCTACTCTGTCCGTTGCGTCCGACGCTTGCGTTGCTATTGGGCCAGTTCCTATAAGAAAATATGTATTTTATCGAGCTGTCAGTTGAATGCGTCGCCACAACGGACGCAACGGATTCTATGGGTCGGGGCCTTAAACGTTGTCAAAGTCAGCTGTTTGTCGATGATCCAAAATGTGTTGCGCTAAAGCAGTTGATGTTCGTTTATTACGTATGTCAGCTTGATTCTCTGTCAGTCTCGTTGATAAAAGTCTTTTGGTACACCATTTTACATGCTTCGTCATCGGCTCCCATGCATTTTATTTCATAAACAATGTTGTGTTGGTTTTTCGTCGACTTTGGTGGTTTAGTGTTTGCGAATAAGTTTCGTAGCATCATGTTAGATCTGTGTGCGAAATGCAAATATAATGCTTTCTCTTGCCCTTTCCTCTTTTTGTATGCCTGCCTAGTATGGTCTAAGGTGTGCAGTGTCTTGTTATCTTTCAGGCCAGGTATATAAGCTGTGGAGTAGTAGATGTTGCCAGGTCCATTTGTTGCATTTAATTTATTTTGTGGAATATGTTTTGCAAACTTTTTTTCATCTATGAGTTCGTTAAAAATTTGGTTTGGGAAATTGTTCTTTTTTAATATTGTTCGTATTTTAATGATGTTGTTAGTGGATGGCTGTTATCTTAATTATGTTTGTTAAGATTTTATTTTGGCACTATTTATTTAATACTTCATAGGTTGTGTTGAAAGAAAATCGATCATTCTTCCAGAGGCCATTGGTTTCGCATACCAGTCCATTATAATTTTGCTGCCTGTTCTGTGAAGTTTGGAGTCTAGGTAGGGTAAAGTATTGTTTATTTCTGTTTTCATTGTAAATTGTAGTTTTTGCTGATATTAATTTAATGTATTTATTATTAAGATTTAGTCCTGTTTCTTTATTGTTGTTTCTTATTTAATTCTTTTTTCATAGTAATTTTAAGTACCAAGGCTGTGAATTTAGTTTACTTCCATTCCATTACAGTTGTTGGCAGGGCATCTTACTCCTGGGAGAATAACATGATCTTTTATCACATCTGCCAGGGGTTTTTCCAACTCTTTGGCAAAAATTGTTATAGAAGGGAGAGCTTTTAAACGCGGCTACATCCATCTTCACATATGTAGACTCTTCTCTGAAGCTTTGCAAGTTATTGAATAAATAACTAGCCAGACCAACAACATTGCAACGGCAATCGATTGATTGAATCTTCCCATTTAATGGAGTTAAAAAAAAAATATATAAATATGTCACCCTTTGCTGGTATGTTTTTGCAATAATCCTCTTATCTGCAACCACAATAACCATTTGAAACAAGGGATTTGAAAGTCTTTGCTCGCTAACATGTATGCTGCTAGTTTATCACTATCGGTGACGGCTGCCAACATAATCTAAAATATACTATCAAGTCCACAAATGTTAGATACAATTTTTCCCCGCAGACACAAGAATCCTAAATTTGTATTGTTTCCATTTTTCACGATGGGCAAGGTTCTGCATTTATCGGACAAAATGATATCGTTGAGATTTTGATTTGTTTTTGATAAATAATATCCCCGCCGTTTTCCTTGGCACTGTCCCAAGTTTTGCCAGTTTTCAAATTCATTTAACGAAATTTTAGGATTTTTGTTTGAACTGTTATAACAGGGGACACATAATCTTTTTTGCCCGTGACCCTCGTGTTCCCCACCGATTTTAACGAGACATCCATCAAGCAAATGAATGTTCTTACTGCACACAGTACAAGTGTGCTCCAGTAGGAAAATCGCCATTATTACAGACCATATGCAATCGATCTTGTATCGTTGTTTTCCATTGACTTTATTTTATTCACCGGAACGATTGATTTGAGGTTCGATGTATTTTCTTCACTGTCAATTTCATGCTCTGCGTCTCCACAGTCAAATTCTGTGTACGTAAACGACTATAGTTAAAAGAGAAACTCTTTGACCTTCCAGACAGTTTTTTTTATATTGGCTTGGCTTCTCGATTCGACGATGCAATCAATCAATTCCAATTTCCCGTCATAATAATTTATGAGGGTCTCTAAGGCAATGTCTAAACGCTCTTCGTTTTGCAAAATCCCGCTTATGATCTTAAACTCTGCTTCTATCGGAGTTCTGCTCGCCGGCACTCAACCAAAACCGAATTTATCGCGCGGAATGCTGTATCACATTGGATTTATTTTAATTTGCTTTAGATGACGAGTTGCAAATTCGGGGAAAAATCGAGGATTGAGATCGTCACCTTTTTCGTTCGCTTGCCTGTTGTCTACTTTTGTTTTCATTGCACTTGCCCAGCTAATTAAATATTTCCGTTTTGGTCATCGAGAATCGGCTCGTCTGTTTCTTGCTTTTCCTCGTAATCATCATAGGATAGAAGAATCGACAATTTCTTGAATTTCCTGTGGAACTAGTTTTATTAAAATGTTGTATATAGTCAACTGCAGACTTTAGTTCCTCAAAACCACCAGTAAATAGTGTGATCATCGATGCATGGTAAGTACCCAGAGGTATAGATAGATCATCTTCCTTGGCAATGGTGAAGCTACTCGAACACTTCTTAACAATTATTGGATATCTCTTTTGGTTCCGAGCTTTGATGAAAATTCTTTAGATGCCTTACTGATAGGGTATGCTTTGACAAGGACTTTATCGCAAACTTCGAACGAATGGTGGGGTCCTCATCCTGTCTGCATATAATTTTGTCGGTCTTGCCAACATTTTCGGAAGCTTCTTTTGCTTCTTTCAATTTCCTTTCCGAAAGTTTTATGATGTGTGGAGTAATTTGGGGTACACAATTTTCTGACTGAATGATTGCTTTCAAGTCGTAATTGCCGTCATCTGGCGTACGTAGCTCTCGTCAGTAATGCTGCTGAGAACTCAGTACTTTCACACTCCGCTGTATTCATGGAAAATTTAATTGCTGGAAGTTTGATGTTCCACGATGTGTTTTTGATAGTTGGGGTTTAAGATCTCGATTCTTTCTCTCGATAGGATTTGATTCTGGGCGAAAAAGTTCTCGGTAGTACCTTCATCAATGGAAATAATTCCACCCAACGGTTAAGTCTTCAACGATCAAGATCCATTGATGTCCACTGGGACTTACCGGTAGTGGTCCAAGAAGATGTACTGCTATGGTCTCAATCCTTTCACTGCTTGGTGTTGTCTGTAACAATCCAGCTGGTTTCAAAATTAAAGAAACGGAACAAAACCGTTGACACTCGAGGCAAAGTTTAATGTGGTTAGCTACGTTGGACCTCATTCTATGCCAAAAGTAACAGTAGAAATAGGAGCTAATGTCCTTTCAACGCCATAGTGTCCAGCAGTGTAGTCATCATGGTATATGTCTTCAATATCAATGCCTTCATCGTTTTCGGGAAAACCAGTTGACCAGACACCAGAGTCTTCTTCTGAACAAAAGCGATATAAAAGTCCATCAATCAATAAATATCCACGATTGGTCCAACGAAGCAAACTACATATCATCGTTAGTTTCGAATAATTCCATGATTGTTTTCAAATCTGGATCTGCTAGTTGTTCGTCTCTTATTTCTTTTGACCTTCGTTTTGGCATATCTAATTCTACCGAACAAATCAAACAGTCTCCCTGTGTATGATCTTTCTCCGGACATGGTGGTCGGGAAAAGTATCGGCGACGGCGGCGTTATTTCTTCCAAGATTATAACCGATTTCGATACTCTACGGCTGTAGTTGAGGTACCCACCTGGCGAGTCTTCCAGGAGGAGACTTTAATGTCATTAATCATTTTAACGGTTGGTGGTCGGTTAGTATTCTTACCTTACAGAACCTTCTATGTATCCTCGGAATTTTTCAACTGCCCATACTACAGCGAGTGCTTCTCGTTCAGTTGTCGAAAAGTTGCGTTCCGCAGGTAAAAGTTAACGGCTTGCATATTCCACAGGGTGTTCCATTTCATTTTACCCCTGAAGTACAACAGCACCGATAGAATAGCTGCTGGCATGGGTTTTCAAAACGGATGGAATCCCTTCTTTGACTTGCTGAAGGATTGAAGCAAAAGTCAAAACCGCTTTAAGTTTGTCGAATGCGTATTGCTCTTTATGAGTTCACTTCCAGATTTCTTTTTTTCTCTGTCAAGTTTGACAATAGTTTAGCAATATAGCAAAATTAGGTATGAATCTTCTATACCAAGAACAGGTCTGCAGGAATGAGAAGTCTTGTTTTAAGTTTTTGCATTCGGTGTTTAAAATATGACCCAAATATTTTACTTCCGAGCAGCAGAACTTACATTTTTCCTTGGTTGAGGCAAAACCCCAAACTGCTTTGAGCGTTCGAAAGCTGTCTGTAGGTCCTTGAGGTGCGCTGTAAAGTTTTCGGAGCAGATAATTACCGCATCAAAGTAGGCAAATATCAAAATCTTTGGCAAACCACATCGAAATTTGTCAATCTGACTTTGAAATGTTGCTGGTGCGTTTCGCAGTCCAAACGGCATTCGATTGAAGACGTAACTCCCAAAAGGCATTATAAAAGCTGTTTTGAGTTGATCTTCTTTTGCTATGTACCTTTATCTGCCAACGACGTCCCGAGCGAAAATTCAGTGTGGACATACATATATGGTGTGCTTTTGGCTGCATGAATAAAATCATGCATTCGTGGCAACGTAATTTTTCCAAATAAGTCATTTTGTTCTTTAAGTAAATTCTCAAGCTGTAAGTTTTTGGCGGCTTAATCACGCGACCTTCTCCTGGCCATAGCTCAATAGCGCTGGAGTTAATTGTAAGCCAATCATCTACACTTGAGTGTACCGTTTTTGGTTTGCTAAACAGGTAATTTCGATTTTCTGGTGTTCTCATCTCTTGGGGAACAGCATCTGCGAGGATTGCTTGAATTCCATGAGGGGAGAAGTGACTTTCTCTTCGTCGTTTTGGGGTACTATTTAAAGGACTTAAGAACTCATGGCGTTCCACCCAAGGAAGATTTACTGAAACTTCTTTCGGCTTGTCATCTTTTTGCAAAGTCTTGTGGTATCTTGGCTTTCTTTGGAGTTTTAAAGTGGCTCCCGACTGTTGACTCTACTGGTAGCTTCGTTGTGTTACATTTCACAAGCTTGAAATCGTAGATAGTTGCCGGATCATCGACGAAAATGGAAAGCTCTCTGTGCGATGTTCAAAACCAATCCACATTGCTCCAGAAATTCAATGCCAAGTAGAGTTCGATTACCTTCGGCTTCTGGTAATGAAATAAAACGGATTTTTCGTAATCTTTTATCAACGATGATATTCATCACCGTGCGGAGTGGACAATTTGTTTCCTGGAAACTCCGTTAGCCAAAGTTACTTATACATTAACTTTGAAGAATTGGCATCCCTTTTTTTTAATGAGCTGTTGGTACAACCGTACTCCTGCAACGCTAGTTCTTGCTGCCGTGTCAATGTAGGCCTCACCATTTAATACATTTATATTGATGTCAACCGTAGGAACACATTAACTCTACAGATTAAATTCTAACATAGCTGGGCCCTGGGCTATTAGCATTTTTGCTGCTTCAGGTAGGACAGTTTGTTCGACAATAACTAGCCGCTCCACATCCATAACAATTAAAGGTTGTTTTTTTTGGTTCATTAGTATTGATGTTAGCTTTTTTGAGGCACTGTTCAGCTAAGTGCCCTTGCTTCCTGCAAAACGTGTCATGTTTCTTCTTCAAATCCTCAACATGTTTTCATGGAGGTCTGTGGTGCGTTCTTTTTCTAACAATAGTTAACAATTATTGTTATGTCAAAAAAAGTTGTTGATGTGTCATTGTTAGACTTTGTCAGGATTGTTACAATTTCATTTAGGAACGATATATTGTTAGACATTGTTAATCTGTCAAACCAACTTATGTGAAAACTAAACTTCATTCTGAAATTCTCAAAATGGATAACCAGATTAAAATTTAATTTACTGCAGGAATTTTAAAATTAAATCGATGAAGTAAGTTTTCAACAAAAGTTTTCAATTAAATATATACTGAACATTTATTTTTTATTAACAGAGAGAAAAACAAACAGAACAATAATTGGCAAGGAATTGGACAGTTGCGGATTATCATCCGATTCTGATGAAGAGTTGCTGTTAGCTGCCTTGGTATCTTCCAAGCCCAACCGAAGGCATGTGATTCGTATAAATTGTTATGTGGATTCAGTTGTTGCATCATATGACGAATATCAGTTTCAAGAGAACTTTCGTCTAACTAGAGATGCATACGAATTGGTACTACGGGTACAGGAAGTAAGCGAGAATTGGAAGGAAGAAATTCTTGGTCGCAAGAAAATTAGTATCAACAGACAACTCCTCGCTGTTATTTAGCTTTTAGTGACACCTGATTCCTATAGGTAATTTGCTTTGGTTTATAAATATTCAGTATTAACTGACTTATATTTTTATAACGTTTCGACTTAACGAAAAGTAATTTGTCTAGGTGTTTCGTCCGAGTCATAAACGCTCTAAGCGAAATTGCCTCTAAGCATATTAGATGGCCAACTGATGGAGAGCTTGTTGCTACCAAAGCGAAATTTGCTTCTTTTGTCTGCCTTCGGAAATTTGGTTGGAGTTGTAGATGGGACTTAAGTTCCAATAAAGCTCCTAAATCTCAAACAAGGGTATGCACAAATCGAAAAGGTTTTGTGTCAATGACCTGACAGTGCGTTGGAAGTATTTATGAAATTGTTTATTTACAAAACCCGTTAAATCTTAACTTTTCAATTTTACTTGTAAGATATTTAGATTGCTACACAGGATGGCCAAGCTCTGTCCCAGACATACGAGTGTTTAAGAATAGCGATATTTTCCAAAAATATCAGGAAAACGAAAGGGAGTATTTTCCAAACGGTGAATACATACTAGATGACAAAGCTTATCCTTGTTTAATCTGGTGTATTCCACCGTATATGCGAAGACGTCAGTTAACAAACGAGCAAACTGTTTTCAATGAAAACATGCATCAATAAGAGTACCTAATTATTGAAAATAGTTTTGCTTTGTTGTTTGGGCGATTTCGCCATTTAAGGGACCTGGATATGAATCGCACAGATTGGATTCAGGGCTGTCGAAGTACTGCAATTGAAGTATTTGTACTGCAATTTGAAACCCCGTACTGCCGCACTGCAACCATGGCCAAAGTACTGCTTTTTTTGCTTTCCATAAAAAATCTTCAAACCATAAATTTTCATTCTACGAACATACCCTTCAAATTAAAAAACGACAAGCCATTAGCCAAGCCACAAGCGAACCGATCCAGTTTCCAATCATTCTCGAGCTCATCTCTGTTTGTTTTTGTATTTTGTTTGTGTATCTGTCGTCGTCGTCAAACGTCAACCGAATTTTGTTTTGCGAGGTTTTAAACGGACATAGAGAAAGAAATTTTGTTAAAATGGATAGGTAAGAATAATTAGTTTTCATTTTATAGGTTTTTATATATTTATGAACAAATCGTTTGATTTATCTTTAGATTTGTCATTAGAAAAAAAAAGAAAATCAACTGATGATCCAAACACCAAGGCCAAGGCCAAACCGAGTTTAGTTATTTTTTATTGTTTTTATTTGAATCCAAAGCCTATATAAAACTGTTAATAAATTTTTTTTTATATTCATAAATTGCTTGTTTTTTTAATTTTTTTTTTTCATTTGAGTTATAATAATTTATATAATTATTTTCTTATATTATCATTTATTTTCCTTATTGATCTATACTTTGATAAACTACAAACTACCTTGTTAAGTTAACATATATGAACATAGTTCTAGCCAATAAAAGCTTAAAGCTAAACAAAAATGTTTGTTACTTGTGAATTTGATGAATATAGATTTAGATTAGATTAGATTAGATTAGATTTTTATTCATACACATTTATATACAAAAAATCTTATAAGCATGGCTTTGCCGTCTGCCCGATTGACATATTTTCAAATAATTAATGGTATTTTAAAAAGTTAAAATAAATAATAATCATTTAAATAAAAAAAAAGGAAAAAGAAATATAAAATAGTGTGATTGTTTGCTTAAATTGTTATCTAGCTGTTATTTAAAAGGCTTCATTTTGGATTTGGATTCGATAAGACATCGCTTTTATGTAATAGAAGTAAAGTTGGGATATATCGCCTTCACAGTTAAGGAGCGCCAATACCTCTTCATCGCTCAACACGTCACTGCAAAGAAAGATTCTTCTCACTTCCTTCAGGATCGGACATTTTCCAATGAAGAGTATAATGTCTTCTCTCGCCAACATGTTACAAAGTGTAGCCTGATTCACAATGCGACGAGGAAACGAGACGTGAGCGTGACGAGATCCCGTCGTTGCTGTCAAACGAATTTCAAACAATGAAAGTATATGGAGATATACACAATGAAGCGTTTCTCGTCGTCACGTCACGCCAAGAATTCGAAAAATTGAAAAAAAGACGCGACGAGACGACGATTTTATTTTTTGACAAGTTATTTACATAATGGAAGTATTTTTTTAAAGAAAAAATACGATTACTTGAAATTAAAAGATCAAGTAATTCCTAATCTGTTGTCTTTAAAGCTTTTTTGGACAATTTTTATTATTTTTTATCTTTAACAAAAGAGTTTTCGTTGTAAAGAATCTCGCCGCATTGTGAATTGGGAAACGATTTTATAACTAGAAAAAGATGACAGCGAATCACGTCACGCTTTTTTGTTCAAAATCAATCCTAAAATAATTTTTACTTGCGATTATAGGTACTATAAGGCAAGTTTTGGATTCGTGCAAAAAAAAAAATTTTAGATAACAATCAAACATGATATTACGATGATAGAGGACACGTAAAAAGTGGGTGGCACAATTCTGTCTGTCTGTCTGTTCGACTACAGCCTAATCGGCTTCATCGATTTTCTTCAAACTTGGTACTTAGTGGTTTTTGGTGATTCTGCCGACACGTTTTTTTCATTTTTTTTTTTAGAACCAAAAATAACGGTACCTGCCATACGATTTTTTTTAGCAATTTTACATAATCGTATTTTTCTCAAAAACGGCTCGACAACTTTTCTTAAAAAAATTCAAAAAGTTTATTTTAGTAAAGGCTTTGTTTAAGTGGAAAACCATTTTTCAAAAATGGTTATAATTGGTACCTCCCAAAGAACCATTTTTTTAATTTTTGATTTTCTTCAAAACGGTAAGACCGATTTCAATTATTTTTTTTATACAGAAGCTTCCAAAAAATATAAATAGTTTTGTGTACCAACATTTTTGAAAAAATATTTTTTGGATTTTTAAAAAATGTTTCAAATTTTTTTTTGGAAAATCAAATATTTCGAAAATGACAAGATCGATTTTTTTGAAAATCGATATTTAAGAGTTTCTTAGTACTTTCTAAAATACTTTTAGAAAAAAATTTACATTTATGAAAAAATAACGGTACCTTCCATACAAAAGTTAAAAAACCACAAAAGAAAATATTTTTTTGCTTAAAAACGGCTCCAACGATTTTGATAAAACTTTTTCTATATACTAAAATTAGTATGATCTACTATAAAAAAATATAAAATTTTACACTTAGAAACTATTAATAGTACCTGTCATAGAACGTATTTTTTTATTTTGAATTTTCTCGTTATCAGCTAAACGGATTTAGATGAATTTTTTTATATACGAATTTCAGATAAGACTCAATAATATTAAATATCAAAATTTTCAAAAAAAAAGTTTTTGGATTTTTGAAAAATGTTTCAAATTTTTTTTTTGAAAATTCGATATCTCAAAAACGGGTTGACAATTTTTTTCAAATTTTGTTTTTATATACACATAAATATTTACTTAAGATTTGCATACCAAAATTTTTTCTTAAAAATGTTTTAAGAATTTTAAATATAAAAAATTAATTTTAAAAAAAACCGCTCCAACGATTTTAAATTTTTTTCCCCATACAATCATATTCAATCAAGAATTAAGATGGCATTCTTCTTTTTCACCTCAAACTGTCAAAAGAGTTGGTTTAGCCTATTTCAATGTCGTATTTCATGCTTCTCTACATTTTTCTCTAATAATTTCCATGTTTTTATATACAATTTTCTTTATCCCACAGTGTCTTGAACATAAGAGCAAGTACGTGCGACCCAGTCGTGCATTTTATTTTTCACAGAGATTGTGTTGAAGAGCGCTGTATGTTTCTCTATGGACAGAAGAAGTTGCCTGATAGATACATTCAAGCCTATGTTTTTCGTCTACTTTTGCGATGAGATCGTAAAGCTCATTTTTGACATCTCTACCATTATAAGAATGCTCGTTGAGGGTAAAATTGATACCACAGTACTCAGCAAGTTCACTTAATTTTTCAAACCAGAGACTCTTCCTTTGGATAATATACACAGCTATAATTTTTGGTAGTCTTTCATCAGGCATGTTGAAAATTCTCAAAAGATAGTCAATATGTAGCTTTAGTGATTTTATAAAGAGTGGTGACAGTCCCGTTTCAATGATGACCATGTAATTTGGTGTATTTTTCGGTAGTTTAAAACATATCTTGATGTAAAATCTAAACTGTTTCATAATTTTTATAGCCCCAAGTTTGCGCTGCATACATCATAATGGATTCTGCTACTGCAGTGAAAACTTGGTATTTCACGCTGTGAGAGAAAAGATTGTTTGCAAAGCATTTTTTCCATGTTGCGCTTATAGCGCTCTTGGCCTTTACAAGTTTCTCTTTCAAATGAGTTTCCATGTTTAGGTTGCTTGTAATCATTACACCAAGATATTTATATGTCCTCACAACTTCAATACTGCAAATGCAGTCAAATGCTGTTCAAATCCTCTGTTTTTAGTAAAATTTAATTTTAATTCACTATATTTTGTCATGTGCGTTTTCATATTTTACGATTTAATTGAAAAAATCAATAAAGAAGCCATTCACAAACATGGAGAACCCCATTTTTCCTCAATTTATTGTCTTGATGATGGAAATCAATAATTACCTCTAATCTTCTAGGCAATATTGCCATTGCCATTGACAAAGCGTCTCCATTTGCATTATTAAAGGCAATAGCAGGGTTAGGCAATTTATTACCTCAAATACTGCCAATGAAGCCCCAGGGTTATACATATGTGTATAACTATAAATATATGTTTTATCATATTTTTTTACCAAAGTTCTATTTTTGAAATAAAAAAGAAAATTTACTGCCGTACTGCCGTGTACTGCTTTTTTTTCTCCAAGTACTGCTTTCTTAAAAACTGAAACGACAGCCCTGATTGGATTCCATCCACTATTAAGGCATGCTGCGTGTTGCATAACATATGTCTAATGGTTAAGGAGACAATGATCAGGAGTACATTGCAGAAGGTCGTCCAACTGTGCAACGAATCAACTCAAATCAGGATCCGGATGATTTTGAAACTGGAGGCGTAGATGGCATCTCTAAAAGGAACCTAATATGTAGCCAAATTATTTAGATAAAATCCAATTTTCAAAATATTTTTGTTTTTAAATTTTAATGTAAACAAAAATGTATAAATGCAACTATTATGTATGTATAAATATATATGAACTTTTTTCTTTTTACTATATAGGAACTTTTTTAATTTAAGTTATTTTATATTCCATCAAGGATTTGAACACTTCCCTTCCTTCTCTGGCTTCTTTGATCTGTTGATTGCAAAGCTCCTTCCTTTCTTCCTTCTCTCTTTCCATTAAAATTTTTCTTTCCTCCCACCTTTCTTTTCGTTCTTCTCTCATCAATTTAAGATCCTCTAAAACAGGAAGCTCAGTTAAACGTTTTCTCTTCCTTGGCAGCGGCTCGTTTGCTACGATGTCATCCGTTTCAATGCTCTCAACCTCATTCAACTCCTCGCTTGCTATTCCCGACGAAATCACATTTCTTCTTGAACTTTAAGCAATGCAAATGGGCGTGACATTGTGATCTTTGAAAAAAATCTCCTCAAATTCTTCCCAATAATCAAACCTGATTGGTGCGGAGCCTGATATATTAAGTCCCTCTTTTTTTTAGTGTATGTCCTTTTTAGGTTATTAAATCTATTTCTGGCCCGCAAGGAACCAAAAATGAACATATCTTTGGCCATTTTCTCGCATATAATTTCCCACGCTCTATCATTTTTTAGTGGGGAATCAAACAAAGTTTTTCTATCCTTATAGTTCAGTTCAGTTCAGTTCAGTTCAGTTCAGTTTATTAAAATAAAAATGTACAGTAAGATAAGTCTTATAACGTACAATTCCTAAATATATATATGTATATTACAAATGACAAAATTTGAGAGCATATAGAATAAATTATAATTCAATTTTTAGCAAACAAAATTAAATACTATTGCAAAAGAAAGAAAATAAAAATAAATTTAACATTTCAGATGAAAAAAAAAAAAATAAAAATTAAAGAATAAGTAGCTAAAGAAATCAAGAAATAAATAGAGATAGGAATAGTTAGGAATAAAAAAAGATCAGATAGAAGAAAAATGATTTTTTATCCGACGAATGAACTCATTAAGGTTTCGGATTTGCTTAATTTGTACCGGGATCAAGTTCCACAAAATAATAACATAAACAAAAAACATTCTTTTACTGTTAAGATAATTGAATTGAGGAATTAATAAGCTGCAAGTTCTATCATATACACATTCATGGATCTTGATGTATAAATACTGCGGTGTTTTAAATAGTAAGAGTTTTTTGAGGAAGATACAGTTTCGCATGTCGATGTAATTATGGATGGAACAGCCAAGCAGATTGGTTCGAATGTCAGAAATATGGTCAAATTTACGTCGTCGATAAATATATCTGAGTATAGCATTGTGAGCTAGCTCCAATTTGCGAAAGCTCTGTGCGTCAGGACTGGGGAAAATATTTTCGGCATAAAATAGGATCGGTCTCAACAGTGAGTTAGCCAATCTAAAACGGATATTTAGAGGAGTATAATTACTGCTAAGCCAAAGTTGTCTAAGGCCACCATATACTTTTGCTACAACAGAGTTTATATGGTCTGAGGCTGATAACTCACTATTGATGACGACACCTAAATTACGAGCCTTCTTGCAGTATGGAATTATTCTATTGTTTGAAATAATCTCTGGAAGCTCATTGACATCAAAAGATGACTTAGCAAGTACCAAACATTGGGATTTATCAGGATTGAGTGTTAATAGATTTCGTCTGGACCAACTCAGAATGTTTTCAAGGTCCTCATTCAACTTATTGACTGCTTCCGACAGTAGTCCAACTGGACGCGAAATATAGATCTGGACATCGTCAGCATACATATGGATATTTACGAATTTACAATTAAGGACAATGTCATTGATAAACAGCGAGAAAAGCAATGGCCCCAGTATAGATCCCTGGGGAATGCCGGAAGATAAATGGAGGAGCCCCGAAAATCCATCTTTGGTTTTGACAATTTGTGTCCTACCAGACCCAAAATTAAGTATAAGTAATGCTGCAGATGAACTGAATCTATATTGAGCGATAAGTTTGTTATACAAAATCTTAAAATCGATTGAATTAAAAGCTTTAGAAAAGTCTAAGAGACACAAAAAAGTAAATTCATTTTTATCAAAACGTTCCCGAATGTCGTCAGTGACTTTTAACAACGCTGTATTGCAGCTATGATGTTTACGAAATCCGGATTGAAAAGGCGTGAGCAGATTATACTGGTCGATATGAGATATAATTTGTTTCTTTATAACGATTTCAGCTATCTTCGAAAGGCATGGGAGGATGCTAATAGGACGAAAATCTTCACACTTCATATCAGATCGAATTTTTTTGGGTATAGGATGAACTATTGCAGACTTCCAAGCTTCGGGGAAAACAGAGGTGGTTAAAATGTGATTAATAATATGAGTAAGAGATTTTATGGCAAAAGGAAGTATATATTTTAAGAACTTTAGAGGAATACCATCCGTACCATTAGATGAGGACTTAGTTTCCTTCACCGCAAAAATTACATCTGGCTCAGTAACGTGATTAAAATTGAATGGATTAACATTCTGGGCCTCGGTCATCAACACCTGATTAGACGGACTATTAGAGCATGTATCGGCAAAGAATTTATTAAATTCATCAGGGCTTGAATTGCATGTAGGATTAACTCTAGATGTAACTTTAAATTTTTTAAGGTTTTTCCATAACTCAGACGGAGAGAGTTTAATATCGAATTTCTTAGAAAAAAATTTAGTTTTTTCCTCTCTTAAAGCAGAAGTTACAATGTTTCTAAGGTGGAGATAGTTCCCTCTAGAAACAGTATTGCTATTGGATTTCCATCTAGCAAACGCTTTTTCACGAAGATTTATAAGTTTTCGGATACGAGCAGTGAACCATGGTCTTATATTGTTTGAAATTGTAAGTTCCTTTTTAGGAACATGCTCTTCGAAAAGTGTATTTATAATTTGTGAAAAATAGTTACATTTATCGTCAACACTAGCTAAGTACTCACAACCATTCCAGTTAGTAGACTGGGCCGCACTATAAAGCCTTTCAAAATTAATTTCTCTATAGTCTCTGAATTCAAATACTTCTATGGTAGGATGCGGAAGAAATAAAACGTTGTAGGAAATGAAAATGAGGTCGTGAGCTGAAATTCCAGATACCGATAATTGATCAAATTTTAGTACATTATTTGCATTAGAAACTATAAAGTTATCAATTAACGTAGGATTATGAATAGAGAAATGAGTAGGATAAGTTGTGTTGACTATTTCATGGCCTATAGATGCAACATGATTACGAAAAGATTTGCTTACATGATCATCTATTAGTAAGTTATTATTGAAGTCTCCACATATTATTATATCTGAATATTGAGTGCAAATACTGTTGAAATCATTAAAAAACTCACTTAAATCAACTCTCCGGTGAGGATTATAGACACAGCCTACTATACACTTTTGAGACGAGTCACTTAACTCAATAAACAAATACTCAACACTGGACCCAAAAGATTTCAAAACAATTTTTGATTTGAGGTAGGATTTATAATAAATACCAACACCGCCTCCTCGAACTCCAACCCTATCATTACGAAGAAATGTGTAACCATTTAAATTTATATTTTGATCAGAAATATCTTCATTCAACCATGTCTCTGAGATACACAAAACGTCACACCGATTATCAGAAACCATATCAGCAAACTCATCAAAACTCGATCTCAAACTACCGATATTTAAATGACAAATCTTCAAACCAATTGATTGGTTACATATAACGTTGAATATGGTTCTTGGATGTACATTGCTAGGGATAGGCGTAGATGCTTTTATGTACAAGGCAAAGCCCTGTGCTGAACTCCCATAACCTAAACGAGTATAAAACTCGCACAAAGAACCAGTTCCAAGTTGACATGTAAACCTGTGTATTACAAGACTTCAATAAGTTGGCAAAGCAACAAAAAATCATTTTTCTAGAGGAAAAGAATATAAGAAAGAGAAAATAAAGAAGGAATAAAATAGAAAGGAAGAAAGATAAATAAAGAAGAAAGAAATAAAGGAAATGAGATAGTATGAAAATAAATATTTTGAATGTAAACATAATTAAGATAATCCAAATGATAAATTCAAAATGAAAATATATATAAATAAAATAAATTCTACAATATTTTAACTTAGTTACAATTATAATTATTTTATTCGTTGCTGCGTATGATGTCTTCTAATTCGCTCGGCGAGTTCACGAATATTTTGGGACTATCGTTGGATGGTTGAACACAGACTTTACCTTGGAAAGAATAAACTTTAACCAGCTTCTTCTCCCCCCGTAATTTTAAAGCAAGATTTAAAATCACTCGGTCGTATTCGCAGAGGCTTTCCGAAACATAAACAGGATGATCAACCTCGTTCGCAAATTTCCCATCAGCATCAATGTCATGTAAGAACAAACTACGCTTGGCTTCTTTCGTATAGGCAATTAGGTTTTTTAGGAATGATTGCCTTTCAAGCGAGCTTGTCAGCTTAATTATGATCGGTGGAGCTGAATTTTTAATTGTTCTGGAACTGTCTGGTAATCTAAACACAGTAGATGGTATAATGTGTTCACACTGAATAAGTTTTGTGATGTTGTTAAACGTTTTGGCAAGGTCTTCTCCAGGTTTGTGGGGAACATTCTTCATGATTAGGTCACAAGAGAACTGTTTGCGCTCGCAAATAAGTGATTTAGAGCGGCTAACCTCCAATTGAGCATTCACAGACACAAGTTGTTGTTCAAGGTCAGTGCAGTTTTTGTCAAATTTCTCAATAATATCAGCAAGCTGCTTCTCAAAGTTTGTGCACTTTTTTTCCAGTTCACGTATTTTGTTATCGTATTTTGCAGTTAGTTTTTTATGTAAATTATTTACTTTGTCATCAATCAATTTACTTAAGTTTTTTTCTGTACATTTAATGAGATTTGCCAAATCGGAAAGTGACAATTCTCCGTCTTCGTTGCACGATTGGCTTCTTGTGCTCACACTCATTTTTAAAAAGAAGGTAAGATTAACTAAATTAATTGATTTACCAATAAATTTAAACAATAAACTAAACTTTACGACTTGTTTGTGACCAAGTAGTTATTATTAGATTCCAATTCAACTTTTTGTTGCTGCCTCTGTCCATTTAGTTTTTGGAGGCTGAGAGCCAGTGTCCAAATTTTCCGTCATCGGAGACTCTGGCGAAACTATTTCTTCATGGGGAGTTGGCTAAGGAGTTGGAGTGTTCACAGCAAAGCCTTTGCTAGAGCAGGCTGCAAACGACTCCGGAATATTCAATTTATTACAAATTTCCGGAGTCAAAATCACAAATACATTTTCTGAAAAATAAAAATAATCAAATAAAACACAAAAAGCAAATTAAACAAATATTACCATACCTAAGCATTATTTTTGCATAAAATCATATTTTTTTGCAATGTAAATTCTCCTTTTTCGTTTACAATCGGCACAAATTCCCTTTTTTTTTTAGTTACAAAACACTGCAATTAAATCCACAAGTTTGATTTATTTTTGTAAGCAAATCGGCTCACATGTGCACTTTGACATAACAACACTTGAAGTTGAAAATAGTTACAACTCGTAACTATTTGACACTTCAAAATGCATTTAGGAACGATATTATGACGGCATATTGTTACGAATCGTAACTATTTTATAATAAAGGAACGACAAAACTAAAAAGTTAACAATTGTTAACTATAGTTAGAATAAGAACGCACCACTGGTTTCGCTATTTATGATCTCGAGCTTCCTTTAAAAGATCTTGGAAAGTCTTCACGGAGTTTCGTTGAAATTTGTCTCTGACTTTTAGAATTATCTCTTCGAAAATGTCATCTGTCAGCTAAGAAAAGAGAGATCGCTTCTTACAGATAAAAACGTTAGTCAACTCCTTAAATTTTTGCTTCTCTGCAAACAATTAAACATAAATTCTCCATGAATGCATTAGTGGAGCAAGCAATGAACGTAGAAGTTTTATAGCTTCATCTTTAACACCTTGCCACCAGTTTGAAGAAAAACCTTCCAACAGGAGCGGGAACCCAATAATAGCATTATTGTCAGAAACATTCTCTGCATTGTTGTAAACGGTAATCCTGGCACTGAAGTCTTTCAGTTCAGACGTGTCTCTTTCACCATAAAAACGAGCGGTGCATCTGCTAAACGTACCATTATTTTCCTTAACGCCAATAGCAGCTACAAAGCGAGTTAGCTGGTTTTCAGACACAGCAATTGGAGTAGACATTTTAGAAGGAGTGGATTGTATTGAATCACATTGGGGTGGTTTTTTGGGTGAAGTTCTGGCCTCTCAAACTTAGATACAACTCAGATTCTGTTTCTGATTCCGATGAAGAATTTTTTTCTTGGTATTGTATCTTTGATTTCTTCAATAGGCGATAGCTTTTTATCATTAATACTATTGAGTTCTTTCTTTTGCGCCAACGAAGCAATTGAAGCAAACACAATTTTTGTGAAGCACCAGCAGGTTGTACCGTAGTACGGTAAATATATTTCTTCTCTTTTGCTTAATTCTTGAGCTAATTATGCAAAGAGCAAAAAAATTGTGATGCACTTAAGTGAGTTCGATTGTGATGCAGCTAGTGTGGTTTTGCTGGAGTGTTTAATTTCTTGAGCTTAACGAAGCAACGAGGTATTTTTTTTGTAGATATGTACTTAGGTTTGACTGTATGACTGTACCAGTGAATGGGTTGTACTGTTGCCAGTCGTTCTAATATGTTTCCTTCTAAAAAAATTAATGTAGATACGAACTGGGATTCTCTGATTTCTTCATTTACCATATGTATTAGTGAAAACATCATCATAAGTTGTCATCAAGAATCAAATCTGTCTCCAGATCCTGACTAAGGCGAGAAGTAGTGGGCAAAATTTCATCATATTAATATGTTTGCGTCTTTTTGTAACAACATAAGTAGCCTAAAACCTTTTTCCTTCTTAAGCTTGAAGGAACTCCGAATGCACTGTTTTTTGATTGCAGGACTTTCTTGGTAGGCGACTAAGTACTTCTTCTGCATTTAAAGGAAATATTCCGCATTTCCGGAAACCACGTTAAATGGGTGCTGTTGGGTTGCAGACAAAACGGTTCACTTAGTTTTCGTGGCAAAGTTGAAGAGCGTGTAGTGAAGGAAGATTGTCGCGAATAACCACTTTTTTTTCATCAAGTTTTCTTTGTTTAGGAAAAGGAATCGCAGCCAGTCAGTAAATATATTAGCATCAAACCGTCCAGACACACTTAAAGTATATCCACTGCCTGTGGGACCATTTTCTATCCACGTTGACCCAATTTTGTAAGGCGAAATACACAACATAGGGCGGCATCAGCTCTCCAGCAGTCAGCAGTGTTACCACAAAACATGACAAATACCGATGTCTTATAAGCATTTCTGATAATTTCTGGATACCTGCTTGCTTTCTTAACCAGAATTTTTTTCCAGGGTCATGTGTTAAGTTTGTTTCATCAAAATTAAATATATGCATTTTTTAGGTTGGACGTCCTTAGGCTCAGCTCATTTGCTTTTTCTCATCTATTGCTGCTCGTGTTTGTTTTACATTGTCTGCAAAGCGTACAGAAATGTCTGGGTGTCTAGTGCCCGGTAGGCTAATTTTAAAGATATTTACTTGTCTTCCACAGCGACTTAAATAGTTTTTGATTCTACCTATCTGTCGGATTTCCCGGAATTTATTGGAAACCCGAACTCTCCCTGGTGTCTCCCACTGGTTTTTCAGTATATAGATGATTGTCCTTCTTGGTATATTCTGTTTCGCTTCGGCATTTCTTTGGGAAATTTTGCTTCTTCTGATTGCATCCAAGCAATTTGCTAGGTTATCGGCATTATAATCAGCGAAATGTATTGTCCCCAAGGGCCTGGTACATTTCCTGGGCATTTCTCTAACAAGCAGATTAGAACGATCAGTAAAATTAGTTGGAACTTAAAAAAATATATAGCAGGTACCTAGATCCAAATCATATTTTGGGGGGCGCAGGGACATAAAGTCCCGAATTCGACTCGCGACTTATATCCCACCCTACTGAGACATAAGTCCCGAAAAAACATTTTGGACTTATGTCCCACTTTAATTCTTTTTTATTTTTGCATATCGTCCCCTGATTGCAAGAACTAGGTAACTCAATTTTATATTTCAATAATATATCGGCAAAAACGGTATTATTTTGTACAGTTTTAAAGAATTTTTGTCTAATATTTTTCTATCACAGATAAATATAGGATATTTGTAAAGTTTCAAGAACATATAAATTAATCTTTTCATCGTTCTCCAGTAGCTATGTTTCTATAAAGGCTGCTATCTCCAATGTTTATGAAATTGAGTTACCTAGTTCTTGCAATCAGGTGACGATATGTACCTATAGAGACAATTTAAAGAGACTACAGCTGACGAAATGGTAGAACCGGTATTGTTCTCTCCATTTATTTTATTCGGTAGAACCTACTCCAATGCAAAGTACAGTACATCTACAAGCTGTTGGAAAAAAAGCAAAGTTTTATTTATTTGGTTGGTCGAAACTGTATCGTGACAAAATAAGATCATGGAAAGTGAAAGTGAAAGTTTAATTGAAAATTGTGATAATCCCTTTGAGTTTATACCAGTGCTCACGAAAAATAGTTATCTTCTCTATGTTAATAGTGAAAAACAATAATTGTATGTGCAGAAAAGTGTATATAAAAAAAAAGAGATATATGTTCTTGCTATATCAAATCTTGCAAAGCAAGCATAACATTTGATTCGGTCTCTAACAAAGTTATTAAAAAAAGTGAGGCATTACATTGTGATCAAGAAGAGATGATGCAAAAAATGAAAATATCAACTTCAATAAAAAGTGAATGCTCGGTTTCACACAAAAGAGGAACAACCGCCAAAGCAATTTTCGATGCTAAGCGACTAAAAATGCCAGAAGTACCACATTTGGTGCAGTATTCATCTGTCAACTGTCAAACGACACATGAACAGAATTAAAAGTGCCTCACTACCCAAATCACCACTTTATTTGAGGGAGGTTAAAGACGCATTTACCTAGCAATGAGAATGTTTTGTCGAATTTTGGCATGCCCAGATACTACAAAGAAAAGAGCTTCTATAAACACACTGTTTTAGAAGCTCAATTAAGTTACACCATATTTTTAGCACCAAAAATCACCGAATTAACTGGAATGTTGCCTCAATCGGAACGAAACTTTTTGATTGATGGGACGTTCCATGTTCATCCCTCGATTGGATGTAGGCAATTATTAATTGTACATAGCGCATGCCGAGCATGTAAGTTTTCTTAATATTATTTTATAACTAATCACCCAAAGGCAAATTTGAGAAAAGGAATGAATCCTTACACCTTCTTACGGTTAAGCTTGACAAGCGAAGAATAACCATATCTGAATTCATCAATCAAATGTCCTCAAAATTGTATGGTCGTTCTAATCAAACCTTTGAGATTGAATTCGGGACTTATGTCCCGGGGACTTATGTCCCTGCGACGTTTTGGGGCAACTTTGCTCCGGACCAGAGGAACCCTTAACCAAATTTCAGGGTTACTTTACTCCACAGTGCAAAGTTATTTTTAGATAAAAAAAAGCTTAATGCTATGTTTCCACCAAAGGTTTATCCCAGTTCAGATTTAATAAATCTATTTGGTGTTTCCACCGCACAAAAAGATTTAAACAAGATTTATGGCCAATTTCATAAACAAACACTTAAATTACTTTTATCTAAACTCCTTCTAAATTTTATCAGACATTTAAAAATTTTCAGTTTCACCAATGTAGAAAAGGGATATTTTAGGGATATTTTAATTTGACTGATTTTGCTCACATCCCTGGATAAAAAAAAGAGGTTGTTTCCCTCGTACATGCGCAGTCTATGAGAAAAAGTGAAAAAGCATTATGTATGAGGGAAAATTATTCTGACAGCAAAATATCAGCTGTTGTTGAATGGAATGGCTTAACAAAAAAGACTTTTAAAATTTAATGAGACAAAAACGGGCTTTTAGTTTACAAGGGCATTTAGAATCTTCTTAAATCTAAAAGCATTTAGTGAAACCAAAAAACATAATTTAAAAGCTAAAAGGCTTTTTAAACAATTAAAAGCCTTTCGTGAAATCGACCATTACTTTGACAGCACATTTAAAAATGCAAAAAATGGCGTTTCATTTTTTCCTATGAAGAGGAAGTGAGATAGAATGTTTCCTTGGTGAAGAACTGAATTCAGCCATGAATGAATCCTTCAGCGCCATACAAGAATAGGTTAGTTTGATTTATAAAAGTATTTGTCCTAGGAAGATTTAACAAGATTAATTTCTAGTCTTCAAGATTTTAGAAATATATTTGTATGGTAAATCTTCGAGATTTAAAGAAGATTTTAGGTTAACCTTATTGAATCTGAATGAATCTAAAGTTTGAGTTGTTAATTATCGAGATCGTTTATCACTCAATATTGGTTAATCAGTTCTATTTAACCAGAGCCTGTGAAAAACATACATAATACATATACCTAACAGATTTACACTATTAACACGAGGGAACAAAATCTCTAGACATTGTTTGAACTTTATTTTTAAGCCGCAAGTCGCATGCTACGTTAGGTGTGAGAAGGAATGTCAAAAACACTCTTCAAACTATTGACGAGGTGATTTTCTTCACTTTTCTCTTTTCTTGACGCTCAATTCCGCAAATCGTGAATGATTTTCCTTGAAAATATTCTATTTACGCCGAAAAAAAGTGTGAAATAGTTTGACACATTATTTTTGTCAAAAATTTTAAACTCACTCGTGAGGAATCGCAAAAATTGATGTGTTATCGAATTTCTGGGTAGGTACACAAAAAAAAACTTACTCTTGCGGAATTGGGTTCCTGAAAACCGAGATATTTGAAGTTGGATTTTTGTTTTCTATTTCAATTTAGAACGAAGTTTAAAAACGGTAAGTACAAAAATTTCCTTTTTTTTGTTTAAATTAATATTAATTAATAATTATTCTATTTTTTGTAGAAATATATGAAGAAAAGCTCTCGAAGCAATTAAAACGGATAGTTGCATTTAGAAAAAATCTCTTTCTGCATATCGAAATAAAATTTATAAGGAGAAAGCGTGGGTGGTAGTGGCGGTTGCTTTTGGTGAAAATTGTAGTTTCAAAAAAAATATGCATTTATATTTCCAATGGAAATATTTTTTTAAATGTTTAGAAAATGTATTCCAAACACGGTGGAGGTCGTTAAGGAACCGGTTCTTGAAAGAAATAAACAAGAAAAAAAAACAAATCTGGAAGCGAAGCTTCAGAAGAATCGTGCTGGAAATTTTTCCAAGAACATATAGACCCACGCAGGTGAAGTATTACAATACAATCATCTAAATACTGTTGGCCTACAATATAATGAGTAATTTTCTAATTAGTATTACATACAGAACATTCACGAACTCCAATTGGGGGTTATCAGACACATTAGCAGATTCTGATTTTCCAGGCAGCGAAAAAGAAATAATTGATGTGCCTTCGGTTCCACTTGATGACTCGTTGGAACATAATTTTTTTGAGGAGTTTCAGTTGTCCAGCGACACTCCATCATCTTCTATCAACACATCTGATGCTAACGATCTGTTTGAGCAGGTATTAATAATAGTTATTGTTTTAAATTAATATATCCAACTTAGTCAAACTATTCGAAGGTGTTAGTGGCGACGTGGAAAATATAATTGCAACCAAATCCGAAGAGAAGAGCCGAAATGCTGAATTTACCAAGGTCTGGGATAGGTACTTGCTCAAACTACCCGAACGACGACGGCAGGATACATTGAAAATGTCGTTCCTCAACCTGGTGTTCGATGAGGTTCCTGATGAAAATATTTGATTTTTCGTTGTGTTTTTTCCTTTCATTTATTCTGTAGTGTTTTTGTTACTTGTTATATTTCTTCTTTGAATTTTTAAGTTATTTTTTTTGTGTATGTTATGTTTTGTTAAATAATATAAAATAAAAAAAAATAAAAACTTCCAATCCAAAGTGCAGCAAAGATTAAGATAAGTCGAAAAACTCAACGCTTCAAGCGTTGATATGAAGAAAGAGCTTAGGGCCAGTTGTACAAGTATTTAACTCGTGGTTCAACAATTTAAATTTACTCACTTAGGGCCCGTTGTACAATCGTGGTTCAGCCTGGGTTCAAGATTTAAACTCGGTTCAACTCAAATGAAGTGTTGTACAATAGGAGTTTAGGACTTAACTCACTGCTGAACCAGGCATAATTTAACTCTCCGATTTTTTGGGAGTTAAATATGCTTGAACTGCGGTTTAGACATGGGTAACGCAGTGAAAATTCGTGCGCTGATACACTGACTCAAGCGCACTTCAGTGTGTCAGCGAAATGCGTTAACGCAATTTGCGCCATAACGCAATTTTTTTTAGCTCATTTGAAACAAAATAACTCTCAATTTGCGCAACAGCGCAGCGCAGAGCGCGTCACTCTTTTGTGTGCTTTGTTGACTCAAATAAAAATTTCGTACAAACTGGACTGTGTTGAAGCAAAAAAAATAAATTAAAAAAAACTAATAATAAAATAAATAAAATTTACAGTTCATGACGAAAATGTTGTTCTAAATTTGGTTTTCAATTTGTAGGGTTTGGGTGCGTCTATGGATCTTGACAGAGGTGGATTGGATTTGAACAGAGATGGGTTTGGATCTGGAAAGAGGTGGGTCTGGATCTGGACAGAGGTGGGTCTGGATCTGGACAGAGGTGGGTCTGGATCTGGACAGAGTGAGTCTGCATCTGGAAAGAGGTGGGTCGGGATCTGGACAGAGGTGGGAATTTTTTTTTGAAAAATATATGAAATTTTTCGACTTTTTTTTTGAAAAATAAAAAAAAAACTTTTTTCCAAATATTTTCAATCAGGGTGGTTCATAAAAAAGTGTTTTCGCACTTTAGGGAAAATTTTTTTTTTACTGTTCAAAAATTTTATATGAAGCGTGTTTCGGGGAAAAAAATATTAAATCTATTATTTTTACATTAGGGTGTACCTTACAAACGCTATCTTCCACATTTTCAAACAGAATTCAATAAAATTAGGTGTGATTGATGCATGGAATAAATAATTGAAGAAAAAAATATTTTCAATGGGTGCTTCATAAAAAAAGTGTTATCGCACTTTAAAGAAATTTTTTTTTTATTGTACAAAAGGTTTTAGACCGAGAGCCCACAGCAGATTTTGGGTGTGAACGATAGCAAACAAAGAAGTATAGGCGTCGAAAGCTTCATTAAAGACTATTAAAAAAATCAAAGTCTTGCAGTCCACAACTGGGGCCTTTGCGAGAAACAGTGCATCGAAAAAAAATATGAATGCAACTTCGAGGAAAATCATGTTAGCCGAAATTGGTTTTCACCCTCCCTAGATAAGCTCCGCGGATCTCATATCACGGAATTTGAGATCATTTGAGTGTTTAATTCGCCCTGCCAGACTGTTTAAAAAAACCGTTTTTCACTTAGAATTTTGAATTTTTTAAACGGTCCGGTAGAGCGAACTTTACTCTCAAATGGTCGCAGATTCCATTAAATGTGATCCGAGGAGCTTCTCAAGGGAGGAGTGAAAACCAATTTCGGCTAACACGATTATCCTCGAAGTTGCATTCATATTTTTTTTTTGATGCCGCAAATCAAGTTTAAAGGTGTAAACTTTGATACCCCTAGGACGCTTAGTTTAGCCACAAATCGCGTTTAAAGATAAAAGTCGATTTTTCGTTTAATGCGATGCATCAATTGATCGCCAATGTCAAGTCTTCTTGAGAAACAGTACCTAGGGTGGCGGATAAACAGTGAGGTATTATGGGGGGGTATGCTGCCCCCCGCAAACCCCCTGCTTGGGCTCACTATAGGGATTTGGGGTGGGTGCGAGGTTGGGTGCATGCAAAGCACTTTAAGAAAAAAATATAGTTCATATTTCAGAAAAAAAAAAGTTAAGAAAGTTTAGCAGCAAAACTAAAAATATTTTTTTAAAGTTTAGGAAAAAACTTTGTTTACCAATTTTTTTTATTTCTATTAAACTGACACTTCCTAGTTCACGAATATGCATTTTATAAGTCGCTAGGACGCTTAGCTTAGCCACAAATCAAGTTTAAAGGTGTAAACTTTAATGCCCCTAGGACGCTTAGTTTAGCCACAAATCGCGTTTAAAGATAAAAGTCGATTTTTCGTGTATGCATCAATTGAGAGCCAATGTCAAGTAAACAGTGAGGTATAATGGTGAATTAAAAGAACAAACAAAAAAGTTGAAGAATTTCTAAACTTTTTTGTCCGTTCTTTTAATTTTTCTTAGAAAAATCAATGAATTTTTTTTTCTGAAAATTTCAATCAAAAATAAAACTTTTCTCAACTTTTTTTTCTTTTTTTAATTTTAGTGGACCCAAAAAGGAGAGTTAAAATTCTGTTTCCTTAAATCCAGATTCTTTAAATGCAAATAACTTTGTTTACAGCCAACCCCGCACCCACCACAAATCCTATAGTGAGCCCAAGCAGGGGGGTTGCGGGGGGCAGCATGAACCCCCCCCCCCTAATACCTCACTGTTTATCCGCCACCCTAGGTACTGTTTCTCAAGAAGACTTGACATTGGCGATCAATTGATGCATCGCATTAAACGAAAAATCGACTTTTATCTTTAAACGCGATTTGTGGCTAAACTAAGCGTCCTAGGAGTATCAAAGTTTACACCTTTAAACTTGATTTGCGGCTAAACTAAGCGTTCTAGCGGCTTATAAAATGCATATTCGTGATCTAGGAAGTGTCAGTTTAAAAGAAATAAAAAAATTTGGTAAAAAGTTTTTTCCTAAACTTTCAAAAAAATATTTTCTGTTTTTTCATAAACCTTTTGTACAATAAAAATAAAAAATTTCCTTAAAGTGCGAAAAAACTTTTTTTATGAAGCACCCTCATAGAAAGTATTTTTTTCTTCAATTATTTATTCCATACATCAATCACACCTAATTTTTTTGAATTCTGTTTGAAAATGTGTAAGATGGCGTTTGTAAGGTACACCCTAAGGTAAAAATACTAGATTTAATATTTTTTTCCCGAAACACGCTTCATATAAAATTTTTGAACAGTAAAAAAAAATGTTTCCCTAAAGTGCGAAAACACTTTTTTATGAACCACCCTGATTGAAAATATTTTTTTCTTCAATTATTTGTTCCAAACATTAACCACACTGAGTTTTATTGAAATCTGTCTAAAAATGTGGAAGATAGCATTTATCCAAGCACTGTGAAGTGAATATAAAAAAAAAATTTTCGAACACATTTTGTGAGCGCTACAAAGAAATCAGCGTTTTCTCCATTTGCTTCAATGGTTTTTGTTTATGCGGCGCGTTCCTGGCGCTGCGCTAGCACTTTTCAAAAGCTCAAATCGATTATTGAGTTGATGAGTTGATGAACTGCGCTTTTGCGCTACTGCATTACCAATTGGTGTATCAGCGCACATAACGCAGCTGCGTTACACATGTCTACTGGGGTTCAAGCATTTGATTGGCTAATATTAAACTCTTTCGATGCGATTTTTTTTGTAATACATACTTGCTTTCTCACTTCATTTGGAAGTTTTTGACAGTTCAGCTAAATAGTCAAACAAAAAATAAATAAATATAAATTAACTGACAAGCATATATAACGTTACTTTTTATTTGATTTTGAACTTGTATTTAATTTATTTATTATTAATTTAATTTTTAAAATGGCAAAACGTGACCGAGGTACAAATTTGACCAAGGATGAGGAGCAGCGTTTGTTGCTGCTAGTTGACCGCCACAAGGATGTTGTTATTGAATGTAGGCAAACTGACCACATGAACAACAGGTTAAAAATTAATAAATAAAACATAATAATAAATAAAAACAGGCACAGTATGGCAGTCTATAGAGAAAGACTTTAGCGCACATTCTGATGCAACATTCCGCTCCGGTGCTGTTCTTTTACTAAATGCATAAACATTAAAAAACCATGTAAGACCAAATTTGCCCAAGAAAAATTGGCTGTTAAAGGAACTGGGGGAGGCCCAGCCGTCACAGTAAATTTATCGGAGGCGGAGAACATTGCCGCCAATATTTTAGGGTCCAGAATGACCGGGTTTTTATCATCTTACGATGACGATAAGTTGGTGAAAGTGATCGATGAAGCAGCTCCCGAGAATGTTCCTCTAGTCGAAGAAATTCCTTCGACAGATCAATCTGAAGGTGAGTTCAGTTTATTTTATTTATTATTTATTTATTTATTTATTTATTTATTAAGTTACTATTTTCTTTCTTTTTTCAGATATTGAAAACATCATTATAACGGAAGAGTTTTTGCAAGATCTAGATGTATCATATGGTATACCTATGTCTTGTAATTAGTTTCTTCCATATTCAAACTTAACTAAAATTGTGCGTATCTTTTTTTTATAGACGAGCTTTCACAACAAACAACAAAAACACCTAAAGGGAAGATTTGGGATGGGCAGACAACTCCGTTTCTGAGGACAAAAGTTTCAAGCCCTCTGAAGCAAGCCACCGAAATAACAGGTTCAATTCAAAACATTAATCTTTAATTCATAATTTATTTAAAAATTATTTCCCTTCTATAGGAAATAGCTCTTCAAAAAAAGAACAACTACAGGGCTCGAGGAAAGGCAGCTTTGAACGACCTGCAGCAAAAGTTTGCCGTCGATAACCATGAGCTTATAGTAGGGTCGCTTAGCAAGAAAATCTGTTTTTGCTGGACAAAAGCACCAAATTTTTTTTAGGTACTACTTAGGTCCATAGCTTGAGATTTAGGGTAGGACCCATCTCGGCGGTCAGCCATCTTGGATTTTATAGCCGCCATTTTGAAATTCAGGTATATTATTAATATCTCGGCTTCTAAATCACTTAGGATCCCAAACTTGGTGTCTAGGTATACATTTTTGGGGTCAGGGAATACAACCACATACTTTTCAAATGTTAAAGTTTGCAAATAAACGAAGGGGGTATGGGGGTCATGACCCCCTTGCTCCAATACAATCATTTATTATATTTATGGTCGCATAATATATATAAACAAGTTGAAAATGTATCTGACTAAACTTATTCAAGGAGGGAAATGGGGGGTCATGACACCCCCACCCCCTCAAAGCCCAGGAAAAAGTATAAATAAAAAACAAACTTCATTTAAACACACAGAAGTGCAAATACTGACGTGACGTACGGTTAGCCCAAATTATTTCATAACCGTAATGTTACCTTTTATGAGACCATGGTAATATAATTCGCGAAGACTGTATGTTTTGTCGTATCGAGTTTTTCCGAAAGGAAAATGAATAAGTTAAATACAAATACAAAATGCAGATTTTCATCATCTTGGACTCCATTCAACATGAAAACAGAAATAGAAAAAAATCTTAAAATATCATATACATAGATGATCATAAATCAAATTTAAAATATAATTTCTTTGTCAGCTGTTTTAAGCAATATCTATGTTTTGGTAAGTTGTCTAAATGCGACCGTTTAGACAAGATTTTTCTAAGTCCCCTATTACACGATGATTCTTTTCCTCTGACTCTTTTCGAACATAATGAAGAATGGCTGTAGTAGGTGTATGGTTCGTGCTGTTGACACGGACGTGGTGGTAATCCTCATTGGCAAGTTCCATCACCTGATGAACTTGTGCACGAATTTGAAGATTTCTGTTGCCTTTGGTACGGGCAGCTCATTTAATTATATAGACATCAATGCTATTAACGAGAAACTGTACGTAAAAAAATTCTTGGCCTCCCCGTATTTCACAGTTTTACGGTTGCGATACAACATCTTCATTTTTTGGACGAGGCAAGAAATCTACGTGGGAGGCATGGAATTGTTATCATGAGGTGACACATATCTTAACATGCATAGCATTACATCCCTACACAGAGCTTGATGGTGAACATATAAATGGCTAGAACGCTTCACGGTAATATTATATGATAAATACAGTAATTCGGACAGTGTGAATGATGTCAGCAAGGAGCTGTTTGTTAGAAGACTAAGGCAATGGAGAAACTTCCACCAACAAAAGATGCACTACTTCAACACTCAAAGCGGGCTGTATATATCAGGCAGGAGAATGGTGTACCAGTGAACACATTCAACAGTGTGCTCCTAGTCCGGAAGGCTGGGGCTGAACTCAGAAAGAAGAAGGTGGATCATGGGTTCCTGTATGGAACACATTACCTATAGCTTCAAAGGCATGTACTGAATTGGTGAAATGTAATTGTAAGAGTCAAAAAGGATACACTAGTAGATATGCTGGCAAAGCTGCTCGTTGGAATTGTACTGATCTTTGTAAATGTCAATGCTTGAAGACGACATAAGCAATCCATATAGGTAGATAAATGCAATTCAACATCTTTCATATGTGATTTCTCTTGTATTTAAATTTTATATATTAATATCGATACCTTCCCGTAAGAATGTATTAAGCGACATTTCAAAAATTTTAAAGGCATCGAAAAAAACCTCTGGTCTAGTTATTTATCTATGTATTTAAAAAAATAAAAACATTTTTCAACTCAAACTGCTTCGAAAAATCTGTTTACTACAACAAAATACCTAAATAAATAACTGAATAAAAGGTATTTTAAAAATTTAATTTAAATTTTTTTAAATGTCGCTTAATATATTCTTACGGGAAGGTATCGATATGTATGTACATGTAATAAATAAATAAATAAATTGGGTGGCGCAACAGCTCGTGGAGAACCAGGGCCTAGTGACTTACAACTCACAACCATTCCTGTGTGCGTGTTGTTGGCAGGAATAGAGGGGACCTACAGGTTTTTGCCGAGTCCGAACGGCTAAATGAGAAGCACTTTTTCATGACAAGTATACTCTTGGAGGATTTTTCAGTTCCTCGCAAGAGGTAGAACCTCGGATAAAACATTTCTGTTTTTAGGTGGCACGGCTGGGAATCGAACCCACAACTTCGGCATGACAGTCATACACACTAACCATCATGCCACGAGGTACTACACGTACATGTATGTATGTACATGTACATATATCTTATTTCATTTTCAACCTTATATCTTAGAATCTAATACTTTTGTCACTCGATTTAATAATTGGATAGTTTGTTATTAATATATACTTATAGTCTACAACCTAACTTAAATGTATTTGCATTTAACTTATTCATTTTTCTTTCGGAAAAACTCGATACGACAAAACATACAGTCCGCGAATAATATTACCATGGTCTCATAAAAAGTTACATTACGGTTATGAAATAATTTGGGCTAGCCGTACGTCGCGTCAGTTTTTGCACTTCTGTGTGTTTAAATGAAGTTTGTTTTCTATTTATACTTTTTCCTGGGCTCTGAGGGGGGGGGGGGAGTTTCATGACCCCCCATTTCCCTCCTTGGATAAGTTTAGTCAGATACATTTTAAACTTGTGTATATACATTATCTGACCCTAAATATAATATATGATTGTCTTGGAGCAAGGGGCTCATGACCCCCATGCCCCCTCGTATATTTGCAAACTTTAACATTTGAAAAGTATGTGGTTGTATTCCCTGACCCCAAAAATGTATACCTAGACACCAAGTTCGGGATCCTAAGTGATTTACAAGCCGAGATAATAATAATATACCTAAATTTCAAAATGGCGGCTATAAAATCCAAGATGGCTGACCGCCGAGATGGGTCCTACCCTAAATCTCAAGCTATGGACCTAAGTAGTACCTAAACAAAATTTGGTGCTTTTGTCCGGCAAAAACACATCATCTCGAAATTTGACGCTAAGCGACCCCACTATTAATAAAAAACATAGAATAGAAGAACATAACGCAAAACTGGAGAGGGAGCAGAGACTTTCAAAATTAAGAGAAGAAGAAATGAATTTAAAAATTCAATGTTTAAAGGAAGCCTTGGCAATACAAAAATTTGCAAAAAAATAAGCTGCTACAAGGTCAAAATTAAAGTACCTATAAATATTTAAATGAAGATACCCTTCTCTTTTTTTATTTGACAACGGTCTAGGTCATTATAAAAAGTAAGCCACAAAAACGTATTTGGTACGTGTTTGATTGCTTTAAATTGTAAAAAGGTATCCACGAAGTAACTATACATGAGATGATCCCAGCTAGCCATTCCAAATTTCCAAAAATTAACTTTTCGATTTTTTGTCTATGCCAATCGTTTTTGATTTGTTTGTGACTGTTTATGACAGTATTAAAAAGTTTTGTGACTCGATAGTTATTGAGTTATTAGGAAATTTAAAAAAATATACCAGTTAGCCATAATATTTTTGAAAACTGTAGTAGCAAACACTTTTTTATACTCAATTAATCAGAAATCGTTTGTGACTTCTGAATATATCAATAAAATCGTTTATAGACAATAGTTTTTGCTATGGGCGGAGCTTTGCATAGGTTTGCGCTGATGCATGTGTCTCTGATTCATGATGCTGAGGTGAGTTTTTATGGTTTGAGGTGAGCAACATGTTGCAATAATAATTAAGGTAAAAGATAAATTTAAAAATCAAAAGAGGGTTGTTTCTACTTAAAATATGGCAAATTGAGTTTGAATTTTGAATTTATTAAATACGACTACCATTTTTCAACTAAACTATCATGGCCAGACCCAGTTTGTTGTTCAGTTTATAATGTACATATGAGCGCTTATAAAAGTTATGTGATCGCGACCCCGACCACTCATAACGTTATGACCGCTCTCTCCGAAAACTAATTCGAAAACCTTCGAAGAAACCCTTCAAGCAAATTCACTGATTTTGTCGATACTTCTTGGATCCTTACAAAAATGAGTCTCGCACGCACACTCACACATTATTGTAATTCCTTTTGTCTTCAGGGATTTTATTTACTGTTTCAATTTTTTTAAGTTCTTTTTGTGAAGATATAGATAATTGCTTGTTTTTGTCCGTTTTGCCGTGAAAACTTGAAAAAATAGGATAATAAAAGGTATATGTAATGAATCTGAAAAGTACAGGATTGTGTGTTCCATGAGTAAAAACCTTGCCCCAAACTGTTTTTCATTCTGTCACTATTGGCCTTTTCGATTGGGGACAGAGTGATAGTTCTTGTTCTGAAAACAAGAGAAAATTGTTCTGCATTTGAATTAAAAATCGAAATGAGAAGCGTTCACACGTATCGAATCGGTGTTCCGGATTGCCAATCGAAAAGGCCATATGTGTTCCATGATGTTTTTGAAAACAGTTAAGAACAATATTTCCTGCACCTACTTTTGTGGTGGAGCGCAAGTGAGTGAGAAATGTCGAAGTACCAGTTGATTTTTTTGTTAGGGGTCTATATTGAAAAATGTATGGAACTGTTTAAAATTTTCTCGTAACCCCTGTACAAAATGCAATTACTCAAGACCTTGATTGATGGTCAATGGGCAAGAAATATTACCTAAAATTGAATTATAATTCTGTTTCTCTATATATTTTTATATAAAAAAAAAACTATAAAATAAAAGTAGTAGTAAGAAAAAATTATAAAAAGAAAAATGACAATGATTATGACGAGCGAGAAGATTTAAATTAAATCATTTTATATTATTTTATATTTTAAAAATACATTCCTGAATGTGATTCTCATTTTTATTGCAGAATTTATATTTATACCGGTATTATGCAGTCAAATCCCCTGTTTTTTAATAAAATTTAATTTTAATTCACTATATTTTGTCATGTGCATTCTCATATTCTACGATTTTATTGAAAAAATCAATAAAGAAGCCATTCACAACTACGGGGAACCCCATTTTTCCTAAATTTATTGCCTTGACGATGGAAATCAATAATTTCCTCTCATCTTCTAGGCAATATTGCCATTGCCATTGACAAAGCGTCTCCATTTGCATTATTAAGGGCAATAGCAATGAGTGAGGCAATTTATTGCCTCAAATATTGCCAATGGAGCCGCTGGGTTATGTACATGCAACACTCATTTTCTTGAGGATCCAAGAAGTACTGAGAAAGTGCGGTCAGCGCACTTGCTTGAAGGGTCATTTTTGAAATCCCAAATCCCAAAATCCAAAATGTCCGAATGACAGACAAATGGTGTGGTCCTCGAATGCTAATGTTACTCGTTGAGAGAATGGCCGAGTGCCCAACATAATTATCAAATATGTATGTGTTCAAGATGGAACGTTAACAACAAGTCGCGATATAAAAAAAAGTTCTGCCAATCTCTCCTTTCTTAAGAGTGATAATATTTTTTTTGAAAATAGCTCTCCACTAAATTTCTACAGAAATGATAATTGGTTACTTCGAGGGGAAAAATGTATTCGGTTTGAAAGTTGGTTTCTTTTTGGTTTTGGAAAACTTTTCTTTTAACATCGAATATTTGGGGATATATGGCTGGACGCGTTCATCGAGTTCACCGCTTCTGGAAGTGAAATCAGCGATCGGCGAATTCAATGATGATCGTGAATAGGGTTGTTCACATGGACCAACATTGCTTGACAACATGGCTTGATTTGATCATTTGAACGCAAGAAACAACCGCTTGACAGCCAATGTTGTATGGTTTTTAAAATATTTTGAATACTTATTCCATTTCCATCAAGCGATGCTGGCCCATGTGAATACCCCTAATGAGCCAGGGTAAAAGGTGTGAGTAAGCAGAACCGTCGGTTTTCAACAACGTTGGCTCTCTCTAGCAACTATGCGGAGAGTAGCTGAATGATGACGTGACCGAAAACACAGTGTTAGACAAAGAAGGAGTCTTCCATGCCGATGGAAGGCTGGATAGAAACTTCTGCTTAGTACGACTTATGAACAGAGGTTCTGGAAAAAGTTTTAGAGAAAAGTTTTTGAAAATAAAAAAAAAAACTAAGTGGATAGTTAAATTTAGTTGTGTAGAGAAATTAAAAATTTGAATTTGGAGTTTGAATTGTGGAGGAGAGGAAAGTCAGTGCGAGGTTAAGCTAGAGGAGGGAAACAAATTAAAGCTAGAAGTATAATGCTGGGAGGGGCACTTAAGTGGTCCGAATAAAACAAGCGAATACACAGAAAGCATATGACGCTGCTATAATTGCGGAGTGGAAGGTTTCGTTCAACTTTGGTCACTTAAGTAAAACTGACATTTGGTGAAACAGAAATGCCAAAAAGAGATAGATGATAATTACATTATGGGTGCGTTCCCCTTCTGACGGTACAGAAAGCTACTTTTCGTTGGTTTTTGACATTAGCTTCAGTGCCCTTCCGACTATTATAGTTGTATCTTAAAACTAGGAAGGAGAAAGTGGCAGTGATGTGAAAAGCTAGGTTAGGTTAGGTAGAAGTGTCTGTCAATACTTAGTACTGACACAATTAGACCAAAATTGGTCCTTTGTGATAGCACATGAATCTTGAAACTCCGTCCTTACTCGACAAAGCGTGCGAGACTATAGATGTCTGTGTTTGCCAGATCACTAGGAACGTTATAGAAGTAAGCTCTTAAGTGAAGCCTACGTCTGTAAGAAAGAGTAGGGCAAGTACAGAGAAGGTGAGGGATGGTGCAAAGCTAAGTATAATTAATTTTGAGGTATTTTTGCGTTCGAAAATTTGTGAAATTTTTGAATGTAAATTACCATAACTAAAGGCTAATAATTATTTCAATCTCTTTCCTTTGTTCTTTCGGGACCAAGCGTTAACGGTCCATCTTTAAAAAAGGTACTTTGTTCTCTTTGTTCTAAAAGATATTGGGTTTTTATCCTATTAAAAAGGTTTCCCAGGCAGATTTAAAGAAAATTAAAAATCTCTTTTTCAATTTTTAAACATTTTTTTTTAATTTAGAGATTGCTTCCACCGTCGTCGGTTCCGGTCCGAAGGATTGCAATTTCCTTTCTTTCAAAAAAAATTGCTGGCACCCTTTTCAGGTAGGTTTCTACTAAGCCCCTGTGACAATAAAAATTTATTAATTGGATTCTAATCAAATCACAAATTTAATCCACGAATTTAATTTAATTGGTGAACCCACCCCTTAAATTGAATTAGCCGTGGTGGTAGCATTCCAAGTGCTACCTGCCTGTTGTACTTCGAATTATTCAAACTCGCCTTCGAACATCTTGTAATTTATTTTTGTTGACATTTGCACATAGTTGAAAAGTAAAAACTCATAAAGCCTGGGTCAAACAGAACGCGATCCGGCGATACGATCAATACTTCACTGGGTAAAAAAGATCGCGGCGATCAAACTTTGTTTGTAATCTCTCACAAAGATAGCCGGATCGCGTTCTGTTTGACCAGGCCTTAAGTTGTGTTTAAGTCGCTTGTGCCGGTCGCATTGTTTTTTTGTTTGTTTTCGTCGTTCGGCTTATTAAAAAAAAAGAAATTAATAACTCTTTCGGTTTCGGAGCGTTCGCGTCGCGAGGAAAAGAGTGCAAAAGCTTTGAAAATTTATTGAAAAAATCAATGACTGACCAATTACGACCCTAAGTGGCCTTTAGAAAACTTTAAAAATACACTAAAACAAAATACATCACTAACCACTTACTGAAACTAGTAGACCTTTTATCACGATCGATAGTGGCCTATCTGGTTGGTTAAGAATCTTGAAAATTCAATTATAAGGTTACAAAATCTTGCAATCACAAAATCGAAATCGCACCACAATATCGCACTAACATAATCTAAGCTTAAATCTAACAGATTAAAATCTTGCAAAATATAGCAGAAAATAAACTTTTTAATCAAAATTTTGAAAATTTTGCGTCTCTTAATATTGGAGATTCATCTTCCAATTTATTTTTTTTTTTCAGTATGAAACTTGGAGGTTGGAGCATGTGCCAAAAACCGTGGGTGACATTAAAAAGGAAATTTCGCTTGCAAATTCATTTTTCGTTTGCATTACCACCGCATTATGCTTCGATTTGCCGGAGGATTTGATTAAGCTAGAACTATAATGCTCGGAGGGGCACTTAAAGTGGTTGGAAGAAAACAAGCGAATACACGGAAAGCATATGGCGCAGCTATAATTGCGGTGTGGAACGTTTCGTTAAGTTTCGTTCAACTTTGCTTACGGAAGTGAGGTGCGCTCCCCCTCCCGAGCTCCCCGTTGTAGAAAAATATGTGCAGCAATCAAATAACCAGAATTAGCAGAATTTTATTGCTTAAATTTCTATAATACAGAATTCTGAAAAACAGAATTTTGAAAAGCAGAATTGCGAAAGACAGAACTGAAAAAAGCAGAATTTTGAAAAATAGAATTTTCGTGCAAAAAACAGAATTTTGAAACCAGAGTTTTGACCCACTCCCGCATTTATTACATCGAAAATATTTTCCTGATTTGGAGTTCAAAATATCTTTTGCTTCAACTTTTATACATGCAAAATGAAAGATTGATTTGCATTCTCAACACAGGATTTTTTCACTTGTATTTCTGTCGATCTTCTGTGAACACTTTAAATAGATCATTTCGATTTTGACCACTGTACGATAGTAAGAGAGAGAGTGTTTTAATGTGATGCGCACCCCACAACACTTCAAATGAAACTTGTTACTAGGCTACGATTTGTTGAACATTTTTTGTAAGTAGATACCGTTATTTTTGAATTAAAGTAATTTTTGTATATTCTAAAGAGTGTTATAAGACCGTTACGTAGCTACTAGCTACCAATTCCCAAAAGAATTACTTAGTCGTTTCTGAAATATTGAGTATTCACAAAAAAAAAATTTTTGACTTCTGCGAAAATCCTGTATACAGCTTTATTTTGTAAATAAACCTAGTTTTTGTAGCCATGTAAATTTCCTTCAAACAGAAATAAATGCGTTCAAAAGTTTTGAATACCTAAGTGACAGGTAGTAAGGTCCAGTCCAGAAATTTGTTTTTTATTTTGACTTCATCCAAAATTGTATTTAAATAGAAGTATGCACACTAACACTTTAAAGAAGTAATAAATTGCAGGAAATCAGCTTAAACGCAAACTCAAATAAACAGCACATCATCTTCAACGTGATGTTTCGTCAGTACCAAAATATTAATGACCCAATTCAAACCAAAGTTTTGCGGTGTCTAATGTTCAATGATGAGAAAGAGCATTTCATGTCTATCCTTGTGCGGCTATTTGTGGCTGCCAAATTGCTTTGTGCAATAACATTCCCTGATGCTCTGCAGCAGCATTTCTTCCTCATCGATTAGCATGAGAAGCACGCACTTACCTCATGCTAGTATGCATATACCATATGGGATGCCAATTAATTGTCATCCATTGTACAGGTTTGCCATTCAATGTTGGCACTGAAAATCGGTTGGCTCGCCTTCGCCTCTAGCAAACTTGTCATAGTTGTCATATATATAAAACCGATTACCGAAACTTCGTTTATAAAAGACGTATAGCTGAGTTTATCTCGCATACAACAACAACCATCCAAATGAGTTTGAAATGAGCTCTTTTGTTTAAGACCAAAAATATACAGTGCGGGATGTACACGAACAGCACTTCAGGAGAACATATTTCAAAAATTAGACAGAATTCAACCATTTGAAAGAAATCCGAATTAGACAAACACAGCATCTATCGCCAGGCTAGTCAGAGCTTAAAAAGATTTGTCTTCCTATTCTCCTGGGGAGTCATATCGTGATCCTGAACAATCAACAAAATTGCAACAACAATAAAATAAATTCAGGGAGTATACTGGAAAGCCATGACTGACTAGGTTAACCTCGAAAGAGGGCTAGAAGAATAAGTTGACATTCAATTTGTTACCCACTTTGACAGTTTACATTTAAAGAAAGTGTTCCCCAAAAGTCAAAAAAAAAAAAAAAACACAAAAAAAAAACAAGAGAATGTGACATCCTCTTATAGTACTCACGGTTCACGGGGTATGATCCAGAAAATATGGGGATGTGAAAAATTGACCACCACGAATTTCTGCAATAAATTTTCCATCTCGATGCCTTGACAATGAAATCCAAATCTAGGGATCTAGGTTGAATGCTAGGGCCCGTCTGCCGCTTTACACACTATAACACCACCACAATCGCATGGACTGGAATGGAGGGAGGAATCTTGTTTGCAAGGATGTGGAATTTACTATACGGTGCGTGAAGCAATTCAAATCCAACGCGTTTGCCAAAATGTCTTTGGAGTTCTTATATGGAATATTGGCGTTTGGGTTCATGTGTGACGAGGGTTAATCCATGTTTCTTACGATTATTTCTTTTGATTGGGAGAATTAATTTTCATGTCACGAATTTCATTCATTGGAAACTAATAGATTAAATTTATGTGTTTGTGTATATACATGTACGGGCACGGGGTCGAAAGCTAAATGTATCGTGAACATAATAAACTTATTCGAATTTGAAGACTTTGGGTGTGATAATTGATTGATTCAATTCTGGGTTTTATTATGCTTAAATATAGGATACTAAGATGTTTGTTTGAGACTGAGGATTCATACATAGCATATGAAAATTTGGTTTCAGGAGAAACAACTAAGTTAATTGGGTCTAGAAACTTTTTGGTATTCTTTTGAAGCAAGAAACAGCAAGAAGGTAGGAGGTACCTATTCCCATAAATTGATGTCGAAGTGAATATGAAAAAATAATTATTTAGTTATTGATTAGTATTCCTTTAGGAGGCAAACTTTTTTGTTATGTATACCAATGTAGGTATACTTAGGTTATTGGTTATCATTAGTACCAGGGTTCTCCAACAAGAGGCTTAATTTTAAATTTGTGCCATTTCTTAACTGTCAACATTAAACTGTCATTGCGATAACTTTATGGATAGATAAACATTTGCACATATGAACGTTTTGAAATAGTTAAAATTCGCTACATAAATAGAGAAAATATTGTAAAGTTTCGCATAGTTCGTATATACTACTTTTGGTCGCCATCAAGCCCCATGCCAAACAGCTATAGTAAATTTAATCGATAAATTTGAATGTTTCGGGTAAAAAGGTAAGAGATGCCAGACTCCGCGTCTGGAAAGGTCATGTAAGAAAATCGACGGTTTAGCTGAGGGTGTGACAATTTTGGAAAAATGCGATCTCAGGAATTGGGGCTATTCATTATCACTTTGCAATGCATTTTTTGCCCAAAATTAATTCAACTGACGTCAACGCGATGCTTTCTTGGGTTTCGCTTTGATAATTGAAATAAGGCCAAATTGGATTTCCATTTCAAAACCGAACAACATTTTCAAGGTGTTTTTGCATCTACGCAAACTAAGCCAAAAATACCGTGAACAAGGGCAAAATTTCAACAGAAGCTTTTTGATGGACTTTTGTTAAGTATCCATTGCTGAAATATATATCCAAAATCGGGCAAAATCCATCCATGGGAACACCCCAAAAAAGGATTTCAAAATGGGTGGGGTGTTGATTTAGGTTATGTATGTGAAGTTAGCACCGCCATTTTGGATTTTCAAAAAAAAAGGTTGTGCTGTAATGTGCCTAACTTGTGCTGCCAATTGCCGTATTTAAAAATAAAATGCACGTACTTGCTCTTATGTTCAAGACACTGCGGGTTTAAGAAAATTGTATATAAAAACATGGAAATTATGAGGGAAATTATGATTAATTATGAGGAAATTTTGAGGGAAAAATGTATAGAAGCATGAAATACGACATTTAAATTGGCTAAAACAACTCTTTTGACAGTTTGAAGTGAAAAAAAAGAATGCCATCTTAATTCTTGTTGAATATGACTGTACGGGAAAAAAATTAAAAATCGTTGGAGAGCTTTTTAAAAAAATTAATTTTTTATATATAAAATTCTTACAACATTCTTAAGAACAAATTTTGGTATGCAAATCTAAAGTATATATTTATGTGTATATAAGACCAAAATTTGAAAAAAAAAATTGTCAACCCGTTTTTGAGATATCGAATTTTCAAAAAAAAAAATTGAAACTTTTTTTAAAAATCCAAAAACTTCTTTTTTGAAAATTTTGATATGCAATATTATTTAATTTTATCTAAAATCTGTATATAAGAAAATTCATCTAAATCCGTTGTGCCGATAACGAGAAAACTTAAAATAAAAAAATACGTTCTATGACAAGTACTATTAATAGTTGCTAAGTGTAAAATTTTATAATTTCTTATAGTAGAACGTACTAATTTTAGTTTATGAAAAAAAGTTTAATCCAAATCGTAGGAATCGTTTTTAAGCAAACAAATATTTTCCTTTGCGGTTTTTAAACTTTTGTATGGAAGGTACCGTTATTTTTTCATAAATGTAAAATTTATTCTAAAAATATTTTAGAGAGTACTAAAAAAGTCTTTAATATCGATTTACAAAAAAATCGATCATTTCGTTTTCGAACTATTTGATTTTTCAAAAAAAATTTTGAAACATTTTTTGAAAATCCAAAAAATAATTTTTCAAAAATTTTGGTACACAAAACTATTTATATTTTTTGGAAGCTTCTGTATAAAAAAATAATTGAAATCGGTCGTACCGTTTTGAAGAAAATCAAAAATTAAAAAAATGGTTCTTTGGGAGGTATCATTAATAACCATTTTTAAAAAATGGTTTTCCACCCAAAGAAAGCCTTTACTAAAATAAATGTATGGAATTTTTTTTAAGAAAAGTTGTCGAGCCGTTTTTGAGAAAAATACGATTATGTAAAATTGCTAAAAAAAATTGTATGGCAGGTACCGTTATTTTTGATTCTAAAAAAAAAATGAAAAGAACGTGTGGGCATAATCACCAAAAACCACTATGTGCCAAGTTTGAAGAAAATCGATCGAGCCGTTTAGGCTGTAGACGAACAGACAGACAGACAGACAGAATTTTGCCATCATCGTAATATCATGTTTGATTGTTATCTCAAACATTTTTTTTGCACGAGTCCAAAACTTGCCTTATAGTAGAGTAAGTTAGGGTAATGTGGTATATGCGGGTAATGTGGTATAGGCGGTTATTTCAAAAACGAAGCATGCTTCTACAACGGTTCTTGATTCAGCAGGCGGTGATTATAATAAAAGAAGTAATGCGTATTTAAACAAATCTAAAATCGTCCATTAATTCGGTGAAGTTGTTGAAATCCGTAATTGCGTGCAGCTGAGTTTTTTTTTGGTTGGAACAAAAAGTGTTTGTGCGCCTTGAAAAATTGCGTTCCAAACCAATTTGTCAATGAATCGGAAGAATATATTAATCATTAACGTTACTTAATTGTTTGTTTAGCTTAAAAGTTTTTATTTTAAATTTTATTTTATTTTTTGTAAAAATATAGAGTTTCGGCTAATGTGGTATACTAGCAGTGGGCTAATGTGGTATAGTATACCTAATGGGGTATAGTATACCACATTACCCAACCTTAAAGTTTATACCTGTGTCAACCGACTATTGTGCTTTTGCTATAATTTTTTTTTTAAATACCCAAAAAGGTGATGGGACCCGAAAGATATGCAGAGACCCACTTGTACTATGATGAATGTTGAAATTTGCCTTCAAGACATTCGGAGGACCACTTGGTATGGTATACCACATTAAACAGCAAGGTGTACCACATTACCCACTACTTTTCAAAAGTGACGATTTCGAGGTCTTGTTATTATTGTGTCAAAATCTTTGTAAGTTACTGTTAGAATCCGACAAACACCGTAAACGTTGTAGCTTATATGTTCGTGCTAAAATTTGTGTCACTACTTTTTATGTTAAGTCAAAAATACAAACATAACAAACAACACAAACATACAAACAAAAATAATAAAAACATGTATACCACATTACCCTAACTTCCTCTACCTACATATAATCGCAAGTAAAAATCGTAGTAAAGGTTTGGTTTTTTGATGGTACCCATTTTTAAGCGTGATGTTAGCACTGTCCTTTTCAATTTTCGAAAAAAAGTTGTATGTATTGCGCTAAACTTGTGCTGGCTTGATTCGTAAATATTTTTTTAAAAATTCGCAAATTTGCAAATTCAAAATCGAAAGTGGCGGTACGAACTTTAAGCTTCGCAAAACTGTTTTTTGGCCGTAAAAGTTACAAATATGCGATTATTGTTTATCTTTCCGGAATATGGCAACACAAACTGAGCGAAAAATAGCACAATGTTAGTTTTTAAGCAAAACTTAAAAAAAATTCATAAATTAATGTTTGGCATAAAAGTTAAAAATAAGCGATTTTTTTTATATCTCTTTGGAATAAGGCAGTACAAATTTTGCACAAAACAGTTTTTAGTAATTTCGAAAATTATAAAAATTCATTCGTAAAATTTGCGAGTTTTTTTTAAAATATTTACGGCACAAGGCGGCACAAATGAAGCACAATGCAGCACATTTTTTTTTTATCGAAAATGGCAGTGCTAACTTCACGCTACAGCCCTTCGCAGGATTTTGTTCTGGCCATAACAGTTGCAGTTATGCGATTTTTTTTTTCTTTTTGGTTCTTTGTAGCATTGTAGCAACTTTTTTTTAAAGAAATATCGAAGTTTTGCTTTGGATCGAAATAAATATTTTTCGGCAAAATATAGTTGATCCCCTATCTTTCAAGATATTAACTGTCAAATTCCATTGACGGATGGCTACAATGTCCGTGGATTAAAAAGCTTAAAAAAAATCTGAAATTCTTGATGAATTTTTATTGCTCCAGTAAAAATGATTTTAAGGCAATTGGGTGACACTTCGAGTCGTTTTGTTCAGCTTAACGCATAGAATTCTCGGCACTTAACTTTAAAGCGGATAAAAAGTGTTATATCGGAGTGTAGTAGACACTAAAAGTTTACTTGTCAACGCGTTGACAGGTCGTAGCAAAAGTTACGTTTGCATAAAATTGGGGCTAAGCTGAACCAAGAGAAGTGACATTTGCATGCGATTTTCGATTAGTCATTTGCGCAGGTAGAGGGCTTCTTCGGGCTAATTAAAGAATTAGCAGCGATTTTCTTAAAGGCGGAGAAAAACTGTGTTACCAATGTGAATAACACAACAAAAGTTTAAGTTATAAGCGCGTCGATAACTAATAGCTTTCTTGCAAGCATGGATGAAATCGGTGGTAGTAAACGACACTGGAGACTACTGACGACATCACAGTAAAACGATGGAGTTTCCATTCAAACTATCGATAGCATGTATGTAATTCATGCCGGTAAGACAGTTTTTCTCCGTGCTTAAGTTAAGCACCGACAATTATCCGTAAATTGATGAGCACCGACATTGTTTCTTTCATCCAACTTCGGGCTTGCACAAAAAGAGGACTATTATCAATCACGTATGAGAGTCCGCTGACTGCCAGTCAGTCTGACAAAAAGTGTGACAATTGATAGCAAAAATTGACGTTTGCATAAAATTTTTCGATAGTAAAACAAGCCAGGGTATTCTGCATACGATTTTTGGATGTATACTCCAACATTAAGTAAAAATCACAAGAATAATAATTGCATCGTTTAAAAGCAGTCTTGAGCGTCGAGAAGAACTGAGCTACTTTTCTGCAGCACTGAACGCTGCCATCGGACATTCCAATAATCTTTCCAGTCAGCTGGAAAATTGGTTGGTTGGTGGGTGGATACAATCAAAAGGTCACATATTTGTCGACGTTTTAATTTTGTTCAATTAAAGCAAACTAAAAATGAACGATATTAATAATAGCAAAGAAAAACAAAATAAACAAAGGAATAAAACAAAACAAAAGTGTAAGAAAATACAATCATCATATAATAAAAGGGCAAACACGAATCTTAATAAGTGTTGTGAATTTTAAAGTGAAAAAGTTAAAATAAGTGTCGTAAACAAGTGTTGCTCGCATTTATTGTGCAATTTTCTTTTATTGGTTTTTAGTTTTTGTGGTGCAACTATTTAATAAATTTGTGCATTCTGCACTTCTGTGCAAAAAAAAACCTTTTCAACGATATATAATTTATATGCCTTCGGCTTTTGTAGACCACGTAAATTGCACTACAAAATTCGTGTTTGCCGTTTTATAATATGATACACTCTTGTTACTTAAAGCTTAAAGCGAATCCTTAGGATGTGGCGAAGACAGCGATTCACAAAAGCCTACAATTTCTTCGAAATAATAGACGTGACTTTCCAGGTTTCACAAGCATATAACAGCACGGATTTGACATTGGATTCGAAGAATCTCAACTTAGTGCGTAAGGAGATTTGACTTGATTTCCAGATTGGGGACAGAGTACCGAAGGCAGCATGAGCTTTATTTATTCTACTTTTAACGTCCATATCCGTACCACCGTTTGCAGAAACAATACTGCCAAGGTAGTTAAACTGTTCCACTACTTCAACTGGCGTCTCCTGTAAAATAATTCGCTGCTGTGTGGAGCGGAGCGGCCTGTGAGCATTATTTTTGTATTTTTGCTGTTTATTCTTAGACTACTCGACTCTCCCTTCACTTGCAGTGTTTGGCACATCCCGTTCAGCCCACTGATGTTATTTGCCAGTAGACATATGTCATCGGCATAGTTTAAATGACTGAGCCTTTCGAACGGTCTCCATTGAATGCCCTATCGCTCAGCTGGAAGAGAATTGGCGATAGAACATCATCTTGTCTCACACCCTGTCGCACTACCAAGGAGTCGGATAGCTGCCCATTGTGCAAAACAAAACACCTTGCGTTGTTGTAGGACTCTTTTATAATGGCAACTATTTTTGGTGGAATTCCTCTACCAAACAACGATCTCCATATACATTCTCGGCTAACTCGATCAAAGGCTTTCTCAAATCCACGAACATGAGGTAAAGCGATGATTGAACTTCCATCGACTGCTCGAGGACGATACGCAGGGTGTTGATATGGTCGAAACACGATCGACCACTTCGGAAGCCAGCTTGATGCCTCTTGAGTGTAGACTCGATTCTATCCTTTTTTCGCTCAAGAATGATGGTTGCCATTAGTTTTGGGAAAACGGACAAAACGGTGATACCACGCCAATTGTTGCAATTCTTTAAGTCACCCTCCTTTGCCAACTTAACAATCACACCATCCTTCCAGTCCCTGGGATAGCTTTCATTTTCCCAAATGCCTTGTATCAACGGATGTAAAATACTAGCCGCTGTTACGGGATCGGCTTTCAGGAATTCAGCTGGTATTCCGTCCAGTCCAGCTGCCTTGTTGTTTTTTTTTTTTTAATTTATTGATGTCTGGATTTCCGATTCTGACGGGGGTTCGATGTCAATACCCCTATAGGACCTGCGCATCTCGTTTAGTTGGGGCACTTCAGCTCTCTGCTAAACTGAATCCTCATTTAGCAGGGCACAAAAATGGTCCTTCCATCTACGAAGTTGATCCTCAATTGATACCAAAAGTGTGCCATCCACATCCATTACAGGATGATTCGTGTTGCTTTTTTTCCCGATCACATCTTTGGCTATTTGGTACAATTCCCGGATATCTCCTCTTCTGGCAGCGATTTCCGCATTATCTGCGAGCCCATCTAACCTCACCCTCTTGTCACGTCTCACACAACGATAGACCGTCTTAAGTGCAATGCGGTACTCTCTTCGCAAGTCAGCCTTTCGTTGAACATCAGCTTCGGCATTTATTTGGATTTTCAACGATTTGCGAAGTTCGATCTTATCCCAGGTGTCTTGGGAGTCTCTACGTCTCGTTCGCTTGGGTACAGTTTCGGATCCAGCCTCCATAAAAACACTTTTAATTTCACCCCACATCTCATCAATTGTTGAATTCTGGATTCCGTTTAATGACGAGGCTCTGTCGTTAATTGTGGTGATATAGTTTCGACATAAGTTGGGGTCATTTAAAGCATTAGTAATTAATTTTGAGCTCCTTTCTGCATCCTGCGCTGGTCTTTGTACGGCAGCGGTTCGTAGTTTGAGACTCATCAGAACCAAATGGTGGTCGCTTCCCACATCGGCATTTCTTATACTCCGGACATCACACATAGACTTCCTCCATCGCTGCTGAATCATGATATGATCAATTTGGTTTTCGGTTTGACCATCCGGATGCATCCAGGTAATTTTGTTGCACGTCTTATGCTTAAATACAGTCCCACCTATCACAAGACGATTCGCGTTACAAAAGTCGACAAGCAAGTCACCATTTTCAATCCGTGACCTCAAGCCATTTCTTCCCATCACGCGTTCCAGTCCGTAATTGTCTGAACCGACTTGGGCATTAAGGTCTCCCATAACGACTATGATGTCGGCTCTCGGAATACTACTGTAAACCGAGTTAAGATGAGTGTAGAACGCGGTTTTGTCTTCCTCGGTCGCTTCATTTGTGGGGGCGTAGCACTGAATAATTGTGACGTTACGAATTTTTGAACGAAACCTTGCTGTCATTCATCTCGCAGAAATGGGCGCCCAGGAGATCAAACTACGCCTCGCTTCTTCGTTCAACATAATTCCGACACCATGCAGTCTTTGGCCACCCTCTCTTTCATCTTCCCCGGAATACAGCATTCTAGTCTGTCCAGTGTCTGATCTGTATTCAGCTCTTCCTCTCCACTTAGTTTCACTTATGCCCAGGATACTGATCTTTAGGCGAAGCATTTCACGCTCAACCTGCTCGTATCTACCATCGCTGTACAAGGATCGAACGTTCCATGCTCCGATTTTCGTACGTATGCGGTAGCCAAAAGTAACATTTGCGCTTCTTGAAAGACTTCTTCTATTTGTCAACGATTCGTTTATTATTATGGCGTCTTGATTGACGCTCGTACATGAAAGATGCCGCACCCCCAAATCCGATGTGCGGTTTACTGCAACCGAAGCTGCAGAAGGATTTTCCATAAAAAGATTAACTCTTGGGGACTCATTTCCATTTGTTGTCATAGTTCATGTATTTGCATATATCCTTCCACCATGGTGTTTTCCGAGATATGATTAATAACATACATAAGCTCAGATTTGACAGGCACACCCGCCTTTTGTATGGTCAAACACATAACTGCTCGAGGCCGCCCACTATGGGAAAACAGACGCCTTTTGTAGCCGCCCAATATGGGTTACAGACGCTACCTGCTGCTGCCGTTGGCCTTTTACCAAAAAAACCTCCTCCGCCAGCAGACTACCATGCCGTTGACCGCTACCTGCAATTCATCCGTCTTAAGGGGGCTTTTAACCATCCCAAGGACAAGTTTGTGCCCTGACAAGCAACGCTGGGTTGTCTGCTTATCCCGGCATCCATTCCCTGCACGTTAGCGTTACCCGCCCTCTACCACGCGGAGGTGTGCATAGGGATTTTCCTATCATTGAGCCTAGGGCCATATGGCGTCCTAGCACTCTCAAGTACTTTTCACTGCTTTAGTCTTCATATTTCTTTGGGATTATTCCACCTCACTTGCTTTTAAGATTGTTTTCCTACCCGACGCGACTATTTCTCCAACGTTCCATCTAAATACAATCGGGCATATTAAATAAAATCTACTTCACAGTGTAAATTCAAGTGAGGTCTTATGTTTTCAAAGCTCTAATTTGCACACTCAGTGTCATTGTATAATCAAAAAGAATTGTTCTGTAGATACATAGGTACATAGCAAAGTCCTCTTTCACAAATCTATGTACTTCAAAAAGCCTTATACAAAAATGATAAAAAAAAAAAACGAATATTTAAATAGAAATTACTACCAGAATAACTCGCAATAATAAAAATTCACTTGCTTCTAAGTTGAGTGCAAATAATGTCCTTTCTGTAAAATTCTACTCTTGCATCATTGTTAAAACGACACAGGCCCACAAGGTGACAATTAAAATGCTCCATCGATCGTTTGGCGCCCAATGAACATGAACAAGCCACAAACCCACAGATACAGGATAGATTCAGCGAATGTACATATTTTGTTCTTGAGCTAACGGCTAACCCAATAAACAGGAATGGATTTATATCTCGACTGCCTTAGAATGTCCTTACACTAGGGGTTTATCTTTTTTAATTCAGAGTAGAGCCTGAACTGTCAAACAAATAGTTATTTTTCTTTTTTAGCTCTGAGTGTTCAGATAAATAATAGATTGCGATACAAAAAAAGTATTTTTCAAAAGTTCATAATAAAAATTAAAAATTTGTAATTTTTTCAGATTGGGGGGACTCTGGACGAATTTTCGGGCTTCGCATTTCAAAGTTCTGATTCTAGCTTAGGTACCTCCACCCTCTAGTATATTTTCATCTCTCTTGCCTAGCTTTGTTTCCATTAATTCTGTCTAGAGCAATATGTGGCATTACATTAACCGTTCTGCTTGAAGCAATATATATTTCTATCCTAATTCAGCTCTGACGAGACTTGGCCCTCCAGATATACCCGCCCTTAATGGCATCCTATTTTGGTAATAAAGTTAATGCGCTGGAGCAATATTGGCGGTTAGATAGAATACAAGCCTAAATTTGTGTAAATAAATATTCAATTTTTGTCCCATAAATGTGAAAAGAGAAGGGTCCTTAAATTGCAACAGCAATATTTCAAAATTCCAAATGTCCTTGTTTCGCAGAAATATAACATCCATTAACACCGATTGGCGTCGTCGTTGTTATATGAATTGTGTATACATATACTTTACTTTCTCATATTTTCTTTGTGTTTGGTGTAGCGTAGCTGATTCGAGTGCGAAACCGAAACGTAATTGGAGATAGTGACGTTTCTTTTTTATTATTAATAAACTGCGGCAACCGCACGAATAAGAAGGATCCCGTGGCTTAAATTGTGCCACGCCACGACGCGACTAACGAAGAAATTTCACTTGGTGCGGTCGGTGAATAAACTGTTTGCGCTTGAATAAATCTCTCCGTTCGTTGTCGATTCTGGGAAGATATGCAAGAAGTTGACAACAAAAGATATTTATCCCTCTGCGGTACTTGGGGTAGATTGTTAAAGCTGTTATTGGAGCGGTGCAACCACCACCGACACGCCACATCACCATTATCAGCACACTGCAACGAGCCACAGCTGCCACAAGGAACCGATAAGAAAAACATAGAAATTCGTTTTACCAAATTGCATGTTCCATCATCCCCCATGGATTTTCCTATCCACTTCAGATCTCGAAGAGGTGGAAAATGGGAGATTTTGTGGCACATATAAGGAATCACGTGAAACTTTTGCAAGAAAGCGAGTGGATAAGATATACAAAAACAACAATCTTGAATTAATTTTGCCTCGCATATGGAGACCAAGAGATGCTCTGTTGAAACAAACAAGGGCTGCACAGTGGGGCCGAGATGGAAAGAAACCCATATATCAAAGTTGCTTCCTTCGATATTGTGATATACTCGTGCAGTTCTTATGCATGTAGTATTTCGTATGAAGAATCCGGCTCTTATAAATAGTTTGGTTGAAAACTAATAGAGGTAAGTCCTCCGGAATATTAACAGGTAGAAAATCGAAAATTAGGGGCGACTTTCCTTTACGACATCCCGATTTCGAGGTTGATTTTTTTTTAGGGGTAGGTAGGTATCTCAATAGAAAATTTTCCAAATCTTAAGGTTAGGAAACCCCCCTAAATGCAATTAAAAAATGTTTAAAATTTTGAAAATGGGGTATTTTTTTTACCGAATTGCATTTTTTACACCAGGAATTTGGAAACACGGATATACTCATTCGATAGATTACCATAGAAAACACTAAATATCACAATTTATATGAGAGAAAACATTTATAAGTATTTTAAATTAATTTTATAACTTTTTGTTTTGCAAAAATAATGGATTTGAAAATAATACTCCATTTCAATTACGAATTAAAGAAATGTCAAATGGTCTTTTTAATATTGTCAGGCACGTATTTTGTTTCCCTTGTGTTTTTATTTTGGGACATTTTTCGGGAAATTTAAAACTTGCTTATATAAATAAAGTGCTAGCACCAAACAGTGAGGTATGTATGGGGGGGCATGCTCCCCCCTGCAACCCCCCTGCAACCCCTCTGCTTGGGCTCATTTGTGGATATTGTGCGAAATTTTAAGCTATTTATTTAACTTCATTTTGAAATACATTTTAATGAAATAAAGCAATAATTTGAAATTTCGCTTAGGCTTGTTTCACACATATGTATATGGTTTCATTCGGTTCGGTCTGTATTCGGTTCGTTTTCGGTCAGACCTGATAAGTGTGAACCGATGAAAACGGCAGGAATAAAAACCTAATAGAAACCGAATAGCACCGAACGTCCCCTCGACACGAATAGGTTTCATTCGGTTTCAAAACTGTTCGTATTCGGGTCTAGGGAACACAAAGTAATCGAAGCGTTCACTCATATTCGGTTCTATAAGGTTTTTTTTTGTTGTTTTTATTTTGAGTTGACAACCTAGTGCTGAAGTATTGATATTATTTTTGGAATTGAAAATGAATTCAATTGATTTGGATATCGATCGCCTAATTTCTCTTATACAATGTCGCCCAGTGCTAAGGGATAAGAGACTTGAAAAGTACAAAGACAAATTTAGGACACAAGAAGCGTGGCAAACCATTTTTTTTTAAATAAACAGCAGTTATAACGAATTGGAAGACATGAAGAGAGTCGAGTTCGGTAAGTATTAAAACCATCATGCATAGGTAAATAAATTTATTTAAATAGGTATAATAAAAGTTATTTAACAAAATCATATTTTGGAAAATTGCCAGTTCACTGAACCAACCTCAGTCATAAAATAATCACTAAGGACATTCCTTACATCTTTGGCTGAGGAAGTTGTTTGATTTCTTCTATATTCTTCGGAGTTTATAGGTGTATTTTGAAGTCCTGTGATGGACAACGTATTTTCCATTTCAACACCGTCTCGGTTGCGTACACGCTTTTACTATATCCGAAGCATATTCAGGGTCCAAGTTGATTGCGCGATGGAAGATTCTCCATTTGTTAGTGAGTATACCAAAAGTACATTCCACGTATCTGCGAGCTCTTGATAAGCGATAATTGAAAATCCTTTTCTTGACTGTCAAACTATGTCCACCGTATGGTTTAATGAGATGCTTATGTAAAGCAAAAGCCTCATCCCCTACGAGATAATAAGGCAATTTGGGGCTCTGAGAGCCTGGAAGGCACTTATTCTCAGGTATATCCATCGTTTCGTTAACTACAGATTTCCAAAATTGACAGTTTTGAAAAACATTCGAATCGCAGTCTTTTCCATAAGCTCCAATATTAGCGTAGACGAATCGGTACTCTGCATCGGCTACAGCCATCAGAACTATAGATGAGTATCCTTTATAGTTGATGTGCATTGAGTTCAGAGGATGCACTATTCTCACATGTTTTCCATCGACGGCGCCGATGCAGTTTGGAAAGTTGGCGTTAGCTTCAAATTTCTGGGCAATCGATTCCCATTTTTGCTTATCAGGTATGGGAATGCATTCTAGTCGCAATACCGACCAAATAGCTCGGCAAACCTCTCTGACGATCTTGGTTATTGTCGAAATCCCGAGAAGATAGGAGGTGTAGTGCAAATCGGTAAAAGTACAACCGCTTGCCAAATATCTATAAAGAAAGAGACGTCATCATTTTTTTCTCTTGTAGGTAAACAAGTAATGAAGAAGTGGACGCAAATAAGGGATTCATACAGAAAATTCCTTGGCAAAACAAAAGCTGCTTTGAAATCTGGATCTGGAGCGTCAAAAACGAAGACCTATGTTTATGCACCTCAGTTGCGGTTCCTAGACAAAGTATTTGAAGAGAGGAACACTGAGGATACATTGTCAGAAATAGTAGATGTTGATGAAAATATAAATGTTGAAAGTGAAGATAACCCAGAGGAACGAGATTCGAGCATATCAGGTGATGCAGTAGAGCTGTGTCAATCGTGATTGATTCGGTCTTTGTGACCCGTTCTTCACAAAGAATGATTGATTGTAATCACAGCAGACCGAATCAATCGATCCCAATATCAATCTTTTAAGTTTTCAAAGAGCGAGATATGTTTCGTTCATTCCACTCATTCTCAATCAATCCATTTCCACACCAGAATACTGAACGAAACAAAAAACACATACAATCTCAATCTCTATTTACGTGGATGAAAAAACACACCACAGGAACATAAATTGATATACATATCCACATCTACTATTAGCTTAGCTACACTTCATTTCCATTTTATTTCGGGTTTTCTCTTTCTCGTATGTATTTGTGTTCATTTTGTCTTCCTTCTTTATGAATTTTGTCTATGTCTCTATCGACTATGCGCAATACATGTTTGGTTTTGGAGAATTATTTCATTAGGGGGGTTCACATGGACCAGCATCGCTTGACAGCATCGCTTGATGGAAATGGAACAAGTATTCAAAATCTTTTAGAAACCATACAACATTGGCTGTCAAGCGGTTGTTTCTTGCGTTCAAATGATCAAATCAAGCCATGTTGTCAAGCAATGTTGGTCCATGTAAGCCCCCCTATTGAGATAGAGATTGAGTTTGAGTTGAACGATATCGTTCATTTCGTTCATATCGTTCATACGTTCATTTGAGATTGATTGGAATTGAGATCCATTGTGGACCAAGACCAAATCAATCTCATTGGCATTGTGAACGAATAGATCTTTGTTTATAATAAAGATATGATTGAATACAAAAATGCAGTTCTCTCTTAATTAATCGGATTTTCAATGCATTTGCAATTAGCGAAAAGTATTATAGTAAATAATTATTTTAAGTAGGTAAGCACTTTTTAGCTTTGAAAAAAAAAAAAGAATTTAGGTGAAAGTTTTTGTTTTGGATTAAGGCCTATTTAAAAAAAAAATAATGCCCACATGAAAATTTTAAATTAATTTTTCTAAGATATAAATTCTTCCTTAAATAAGGATTGAAAACATACAGTAGCTATGCAGATACTATTGAATATTTTTTTGTATATGCCATAATCAAAGGAATGATTGATAAAATGATTGATTGAAAAGATAGAATCTTTGGTCAAATCAATCATTGATTGATTCGGTCTTTCAAAATGAACGATTGGCACAGCTCTATGATGCAGCCGCAGCCAAAAAAACCTGAATCGTGTTGAAAAAAACTACACAAAGAAAACGAAAAATCGATTCAGTTGAATTGGAAATTATTGCGGCCCTAAAAGAAACACCAAATCGCCATCTATCATTTTTCAAAGGATTACTTCCATCTCTTGAAGAGTTTGATGAGTTTGATACAATTGATTTTCAAATGGATGTCTTAAAAGTCTTAAAGAACATAAGACAACGGAGGCATCCCGTACCTTCTGCAGTGAATACAGCATCTGCTACTCTATCGTACTATAATCAACATCAACATCCTCAGACACTGCCTAGGTATACTTCCACAGCACCGCAGCAGACCAGTGAACCACAAATATTCAGTGGTCAATTCTACGGCAAAAATAGCAACTACAGCTCTTCCTCGATTTCTGATAACAGCTCAGAATATTCATTTTCGAATATCTAGAAGACTTGGTTTGTTCTTGTGCTACAATTATTTATTGTTAGATGTTATTTATGCAATTAAAAATAAAAACTGAAACACTTTTTTCAAAACTGTTTTGATTTGATAGGCTTACCTGAGAGTTACGGCCAACATCTGGATTGGCTCAATACAGTCCCTCATGAATTTATTTTCGCGTTGAAGCATATCTTTTAGCTTCAGATGTAACTCATCAAATGAAGCTATAGACATTCTGAAATAATTTGCGAATTTTTCTTAATTTTTCCTTAATTCAGGGAAAATAGTGCAAAATGCTCCAAGCGTTTTGTATTGATAGGGTGCGTCCAATGAATTCTTGTATTCCTTCTTCTTTTTTGTATTCTTTTATAAAGTAACGACATAGCAATAATTTGATTTCTCTCCATGATGATTGGTAGACGACTAGTTTCTGATATTTTTATAAAAACCTTATAGGAACCGTATGTGTGTGAAAATAAAAAACTGAAACCGAAAACGAACCGAATACAGACCGAACCGAATGAAACCGTATATGTGTGAAACAAGCCTTACGAAAATACAGTACTTACGCCCAGTATTCTGCGTACAAACAGTGAGGTATGTATGGGGGCATGCTGCCTCCCTGCAACCCCCCTGCTTGGGCTCATTATAGGATTTGGGGTGGGGCAGAGTTTGGTGGATGCGAAGTTTCTTTTGCATTTAAAAAACATTTATAAAAAATATTTCGCGCAAAATTTTAAAGTATTATTTGACCCTGTATTAAAATATATTTGAAAATGAGGTTAAAAGTTAAAAATTTCGTGCTAGATATCATACTCAAAATAACTGTTTTTAATTAAATAAAACAAACAAGAATAAGTTTTTTTTAATTGAATTTTTTTTATTTTAAAGCATCCTTTGGTCACCATTTACATGCTTAATTGCATTTAATAATTCCACAAATGGATCTTTTAGATTTTTTCTAATATTTCTTCGCCATTGGTATTCAACCACCCAATAAGCGAAGTTGTTATTATAATTGTCGTTGTAAAATGCACGTTTTACGACACGCCATTGGGACTCAATCCTTTGTGTGTGAGTGCCGTCCTCGGCCACAAACGGATTATCGGGGTCACTATGATTGACTTTTTTGTGAACATAACTATGTTCACTGAGACAATCATAGGCCCTCCAATAATCCGTGTGGATCGTCGTCCCAGGCAGGATGTGTTTTTGTATCAATTTTCTTTCAAATTTTCTTCCGAAACAGTACATCAAGAAGAATATTCGTGACAGTGGTATTCGAGCCTGCTCGAACCAAGTGCCGGAAGCGCGAGCAATCCGCTTCTTCCCCCTGCAGACTCCTTTGCCGCATTGGAAAAATCCAGGCCCAATGTCGGTGTTGTAAAGCTGCATGTCGCAGCGATGCAGCCTGCATTTTCTGACCAAAGGCAGGAGGCCTAGCTCTTCGGCCAATTGTAACGTGGCTGAATGAGTCCTTACTCGGTCATAGAGCTTCATCAAGTTCCTGAAAAAATTGTTTTATAAATATATAAAACACTCATAATATTAGATATATTTAAACTTACCACTGCATTTGCACTTCAACAGTGCTCAAAATTGCTTTGGCTGTACCCGTGTTATCAATTTCGGGATTTTCTTCCCCAGAACGGGAAGCAGCAGAAAACCAAGCACTTGTTCAAGCCATTGTTGTTCACAAATAAAATGCAAATTACATTGCAATTTTTACTTGTCTCCCGCATATTTTACCGTTAAAACTTTACAGCTTTTTTCAATAAACAACTTTGTTTATCATAACCGATCATAACATACCAAAAAAAGAAGATGATGGAAAATGCAAAAAGTTCCCCAGAACTCATAAATAATTTCCCTAAAATTCAGGCTAAAATCTGAAAATTCTAAAAAAAATCCCAGAAATCGCAAAAAAAATATCCCAAAACCAAAGTGTACATCTGGCAATACTGAGCATGCAATGACATCTGACATATCACTACTGTCACGACAAGTGAACCTCATTCTTCGCCATCTTGGTCTTCTTTATTTATTTTTCATGCATTTTGTATGGAAAAAGTGAAAGTTTAAAAATTAATTAAAAATACTTATAAATTTTTCTTCACCCTAAAATTGTGATATTTGGTGTTTTTTAGTGAATATATATCGAATGCGACTATCCGCGTGTCAAAATTCGGGATGTCGTAAAGGAAAGTTGAGCCGAAAATTATTATACATCCTGTATCTCAAGAACCGAGCATGCTAGGACCTTGCAGCAGGTAAGGTAGGGCTTCAAATTTGCAGTTCTCTCGCATTTCCAGAATAGGATAGGTCCAATATGTTGAAATCCTAAATTTCAAAAAAGGAATACTTGCCAACCCGATTGTGAAGTCACTCGGCGTTTAAAATGCAATCGAGTGAAGGCCAAAGTTTAATTTGCTTTCGAGGTATTCGAGACAAAAACGTTGTTTATTAAATTGTTTAAAAACCTTACCATTTCAAGCTTCAAGCTAAGATGAATGGAATGGAAGGGTTACTTGAAGGGTCGACACTAAAGTAGAACTAGTCGAAAGTCAACGCTAGTGGTTGTACGAAACAAAAGCAGGCAAGGAAGTTGGGATCTTTGGCAGGCTGCGACGATAAAGTTCATCACGTACAGCGTTGGAGCATGGACATTAATACAAGGGGTAAGTCACTTTTTGAACTCATTCTTAAGAAAAATATTTTGATATTAAAAACATGTAATTGAACCTACTTTTATTACCAGAAATAGGAGAGAAATGCTCGATGTGACATTTTCCACCAACTCTGATTCCATCACAATCAATAACTGGAACATTTCAAGTAATAGCCTATTGAATAGACCTTTTAAAAAGGAACAATTACGTGCAAGGGTTTTTATTATTAAATATGTTTTTTGGCCCATAAGCATGCTTAAAACCGAAAATGCTACTAAATTCACCCATGCGTTTCTGAGAGAATGGTCACACTGGCCACTTTTCAGTATTTTTTGTATAACTCGAAAACTAAGCCGAATTTGACAATTTTACACATAACACTTTTTGTTCAAAATTAAATTTTCTATCGAAATGGATATTTTGGAAAATTTCTTAAAAAAATTTAAGCAGCAAAAGTAAACAAAAACCAACATAAAAAAATCGAAAAATCAACGATTTTTAAATTTTTTTCTAAATCGCGCATAACTTTTTTCGGAGCAAAGATACGCTCAAGACATGCATGAGGGCCTTAATATAACATGTTAAAAAAGCCATATTATTTGAAAATTGACAGAGATATAGCCATTCAAACTTTACCATTTCTTATAATTTTTCGCAGTTTTTGCCCGAAAGCCTATTTTTTGACACTTTATCACAAATTTAACGGTCCTAGCACCTTGTACTAAATCTTATGTTAATCGGACCAGACGTTCGGTCTGTAGGTCTGAAAGCATTTAAAAACAGCCGAAAAACGAAATTGCGAACTTACATCCTTTTTATAAATTCTCTATAGTTCTACTGTCATATTATATCAAAATTTTGATTTCGAACATTTGTGCGAACGTGAAATTTGCCATATTGTACCGAAAAAGGGACTTTCGGTCCAAAACTGCGAAAAATTATATGAAATGATAAGGTTTGAATGGTAATAACTCTGTCAATTTTGAACAAATATTAATTTTTGAACATGCCATATTAAAGCCTTTAGTCTCTACTTTATTTTGTCTGCGCATGTCTTGACCCTATCGTTGATTCAAAAAAAGTTATGCCCAATTTACTGAAAAATTTAGATATCCTTGATTTTTTGATTTTTTTTAGCTTGGTTTTTGTTAACTTTTCCTGTTTACATTTTTTCGTAAAATTTTTTGCGCTATCCATTCCAATACAAAATTTAATTTTGAACAAAAAGTATTATAAGTAAAATTGTCAAATTCGGCTTAGTTTTCAAGTTACACCAAAAATATTGAAAGTGGCCAGTGTGACCATTCTCTCAGAAACGCATGGGTGAATTTGGTAGCATTTTCGGTTTTAAGCATGCATATGGGCCAAACAAACATATTCAATAATAAAAACCCTTGCACGTAATTGTTCCTTTATACCCCTCATTTTCCGGTCTATTCAATAGGCTATAATGTAGGGTTTCCAGAACATCTCTTTTAAAGAGAACATGTTCTCTTTTTTGACTCTGATCTATCTTATTCTTTCTTTTTTCATCAAATTCTTTTGTTTTACTCTTTTTTATTTATGTACTCTTTTATATCTCTTTTTCTTTTTCCTAAATGACCAAAATATTAACTTAACGCACTTTTCATTAATGTCGTTTGTATTGTCCCTTAAAATATAAAATAAAGCATTAATACAATGAAGTAAAAACTTTCCTATTCGAGATCGATGGATGAATTTAGAAAAGAAATACGTAATGGAAGACTTAGAAAAAAGTATCGATTACCGAATTTCTAAGGAAGTTTTACTGGATACAAAGTTGTTTGACCAATTTTACTATTTAAACAAGTTTCTTTCGAAAGAAAATGACAATTTTATAAACAAAATATCTGCTCAAAAGTGCCAGTTCTTTTTTTGTTTTTTGTTACGTGGAACGTATTTTGTCGTTGATGGGTTCGCCATGGAAAAAAGAACGAAATCGTTTAAAAGTAGGACTCTCATATTTGCCTATAACTTAAATGATTTTAGCTGTCGAAAGTTTTATGAATTCATATGAAAATAAGTATCTTAATCAAATTCGAAGCTCGCAAAAATATGACACTTCAGATGAGGAAGAAAATTAATGTATATTTGGCCTCCATTTAACTAAAATTCTGCCATATTTTGAATTTAATCAGATGTTTACGTATTTTAATTTTTTAAATTTGAAGCGCAAATAAGTGTTTATAAAATATACTGGTTTATATCACAGATATGTTTTCTTAAAATAGATATTAAATAAAACTACCTATTACTATCAAAACTGCTGTTTCTTATGTACCTACATACATTACTTGTATAAATATATCTGTGGTGCTTGGGAGAAACATGATAACTCCAATTTAAAAATTGTGTCCTTACGTCCACTTTACATCGACCTAGAACCTAAACGGGTGAACTCATTTTCTTCAAATTTGGAACACAAATTTTCTAAAGGTTACGTTCATGAACATTTAAAATTTGAACAAAATTGGTCTACCCGTTTAGATTCTAGGTCAATGTAAAGTGGACGTAAAGACGCAATTTTTTATATGGAGTTAGGTATCATGTTTCTCCCAAACACCACAACCACAGCGTCGGCTTAGAGTGTAAACCTACTAACTCCATAAATGGAAATTTTACAGGAGAAAGAAAAAACTTCGCAAAAACTTTTATCGTTGCTAGAAAATAAAATCCAAAACATGGATTGTGTGTTAGTTGGTACTCTTCCTTTCTGAACATAAAACAACTCAAGCAGGATCTTAGTTTTGTACTTATTTGCATCTTTGTAAGTTAGCCGGTTTTCTTTTTTTGGTAATGTAAAAAAATAATGGACTTAGCCGTTTTTCCAGAACAATCAAAAATAGAGTAGGATTTTTGCTAATCGATAGCTTTATTGAGTATAAATAATGTTAAAATAAAATATATAGCATTCGAAAATTAAATTAACCAAATCGCAAATAGGTTTAACCCAGTGGCCCCGGGCACCAGGAGTTAGGGACGGCAAAATTAACTTCGTTGTGCGTTGGAAGTTGTAAGCCAATTAGGTTAACAAATTTTTTAATTGGAAATTTAACTAAATCTATATTAGAAAATAAAATTTTTACTGTAAGTAATCTTTTGTAGCTTATATTTTGTATATGTAAATTTCAGTTCAGAGCTCAGAGGGGTTGACACTTCTCAGAAATCAGAAATTTTTTCGCGGTAGACATGTAAAAAAAAAATGCTGTAACCTGAATATTTTTGCAGAAGATTTGTTGTTTCGTTTTTTTTTCAAGAAAAAATATAATTATTTTTAACAAAATTGATAAATGAATAAAAAAAAATAAACCTACCGTTGCTTTTTTTCAAAACATAAAACAATAAAACGAAAAAACTATTAGTTCATAGGAACGGCTTAATGTTAGTCAAAATTTTGTCTGCTACTTTAAGTATGAAGGTACCCATAACTTAACTAAATAGCTTAAAAAATAGTTTGACAAAATTTTGTTTGATTATGGTTAGACCGAAGGGGCTGCAAATTATTGTTTTGCCCCAGGCGGCAAATATCCTAGCTACGCCACTGGTTTAACCTACACACAAATAAGTTTCACCCAAGTGCAAATAGATTTAACCCAAACGCAAATAAAGGGTCCGCCAAATAACCGTTTTTTTTTTGAAAATGCTACTACTACATGGAGTGTAGCTTCGGCTGTGTGGCACGTAGCGCTGTCCTGTTGAAACCAAATGTTGTCAATATCCTCCTCTTAAATTTTTGTGAACAAAAATTCGTTCAACATTGTCCGATAACGATCGCCATTGACTGTAACGGCCACTCGAAGAAAAATGGCCCAATTATGCCTCTGGACCAAAATCCGCACCAAACAGTGACTCGTTTTGGGTGTATCGGCTTTTCAATGTATGCGTGCGGGTTTTTTGTGCCCCAAATGCGAAAATTTTGCTTGTTTACATACCCGCCAAGATCAAAATGAGCTTCATCTGAAAAGATGATTTTTTTGGCAAAATCGGCATCTTCTCTAAGTCGGTCGATCGCAGGCTGACTTAGCGAAGCAGCCATTTGAATGAAATTATTTTTCATTATTAACCGGAAAGATTGTACTTTCAAATAAAAAAAGAAATTTGAGAAAATATTCAGTAGTTTTTTTTATAGCATTTTCAAAAAAAAAAAGTTATTTGGCGGACCCTTTAGAACTAACCCCATTCGATTTAAGCAAAACGCAAATATAGTTAAACTATACGCAAATAATTTAAACAATTTACAAATAATTTTAACCAAAAAGTAAATTGAATTAATCTAACCTTGAATTATTGATCCAGTTGTACTTTTTGGGTCTAATGGATTTTGGAATTATCCATAATTGTTAAAAAGCTATTATTAGGGGATTGGCCTTTTATTTGTTCGGAAAGTTCTTGGAAAAACGCGCAGAACTAGTGGAATTTACAATACTGTTAAGCCTTCCATTTCTTCACCACACAGCTGGAACAATAAGTTGAGTCTGGGTTAAACCAATTTGCGTCTTGCTTAAAATGATTTGTTAATAGTTTAAATTATTTGCGTATAGTTTTGTTTAAATCGAATTGCGATTGGGTTAGTTCTATTTGCGTTTGGGTTTTGGGTTAAATCTATTTGCGCTAGGGTGAAACTTATTTGAGTTTAGGTTAAACCTATTTGCGATTTTGTTAATTTAGTTTACGAATGCTATATATAGGGGTTAATTTCAAAAGGTAGTGTTTTCGCTAACACAAAGGTTCATTGGTAGTGTCTACCTTGAGATTTAATAAACACAATGTTAATGTACATTTCGAAACAAAGTATGTGGGTACTAACGGAGGTACTATTTTTGTACTTTTTTTAAAATTATTTTATAGAATACCTATCATGATAATAAACTGTATTATTTCTTAAAAATCAGGTTCCCCCCTCTCTGTCCTGTTATTCGAATTTTATATGGTATTTTTAATTGTTATGGAGTTAGCAGGTGAATTTCGATGTTATGGACTTAGCTGTTTTACTCATCAAGCATTTTGGCCAGCTAAGAAGCCGAATTCAACAAAAATAATTATGTCAGACGATGCGTCTTCGTTCGATCTTTCAAACTGCATACTTATCTCAAATTTGACAAAAATTGGATTTAGCAGGTTTACACTCTAAGCCGACGAGATATATTTTTATAAAATAAACTTAAAGTAAACTCTTGGTCTTTATCTATTATTTTAATGATGGTGTGGTGAGCGGGGGGGGGGGGGTTAACAGTAGAAGTTTGGATTTTCGAAAATGTCCTCTTTTTTTTCAAACACGTTATGGACACCCTACTATAATGTAATATTCTCAGACCATAGAATGATAAAATTCCAAATATAGCACACATTAGAAATATCCAAAATCCTTTAGAAACCCCCAGAAAACAAACTGAGAAGCCTTCAACACAAAACTGGCCTCAACACTGGGCCATCATAAAAATTTGCCTGTACTGAGCAGTTTACCTCAGTCAACAGTCATGATTGAAAAAAATGTTGTCTGTCAACTGCGGAACCAGCTAATTGGGATCTCTTCAAAATCAGTAAAAATTAATATAGCAATAGAACGACCTATAAAAAAGCTGCCTGGCTAAAATATTGTACAGAACTCGACCAATGATGCTGCTTGGCTCAGTAAGATCATGTCAAAAGTCCAAGCTCCCTCTGGCTTTCTTAAAAGGCCGGATAACACCTGGGCTGACTTCTGCTCTGAGACCCTTGACCTTGAATCACTTATGCGCACTCATTTCCCAGGATGCAAACTAAAAGTTAAAACATGTAGGTTGTAGGAGTACGCCCGCCACAGAGAGGGCTTTTATCTCCAGTCTCCCCTGCTATAGCTTCTGGTCGTCAACCAGATAGGTAAACTAAGTAAAAGTTTTGTCAAAGTTGCAGCGTACGCTGATGACATCGTGATAATGGCCTCAGGAAATTCGTTCCCAAGCTCTGTCAGCTTCTTAAAACCACCCTTGACAAGCCCAGCATTTCAGGCAGTAGCAGCGCACCCAAAAAAAAATCCTTTCTCACCATGCGAAAAACGATAGCCACAAGCGGAAAAAGGACCAAACTCGAAAAGAGCTTATTATAATCTAATTTAGAGATACTGTGGCAGCAGCTTTATATTTTAGGTGTGAGATACATTTCTGACGATTTTAATAAGGAATGTATTTTACAACACACAGGAATGTACATCGGATAAAAATAAATCTTCATACCCACAAATTCGAATATTGCCTAGTGCAAATGTGTTTAACCCCAAGCCGTACCTACAAAATCGTTTAAATCTAACTCCTTATATAGTAGGGGTATTCATGCAACTGCGTAAAACACTAGATAAGTTTACGATTTGGTTAATTTTATCTTTTTGTTAATGAACTGTCAAATTTTGTATGGGAAATGGTTTACGCAATTTGGTTAATTTTATCCAAGGATTTAGCTGCGGAAAATTAACCAAATATTTGGTTAAACTTATCCAAACGTCATTGTGACTTTTAGAGATTGAATTAGGCGTGTTTGTGACTTTTAGAATTAGGCGTGTTTAGAAAGATGATACAAATGATATCTCGAAGAACTAAAAAAATAATTATTTGGCCAGTTTATATTTCTGAGATCTCAGAGGGCTCAGAGGACTCTGAAATATAAACACGATTCCTCACAAAAATTCCTCACATTTCCCCTTAAAAACTGAGACTGAAATTTTTTGGATTCGCTTGCTCAATTATATTTTGTCGCAGTTAATTACATAAGAAGAAAAGAAAAAGAGAGATGTTTTGACTTCTATTTGAGGAATCCTGTTTATATTTTATCCTCCGGCTCTGTCAAAGAAAGGAGAAAAAATTACTGAGCGCTCAAGAAATATAAACTGGCTAATTGCATTGCAATTAGTTGGTGATAAAAGTTGTGAATTAAAACGTAGTTTACACAAAAAAAAAAATAATTACAAGGTCTACATTTACTCAACGATTAAGGGCTCTACCCAACCAACGCGAAATTATAGCGAAGCATTCGCAGACAGTTTTTTGTTGTTTTTTAGTATTGATATCATTCACTTTAATTTCGTGTTGGCTTGGGAGAAAAGTACATTATGGGCGTGACATATGATTTGTTTGTATTCGCTAATTTTCATCCGCCCACTGCCATGAGCTTGCGACTAATATACTTCTACCTTACAACGCGACTATTGTCATGTATATTAAGGTAGAACTATGATAATTGTTGGTAGTTTACTGAAGTGGTCGGTTGAAAATGAGCGAATACATGAAAAACAAACTCATCTCACGGGAGCGAAACTGATATTTGGTGAAGTTGGAACGAAAAAAAGAGAGGGACAATTCATTTTACTTAAGTGGAATATTCTACACTTCTTCTTTTGACTGTTTGGAAAGCAACTTTTCGAGGGTTTTTAACTCATTGATTTTGACAGGCAAAAGTTTCGTTGTCGTTCCGAATATTTCGCATTGGTTTGAGAAAGCCTAAATAGTTCTAGCTTTACATTTTGTTTTATCCTTCCGACTTCTCGTGGGTTCGGGAGAGCTTCTCTATTTAAAAATTACTACGTTTACAATAAGGATCGGGAGCTCCAGGTTATTTGTCACTTGAGTTGAGTTGAAATGGTATTTAGATTCCAGCAAAATGAATGGCATTGATGTATTTATTTCAATGCAAAACAAATATAATTGAATTAACAGGAGTACTTACTACACGTATCTATTAAAACAAATATATATTTGTACACATACATGCAAATAAACAGACCATAATGCATTATCTGTAAAACCAACTCCTCGACCCATGCCGAACGCGCCCAAATATTTGACGTTTAACGAACAGCTGGTTCAATTACACAGCATTTAACCAAATTAATAAAAAGGTCGTTCATGCAAACTTTTGCGTAAACTTATCATTTTACACAATTTGTAAACTTACGACGTTGCATGAATACCCTTAGTATATAAGGGTTGATTCCCAACAATTTTGTTGATACGACACAAAGATTAACAAAATAAACGCTATAGTGTATCTAGTTAGTCACAAAAAAAGAAACAGTTTGTCCGAAAAGAATGTACTTTTAAAGAGAAGTGCATACCTCAGTTAACATAAACTCTAATGTTTATTCAGGGGAATTACAAAAGCGTTTGTGACAAACTCTAAAGAAAATCGGGTCCAATGACAAGATAAATAAAGCGTTTACCACAAACGACTTTATAGATGAGATTCAAAGTTTAACTACATGATGATTGCAGTGATCTCCTTTTGTCATGAATACTAAAATTCTTGCTCTGAAGCAGATTTATTATTTAACAGAAATACTTACTTCAATCAACACACTCACAAGGAGGTCCACTTCAATGGTAATATCGATTATCACACATTATAATAGCGTTTATCCCAAACGATTTTATAGATGGCATTTATAGTTTAACTACATGATCGTTGTAGTGATTTCCTTTTGCCACAAAAGTTAAAATCCTTGCTCGGAAGCAGATATATTATTTAACAGAAATACTTTCTTCAATCAACACAAACTCTAAAGAAGCTCCACTTCAATGGCAATAGCGTTTATCCCAAACGATTTTATAGGTGGCATTCATAGTTTAACTACATGATCATTGTGGTGATTTCCTATTGCCACAGAAGTTAAAATCCTTGCTCAGAAGCAGATTTATTATTTAACAGAAATACTTACTTCAATCAACACAAACTCTAAAGAAGCTGCACTGCAATGGCAATATCGTTTATCCCAAACGATTTTATAGGTGGCATTCATAGTTTAACTACATTATCATTGTGGTGATTTCCTATTGCCACAAAAGTTAAAATCGTTGCTCAGAAGCAGATTAATTATTTAACAGAAATACTTACTTCAATCAACACAAACTCTAAAGAAGCTCCACTGCAATGGCAATATCGTTTATCACAAACGATTTTATAGGTGGCATTTATAGTTTAACTACATGATCATTGTAGTGATTTCCTTTTGCCACAAATGTTAAAATCCTTGCTCGGAAGCAGATTTATTATTTAACAGAAATACTTACTTCAATCAACACAAACTCTAAAGAAGCTCCACTGCAATGGCAATATCGTTTATCCCAAACGATTTTATAGGTGGCATTCATAGTTTAACTACATGATCATTGTAGTGATTTCCTATTGCCACAAAAGTTAAAATCCTTGCTCAGAAGCAGATTTATTATTTAACAGAAATACTTACTTCAATCAACACAAACTCTTAAGAAGCTCCACTGCAATGGCAATATCGTTCATCCCAAACGATTTTATAGATGGCATTCATGGTTTAACTACATGATCATTGCAGTGATTTCCTTTTGCCATAAAAGTTAAAATCCTTGCTCGGAAGCAGATTTATTATTTAACAGAAATACTTACTTCAATCAACACAAACTCTAAAGAAGCTCCACTGCAATGGCAATATCGTTTATCCCAAACGATTTTATAGATGGCTTTCATAGTTTAACTACATGATCATTGCAGTGATTTCCTTTTGCCATGAAAGTTATAATCCTTGCTATGAAGCTGATTTATCATTTAACAGAAATACTTACTTCAATCAACACAAACTCTAAAGAAGCTCCATTTCAATAGCAATATCGTTTCTTGCCCTTAATAAACGTTTACTCCAAACTGTTTTGAAGATGAGATTAAAAGTTTAGCTAAATAAACAAAGCAGTGAATCCTGTTTGCCATGATAAAATATCTTATTGATCTTTAACTCCGTAGTTGTTGCACGTAACCTTATAGTAGCTCGTAATATCCGTTACTCAGAAGCTGCTTTATTTATAACAGCTAATACGATATTTATAATATTTTTACATTCAAATATAGGAAATTCATTGCCCAAGTTTTACGTGAACTGACTAAATAAAGTAAAAAATCAATAAGGTACCTTATCATCAGCGCTAATATTCAAAAACAATGTGGTCCAATGGGTTTATATGCTGAAATAAAAACTTTTCATTTGTTTTAAGCGATGTAGCTTAGTAAAAATTATTTTATTACAATTAAGTTTTGTATGTATTTATAAATATAAAGTTAGTACTAAAACTAATTTTTGGAAAGAATAAATCGAATTTTTGAAATAATACAGAAAATATTTTTTTTAAATATAGGTGCACAATGTTTTTTTTTTAACTTATATTCAAATGGCTTTCCATGGAAATGGTTTGTGAAAATCTTTTAAAATAATAATTTTCTAATATAATTTTTATAAAAAACTGTAATTTTATAATTAGGTAATTAAAAAATACAAACTAACATTAAGGACAGCCAATTAATTAAAATTTTACATTTCTGGTTATCTTACATAATTTATATTGGTATTTTTTAAATATTAATGGGAATATATTTCATAGCTTTCAGTTTTTCTTTTCAATAAATTTTACTTAAAAAAAAATTACTTCATTTGCAGCATTAAGGTTTTAAAGGTTGTAAAATGGCAACATTGAAGACGTCGAAAATCTGCAGCATTGAGGTTTTAAAGGTTGTAAAAGGCCAACATTGAAGACGTCGAAAATCTCTATGCAGATGAAAATTTAGTCTATGCCATAAAATCTCTACCGCCACTGTTGTAATCAAAAATCATAAGAAAAAGAATATTTACATAAATTTATTCATAGAACTTTGTCGCAAAAGCTTAAAAATGAAGAAATTTACTAAAACGTAATCTCAAATTCATAGGCGCCCGCAGGATTTCGCCAGGGGGGCAAGGCCAAAGCAAATCGTAAAATTGAATTGGATTGTGAAAAAAATATTTAATCATTTGGAAATTCTAAACAAAAAATTGAATTCCTTATTCAAAAATAATCCAAAGCTCTTTGGATATTTTTATGTTGTTGTAATCCCTTGCGCAAAAAACACCTAATGATAGCTGATACAAAAGCAACTCAAAATATCTGATTTTTTTTAAAGGTAGCTAGATAGCGTAGCGGATAGGAACTGGAAAACAAGGAATGGCTCTTGCTTTGATGTCAGAAATCAGAATCGTAACCAAAATCACTCACAAAAAAGTTGTGAATTATTTTAGGCAAGCAACAATTCGCAATTTATCTCTCCATTTTCTTGAGAAGCAATATCCTTCTCATGCATTTTTGCATGTGCCTCAAACATTTGAAAATATCAATAACCTATAACCTCCTTTTCTATTGGCAATTGCCAGGAGGGGGAAAACCATGAACAGCGAACAGAATCTGTCAAGAAAATAGCCAAATTTGGAAAATAATATCGAAAATAAGGATATTTTCAGATATATTCGGCCTTGTCGAGAGCCAGAGGGGGGCAAATTATGGACTCCGACAAAAAAACGAAAGTATTTTATAAAATTCATCATAACAAATAGAAAAATATGTTAGTGGTGTGGTATTGCCCAGAGCCACGGGAGGGGGGCAGATTGCCCTCCCTTGCCCCCCTCCGGGCGCCTATTATCAAATTAAAAATGTAGAAATTAACTTAAACGTAATCTCAAATTTATAGGCGCCCGCAGGATTTTGTCTAGGGGGGCAAGGCCAAAACAAATTGTAAAATGCGTAAAAGGTGATGAAAGTAGGACGTCAGAATTGAATTGAAATTGAAAAGAATTTCCAAATGAAAAAAATATTTAATCATTTAGAAATTCTAAACAAAAAATTGAATTCCTTATTCAAAAATAATCCAAAGCTCTTTGGAAATGTTTGTGTTGTTGTAATCCCTTGCGCAAAAAACACCTGATGATAGCTGAAACAAAAGCAACTCAAAATATCTGAATTTTTTAAAGGTAGCTAGATAGCGTAGCGGATAGGAACTGGAAAACAAGGAATGGCTCTTGCTTTGATGTCAGAAATCAGAATCGTAACCAAAATCACTCACAAAAAAGTTGTGAATTATTTTAGGCAAGCAACAATTCGCAATTTATCTCTCCATTTTCTTGAGAAGCAATATCCTTCTCATGCATTTTTGCATGTTCCTCAAAATAACCTAGAACCTCCTTTTCTATTGGCAATTGCCAGGAGGGGGAAAACCATAAACAGCGAAAAGAAGCTGTCAAGAAAAAAGCCATATTTTGAAAACAATATTGAAAAAAATGAGGACATTTTTAGATATATTCGGCCTGGTCGAGAGCCAGTGGGGGCAAATCATGGACTCCTACAAAAAAGCGAAAATATTTTATAAAATTCATCATAACAAATTAAAAAAAATGTTAGTGGTGTGGTATTGCCCAGAGCCAGGGGGAGGGGGAAGTGCCCGCCCTTGCCCCCCTCCGGGTGCCTATGCTTAAATTATCAATGACAACACCATCAGGTCTTCAAAAACTTGATGAACCATATATGTACTTATGTAGGTAGTAGTTCATATAAGAACAAAACAATTTTTTTTAGGAAATATTTTTTAGGATTTATAATTTAAAAAACTAGATCCGACGCACGAATGGAGTTTCCTCCACCAAATATGTACATACATTTCTTCCTCTTGGCTTCTTGCCAAAGAAGAAGAAGTAAAGGAACAAGAATATCGTGGAAACAGTGAAGCCTTTTTGAAAAACGTATATCACCACGATAAATGTAAAAAAATAAAAATGTAAAAAAGTAATCTCAAACTATCAATGACAACACCAGGTCCTTAAGAACTTAGATAAACCATATAGGCAGAAGGTTATATAAAAGAAATATAAGAAAATGTAAGAAATATTTTTTAGGATTTATAATTAAAAAAGAATTGATAATGGATTTTGAAAAACGTTTAAAAACGTATCTACATTTACATACATTTTGTTCACTATCAGAACAGTGTCGCATAAGCTAAATACAAGCTACAAGTAACGAGCCAAAAGTTCATCATGTAGTGCTGTGTTATGTAAATGTGGCAAGGGCTTAAACGCGGAGTGTTGTATTTAAGTTCAAAAGCAAGTGAAAGCATAATAAAAACGAGTGAGGATTTTTGTATTGTATTTTGTAGTAGTAATTATAATACCATAATTATAATGGATTTTTGAAAAACGTATACAAATGGCGATAGATGTAAGAATTCAAAAATGAAGAAATTTACTAAAACGTAATCTCAAACTATCAATGGTTACACCAGGTCTTTAAAAACTTGGATAAACCATATAGGTAGTAGTTAATATAAAGAAAAAAAAATGTTTTTTTTTGTAGGAAATATTTCTTTAGGATTTAAAGTTAAAAATGGATGATAATTGATTTTGAAAAACGTTTAAAAACCGCTTTTTATCTAAATTTACATATATGTTGTCCACTATCAGAACTGTGTCGCATAAGCTTAATACAGCTACAAGTAACGAGCAAGAAAGTTCATCATCTAGTGCTGTGCTATGTAAATGTGGCAAGGGCTTAAACGCGGAGTGTTGTATTTAAATTCAAAAGCAAGTGAAAGCAAGAGACGTAATAAAAACGAGTGAGGATTTTTGTATTGTATATTTTGTAGTAACTATAACACCATAATTGTAATGGATTTTTTTGAAAAACGTATATAAACCGCGATAAAGTAAAAATTAAAAATTAAGAAATTTACTAAACGTAATCTCAAACCATCAATAACAACACCAGGTCTATAAAAACTTGATAAACGAATATAGAATGAATATAGAATGTAGTTTATATAAAAAAACATGTTTTTTTGGAGGAAATATTGTTTAGGATTTATAATTATTCAAAAAGAATTGATACTTGATTTAGGGAATGGTTTAAAACCGGTTTTTATCTCCGTTTGTATACATTTTTTCTACTATCAGAACTGTTTGGCATTAGCTTAATACAAGCTAGAAGTTACGCGCAAAAAATCTTTTGCTTTTTGAGACGAGCTTCAACAGAATTTCTGCCAAAGGCTTTTTGATGAAATCGTAAAGTGAATTTTTTTCTCGTTTTTGTTTGTTTGGTATTTATAAGATACCAATTGAGTTGTAATATCCCCCTTTAAATACTCGTAAAGTTCAAAATATATGCACTATCTCCATTTTCACAAACAAATTTTCTTCAACCGAACTGAGAAGTAAGTCCTTATGAGCCAAGAATCGGCTGATAAAGTGTTCAAAATATCTGAGGATGCACAAAAGCAATGAAAACGTATAAAAATGAAAACGTATTAAAACTGCGAAGATGTAAAAATTCAAAAATGAAGGAATTTACTAAAACGTAATCTCAAACTATCAATACTAATATCAAGTCTTTAAATACTTCGATAAACCATAAAGGTAGTAGTTAATATAAGAAAAAAACATGTTTTTTTAAGGAAATATTTTTGAGGACTCATAATTCAAAAAAAGTTGATATTAAGTTTTGAAAAACATTTCAAAACTGCCTTTTATCTACATTTACATACATTTTATTCACTATCAGAACTGTGTCGCATAAGCTTAATACAAGCTACAAGTAACGAGATATACATTTCATCATTTAGTGCTGTGTTATGTTAATGTGTAAACGGTTAAAACGCGGTGTGCTGTATTTAAATTCAAAAGCTAATGGAAGCATTTTTCAAAAACGTGTAAAATCTGTGATAAATGTAAAAATTCAAAAATGAAGAAATTTACTCAAAAATATCTCAAACTATTAATTGGTGCTGTCATTAAAACTTAGATAAAGCATATGGACAGTAGTTTATATAAAAGAAACATGTTTTTTTTTTTTTTAGGAAATATTTTTTTAGGATTTATAATTAAAAACGAATTGATAATGGATTTTTAAGAACGTTTAAAAACCGCTTTTTATCTGCATTTGTATAAAGTCTTTCCACTATCAGAACAGTGACGCATAAGCTTAATACAAGCTACAAGTAACGAGCCAGAAAGTTCATCATGCAGTGTTGTGTTGTGTTGTGTAAATGTGGAAAGTGCTAGTGCTGTGTTATGCAAATGTGGAAAGGGTTTAAGCCCGGTGTGTTGTATTTAAGCCCAAAAGGTAGTGGTTTTGGATACTTAGTAAAAACGAGTGAGGATTTCTGTTGGTATTGTATTTTGTAGTAATTATAGTTCCATAATTGTAATGGAGTTTTGAAAAACGTATAAAAGTTGCAATAAATGAAAAAATTCAGGAATAAAGAAATTTACTTAAAGTAATTTCAAACCATCAATGGTTTCACCAGGTGTTTTAATACTTAGACAAACCATATAGATAGTAGTTAATATAAGAAAAAAACATATTTTTTTTAGGAAATATTTTTAAGGATTTATAGTTAAAACAGAGTTGATGATTGGTTTTGAAAAACGTTTAGAAACCGCTTTTATCTCCAGGCGAGCTTCACCAGAATTTCCGCCAAAGTCTTTGATGAAATCGTAAAGTAAATTTTTGTCTCGTTTTTGTTTGTTTGGTATTTATAAAATACCAATTGAGTTGTAATATCCCCCTTTAAGTACTTGTTAAGTTCAAAATATATGCACTATCTCCATTTCCGCAAACAAATTTTGTTTGGCAGCAATAGGATCAGCCCACAAATCCCAAAATTTCTTTTATTCAACCGAACTGAGAAGCTCTCTTAAAATGATATGCGTTTCTAAACATTTATGCAGAAGAATCTGTCTGTTTATCTACCGTCACTATTGGGATCGAAAATCTCAAGAAGTCACCTAGATGCACCCAATTAGCTGAACTGTACCAACAGTCTTAACCTCCCGACGAGGCGCTATATTGATGTGTCATTTGCAACTTTGAGTTTCCAAAAGGCCAATATTGATGACGTTGAGAACCCCTTAACATAAAATAACTATTCAAGTTTCTATATACAGGGGTAAAATTTATAGGTACATATAGATATACAAGTGGTAAACACAGAAAATTCTTAAAAACTGAGATACATACATACTACATGTAGTTTATGTTTTTGTAATATTTTATTGTAATTATAATTGAAAATGACAGTAAGCCGCTTTTTGACCTTATTTATATAAATATAAAAATCAAAAAATGAAAATAAATGTAATTTCAAATTATCGTTGACTTTAGTTTATTTAAAACAAAAAAAAGCGTATTTTTGCAGGAAAAATTTTTTAGGACTTACAATTTAAAAAAGAATTGATAATTAATTTTTGAAAAACTTTTAAAAACCACGTTTTTTTATCTACATTTACATTTATTTTGTCCACTATCAGAACTGTATTGCATAAGCTTAATAAGTATTAAGCATAAGCTTAATACAAGCTTCAAGTAATGACCAAGAAAGTTCATCAGTGGTGTGTCATGTAAATGTGGAAATGAATATATTTACTAAAAGTAATCTCAGTTTATCGATGATTCAAAACTTAGATGAACGATATAGTTTATTCAAAAATGAAAAACGTTTTGTTTGTAATATTTAATATTATTAATAATTTAAATATATTTGATAATGATAATTAATTTTTGGAAATCGGTTAATCAACATTTATGTTAAAAGAAATGAATAATTTGAATAAAAGTAATATGAATCATCAGTTTTTAAAATCTTTTCTTAAATATATTTTTTTTAATATTTTATAGTAGATTTATATGTATGTTTATAGTTTTGAATTGAAAATTAATATTTATGGCACATAACGCATTTTTTTTTATAAATCACATGTATGTGTAGGTAAGTGATTTTAAAGATTCAAAAATTTCCAGTTGACAAACAACTCACCGTTTGAAATTTTTGTGATTTTTGATGTATAATCTAGAGAAATTTCATCAATATTAAATACACGAAACGCATCTAAAACTTTTACTTTAAAGGCTTGATAATGTTGAATGAAACCACATGTTTCAACCAATTGACACACAAAATAAAATTCTTCTAAGTCTGTGCAAAGCATGGTTTTTATGATTGCAAATTGAATTATTTCTTCATCAAATGAATTTATTTCTATTACGCAATTAACTTCTAAAATACTTCCATTAGATTTTAAGGACCTGATTTTATACATTACTCCAATTTCTTTTTTAATAGATAATCCAAATTTTTTATGTAAGTGAGACTTACTTATTTCATTTAACTTTTCATATTTCAACCCTGTATAAACATTGCTTTGCATTAAGGAATATGCTGTCTTGAGTTGCATCTTGATAGAAATTGTTTTGATTAAATTTCTACGATTTTTTGTGGATCTTGAAATATTTTTCAATGTTTGATGTTTTGATTCAAATCTCATTGCCCACTTATTTTTAAGAGGCCCACTGTCTGACATAATTGCAGGATAGTGAAGAAGAATATGGGCCTTAAACTTTAAAATTTCTCCAAACAATTTTATGAATAATGTGTGATGTTCCATTACTAAGTTTTTAAACAAATATGGTGTGTAATATACATATTGTTCTAGAATAACAAGACTTAAATTTTTTTTTAACAGAAGTATTAGTTGCCACTCCTGTGAGCTTGGGGGTATTATATCACCAATAATGAGAGGTAGATTGAGAATAAAATTTAACATTTCTGCTGCTGTAAACTTAAGTTTTTTACATTCTAACATTGTTTCAGTAATAATGTCCGGTCTGTTCTTAATACCAAAGTCAAACTTTTTAATCCTAAAATTTAGGGTTTCCAAAGACAATACTTTGTTTTTAATTAACTTTTCAAATACTTTGCATGCATCTTCATGCGCAACACCTTCCAAAATATCATGCATTATATCAACGCTTATATTTTCTGTAACGTGAAAATATTGAAGACTGTTCCACACACATTTTCCTTTAATGCCAGTTTTGGACAAATCATTCATATTAAGATCTTCTTCATAATTATATCTGTTTCTAATAGGAAACGTAGTATCTGTACAGTATTTAAGAGAGTATTTATCAATTTTACAAATGCGACATGGATAATTGCATATAAAGCATTCAGAAAAACCTGTAATTGCATGTATACCCAAGTTATCACCTAGCAAACTTACGAATACAAATTTGACTCTTTTATATGTATCATGTTCTATCTCAATACCTTCATTTTGAAGATAATTCAGCTCTTTTATTATGAATTCGAACATGGTTTCGTTACCATATTTAGTTCGATCATTAGAGAATAATAATGAACCAACAAATATAAAATCTAGGTTTGATTGCAAACATGGGGGCAAACAATCAATCTTCACATAAAAACCTCCTATTTTATAAGCTCCAGCATGTGCACCTAATGCATTTTGTGGTTCAAAGTCATCAAAATATCCATCTAATGGAAGATACAAAACGCTAGGATTTTTTTCAAAGGTTTGTAACTTCTTTTCCCAAAATTGAGAACCCATAACGTTCACAACAACACCTCGTGATTTTAGCTCTTTTATTTCGGCTACGTATTTAAGTACTGTGTCCAAGAAATTGACGTCATTCAACAAAGCTTTAAATATTTTTCGCAAAGGAAATATCATCAATGAAAACTTCATCAACTTGGTTTGAAGTAACTCATTTTTGCTTTTCTACTATCTTTTCTTCTGGAGGGAAGTATAGACTTAAATCTTCTAAGAGATTTAAAAATTTGTATTCACTACAAGTAAAGCCTTTATGACTGAAGTTTTTTATCTTTTGTAAGTTTTCAAAAAAATCTTGGTTTTCTTCCCTGGAGACAGTGGTTTCGAGATAGTCAAAAATTAACTCATTTTGGTTACAGATTTGAAGCAGTAGATCTTTGGATTTTTTTCGAGCTATATTTTCGTCAGAATATATAGAAAGAATAAACTTCAAAAAATGTTCACGGTAGTGACATAAAAATCTATTAGGATTTATTACATCCTTAACATTATTTTTAAGATCACAACCTATTGCATTGCAATTAATTTCATTCAATTCTTTTTCGTTTTGAATCTGTGAAATATTTGACTCTTTTTCTAAGCATGACCTAAAATGTGTTTTTATATGCCTAATTAAGGCCTTAGATGTGGAAAAAAATGTAAGACATAAAACACATTTAAAATTTTTGAGATTTGTATGAGTATTTAAGTGTTTTCGGTAAAGATTAAGGTTTTCAAATGTATTCCCACATTCAAAACAACAAACTGAAAGAGCTGCCATTTGGAGAGAAACAACCAAAATCGTCATCTAAAGCGTTACCTGTTTGAGGGTCTTTATTTTTCCATTCGTTTAAAATTTCTTTTCTTAATGAAATATTTCTTGAAACCTCAATCTGTCTATCTTGTGTTAGATAGAGTTGGTACGCGGTCTGTTGTATTAAAACCCAAAAGCTACTAGAAACATTAGGATATTCTACATCTAATGCAAAAAAACTTGCGAAACAAAACTGAAAACCATTCTTGAAATCATTAAACACAAATTGCTTGTCCTCAATGGTAACAACTGTAATTAAATTATTCACCTCTTTTTCTTGTCCAATCAAATGAATTCTTGGCGTAGTGATCTCATTTTGCTGATAAAATTCATGAGCCTCTTGCTCAGTAGCAAACAGAGGTAAGAAATTAGCTGCTGCGACTGCCTTTGTTGACCGCTTCGGTGTTGTCACACCTTTCTTAGCCTTTAAAGGTTTGACAGGGAAAAAATATGGCAGTGCTCGGAGGCCAAATAAAGTGCACAGTTCTAGTATAAAATAAAGTATTCTTTACATATTATTTTTAAAAGTGTAGTATAAATCTTACCTTTGCTCCCCTTTATCTCTTCAGAGAGAAGCCACCATTTTTTCAAATCCAAACTTTTACTTTTTGAGGCGAGCCTCAATAGAATTTCTGCTAAAATATCAAGCCTCTTTGATGAAATCGTAAAGTCAATCTTTGTCTTGTTTTTGTTGTTTTCCGAAAAATAATTAACGGCGTCAGAAAGTAGCTGAAAAAATAAAGTTAAATAAGCGAGGTACAAGGGTGTATATTTACATTCAATAGTTTTATTTTAACTAAACTTAATTAGGTAAGCATGAAGTTATAAATTACCAATTGAATTGTAATATCCCCCTTTAGAAACTTGTAACGTTCGAAATATGCACTAACTCCATTTTCGCAGACAAATTTTCTTCGGCAACAATAGGATGCAGCCCACAAATCCAGAAATTTCTTTTCTTCAACTGAACTGAGAAGCAAGTTCTTATCAGCTTCTTCGGATGATAAAGTGTTCAGAATATCTAAGGACGAACTCACCATTAGTTCAACATTTAAATAATAACAGTGATTATTTGTATTTGACCACTAATCTACATATCGTCCGTTCAAAAGTAAAATTCACTAACTTACAAATTAAACTTTTGAAAAAAATTAGATTGCAACATACTTTTTGAAGCTGAAAAGTCACGTCCCTTAAATTTTGAAGTAAATTTTCATACCTTTAAATGTACTTATAAAAACCGTGCAAAATGAAACTTTTTAGATTTAAGAAATTAATTTCATTCTAGTTTTTTTGAGCATTTTTTCCTGCACTTAGTTAATTTTACCTTTGAACTGACGATATTAATACGTAAACTCTATTCTATATCTTCCTTTTTAAGTGACTTAATGACAACGTATTTTCATAATTCTTTTATTTGAAAGGTATAACCTACTGCTCTTGGAGAATCTAATTTATATTATGTTATTAATGGTCAAATTTCGACCACTGGGAGATATTTGTATTGAATAATGCACCAAGCAATGAACTTAAGGAACTTACTATTTTTTTTATCATTCACGATTGTTGTTTCTGCTAACGATCTCCGGTCTATTAATCCACATGCCTTAAGTGCTGTTCTTGTGTTCATTAAAGCACATAAAAGTTTTCCACCTGCTTTAATTTTTCCTATAGCTGCCGAATAAAATGTTTCTTTCTCTTCGGTGGGGAAGATTTGACACAGTAGAGTAGAAAGATGAATATATTCGTGCTTTTGTAGCCTGAATTGTAATTTTGGAAGATAATATTGTGTAGTGTTACAAAAAATTTTATGGACTTTTTACAGTCTGTCAAATTTATCCAATAAAAGCGTATTGATTATGACTTTTGCTATCTTCGATCTGTCCGATTCGTCCAATGTTTGGGTCTTTTCGTACTTTTTCAAAATGATAAAGGTTTCCAAATTAATTTCTAAGCACTCACTCAGAAGAACCTACATTATGATAAATTGAAATAAAACAAAAAATTTTCAGATGCGGAAAATTCATAAAATAAATACCTAATTCAAACAAGTTAAAAGTAGAGATAATTCAGCAGCAGATTTATTTTTTACAAAATAAAGGCATGTTATAAGATTTTATTTTTGATGATATTGTATGTTTTATTTCTATTTTTATTCATTTCAATATTAATAAATCTGAAGCGGAACACCCTTCAAAAATAATCTTTAAACTTTATGAATACCGTACTTACATGCATTCACATCAACTTCTTCAGCCAGCTGTAGCGCAAGGGCAACTCCCTAGCAACTAAGTCAGCAATATTTATTTTATTTAATGATATTACTAAATTTATGAAAACAAATTGACTGCTTTTAAACACCCACAACCATAGCTTGCAATTCGTTTATTTGAATTTTTTTAACATCAGCAATTTAAATCAAATTACGTATCCTTCTCAAAAAAACCGAATAAAGGGGTGAGAACCAAACGAATCCCACGCAAAATTATCTGTGTTTGAAAGCAGTCATACATAGCAGAATTTAAAAATAAATCTACAAACAAGTAAGGTACACATAAGAACGTAACAAAAAATTAGTAATACAAATAAAATCTATAAACTAACTAACCTCTTTCGTAAAAAAAAATTTGGTTTCAGTCGACAAACTAAATGATAAAAAATTTGAATCGACAGACGGGCAACTTGAAGACGCCATTATTAAATTTTGACCTTTATAAAAAATAGCAAAAAATTATTAAGTAAATTTGTTTGAAATATTAAAAAAAAAAAACAAAATAATTGAAGAACTATTAAGTCAGTGAAATAGCTCTTTAATACAGATGATATTTAAAATCTACTCTTTCCCATAAAAGCTCTACCCCATTATTGGGATCAAAATTCTCCAGAGGTTACCTATCAGCTGAACTGTATGAACAGTCTTAACCTCCCGACGAGGCGCTTTATTGATGTTTCGTTTGCAACATTGAGTTTTCATTACACTAACTCTGGCTAGCATTATTTTTGTAGATTTACAAGTTTACTATGTACCCGTAATACTAAATGAATCCCCTACAGTAAAAAGCTGTTTTCTTTACCAAAAGTATTTACTACTTCACCCTTAATTTACGTTTTATTTTATTAAGTACCAATTATCAGTTAATACATTAACTTCTAAAAAGTAACAGAAATACAATCAAATGCAATTCTAAGTGCTGCTTTAAACGAAAAACCTTGTCCTAATATATTCAACAAGTGGCCTATAGAAACTATTACCAAATTAACAAATGCTAAAATATTAGCACATTTACCATTAATATATCGTCGGCTTACACCCTATTACGATTATCAATTATCAACTTGATAGTTAAGAAATTTTAAAGTCGATGTTTAGAAATGCAACTGATGTAAAAATTTTAATAAAAATAAAAAAATTGAAGAATAGTTGAATAGTTTTTTAATATATTAAGTTTAAAAACCAATTTTCAAGGTTTGTCAAGTATCAAGTTGATAATTGATATTTGTAATAGGGATGTTAGAGTTCAAAGCTAATTACTTTTTTGCATATCTTATAAAAAATTATTTAAAAAAACGTGTTGACATTATTTACAATCGTTAATGCTAAATTCAGTGAAATTGAAAAGATTTGATAGATTTTTGTATTTGTTAGAGATTTTCGAAGTGGTCTTTAATGATAAAAAAATGTGGAGTAAGCCGCTTTCTTTAAATAAAATAAAAAATCCCACGCCTCTTTCCCCCCCAGATACCGCACGCGCTGGGGTCCATCTACACCAAGAACGACGGCAATTTCGATTGCAAGTCATATCGGCAGTTATGAAAATGAAATAAGTTGAAATAAAAAAAAGTTTAAAAAGAAAAATTTATATTAGAAAAAAGTATTATGCAAAAGCAGATCGCTAGTTAAAAAGTCAAAGAAGTTAAATTATTGTAAAAGTAAAAGTTAAATTTAAAAATTAAAATTTGATTAAAATTGACTAGCATGCTTAGGGCCTTTGTTAGGGTAATAGAGTTAGTAGTATCAGTTTCTATTTCATAATAATACTAACTTTATTTTTCTGAGCTAGACAAAAACGTAACAATTTTGCAATGTTAAATAATAATAATGTACTCTCAGCTTAAGGAATCAAATGTCTCGTTACCTATCTTTCCCTTTATGCGAGGCAATTCACCAAAGAGGGTGATGTCATACTTCTTAAATAATTTTTTTTTGCCGGCGAGTTTTTCCTTTTAAATAAGTGTTTTCTGAAATTGAAAACAACCCACAAGAACAACACTTTTATATATGATTGCTTTTAATTATTTGCAACTCTTAATTTTTTTCTTCAATTAATTAATCAATTTAAACTTTTACTTTAAAAGAAAAACTCGACGCTACCGCCTATCATTTGCATTATTGATGTTTCAAAACGTCAAAAACCTGTAAATACAGATAATATTTAAAATCTACTCTTTCCCATAAAAGCTCAACTTCCAATGTTGGTATCGAAAATCTCAAGAGGTTACCTAGGTGCACTCAATAAGCTGAACTGTATTAACAGTCTTAACCTCCCGGCGAGGCGCTTTATTGATGTTTCGTTTGCAACATTGAGTTTTCATTACACTAACTCTGGCTAGCATTATTTTTGAAGATTTACAAGCTTACTATGTACCCGTAATACTAAATGAAACCCCTACAGTAAAAAGCTGTTTTCTTTACCAAAAGTATTTACTACTTCACCCTTAATTTACGTTTTATTTTATTAAGTACCAATTATCAGTTAATACATTAAGTTCTAAAAAGTAACAGAAATACAATCAAATGCAATTCTAAGTGCTGTTTTAAACGAAAAACCTTGTCCTAATATATTCAACAAGTGGCCTATAGAAACTATTACCAAATTAACAAATGCTAAAATATTAGCACCTTTACCATTAATATATCGTCGGCTTACACCCCTATTACGATTATCAATTATCAACTTGATAGTTGAGAAATTTTAAAGTCGATGTTTAGAAATGCAACTGATGTAAAAATTTTAATAAAAATAAAAAAATTGAAGAATAGTTGAATAGTTTTTTAATATATTAAGTTTAAGAACCAATTTTCAAGGTTTGTCAAGTATCATGTTGATAATTGATATTTGTAATAGGGATGTTAGAGTTCAAAGCTAATTACTTTTTTGCATATCTTATAAAAAATTATTTAAAAAAAACGTGTTGACATTATTTACAATCGTTAATGCTAAATTCAGTGAAATTGAAAAGATTTGATAGATTTTTGTATTTGTTAGAGATTTTCGAAGTGGTCTTTAATGATAAAAAAAATGTGGAGTAAGCCGCTTTCTTTAAATAAAATAAAAAATCCCACGCCTCTTTCCCCCCCAGATACCGCACGCGCTGGGGTCCATCTACACCAAGAACGACGGCAATTTCGATTGCAAGTCATATCGGCAGTTATGAAAATGAAATAAGTTAAAATAAAAAAAAGTTTAAAAAGAAAAATTTATATTAGAAAAAAGTATTATGCAAAAGCAGATCGCTAGTTAAAAAGTCAAAGAAGTTAAATTATTGTAAAAGTAAAAGTTAAATTTAAAAATTAAAATTTGATTAAAATTGACTAGCATGCTTAGGGCCTTTGTTAGGGTAATAGAGTTAGTAGTATCAGTTTCTATTTCATAATAATACTTAGGTACTTTATTTTTCTGAGCTAGACAAAAACGTAACAATTTTGCAATGTTAAATAATAATAATGTACTCTCAGCTTAAGGAATCAAATGTCTCGTTACCTATCTTTCCCTTTATGCGAGGCAATTCACCAAAGAGGATGATGTCATACTTCTTAAATAATTTTTTTTTGTCGGCGAGTTTTTTCTTTTAAATAAGTGTTTTCTGAAATGGAAACAACCCACAAGAACAACACTTTTATATATGATTGCTTTTAATTATTTGCAACTCTTAATTTTTTTCTTCAATTAATTAATCAATTTAAACTTTTACTTTAAAAGAAAAACTCGACGCTACCGCCTATCATTTGCATTATTGATGTTTCAAAACGTCAAAAACCTGTAAATACAGATAATATTTAAAATCTACTCTTTCCCATAAAAGCTCTACTTCCAATGTTGGTATCGAAAATCTCAAGAGGTTACCTAGGTGCACTCAATAAGCTGAACTGTATTAACAGTCTTAACCTCCCGGCGAGGCGCTTTATTGATGTTTCGTTTGCAACATTGAGTTTTCAATACACTAACTCTGGCTAGCATTATTTTTGTTGATTTTCAAGTTTACTATGTACCTGTAATACTAAATGAAACCCCTACAATAAAGTGCTGTTTTCTTTACCAAAAGTATTTACTACTTCACACTTAATTAACGTTTTATTTTATTAAGTACCAATAATTTTGATAATTTTGCTATCTTAACGCCAAAAAATTAATTATCAGTTAATACATTAACTTCTGCAAAGTAACAGAAACACAATCAAATGCAATTCTTAGTGCTGTTTTAAACGGAAAACCTTGCCCTCATATATTTTCAACAAGTGGCCTAGAAACTATTACCAAATTAACAAATGCTAAAATATTAGCACCTTTACCATTAATATATCGTCGGCTTACACCCTATTACGATAATCAATCATCAACTTGATAGTTGAGAAATTTTAAAGTCGATGTTTAAAAATGCAACTGATGTAAAAATTTTGATTATTGGGAACGATACAGACCGTTGCGAAACACAAGAAAATAAAAATATTGAAGAATAGTTCAATAGTTTTTTAATACATTGAGCTTAAAACCCAATTTTCAAGGTTTGTCAAGTATCAAGTTGATAATTGATATTTGTAATAGGGATGTTAGAGTTCAAAGCCTCCTTTGAACTCCTTTTTTGCATATCTTATAAAAAATTATTTAAAAAAAATTGTTGGCATTATTTAAATAAAACCAAAATTACATTAAGTATTTTTAAATTATTTTCTTGCCCTGTCGCTAAGCCTAGACACAAGTTTCTCTTCTTTTAATATCGCTTTATTTTTTAGATTCTTGTTATGCTAAACTTGGTTAATAGTTTATATTATATAACCTTTTGTTTTGCTTCTATGACGATGACGCAATAAAGACCTCGAAATATATAGTAAAAAAAAAGATGCGTTTCAATTCAATTGAACTATCATAGAAGCAAAACAAAAGCTAATATGATCGCTTTATACCGTAATGCTCAGTAATGCTATGCGGAGTCCAAAAAACTTCCTAAGATTGCGTTTACTTTTTAATGACACAGTTCTTATTGATTCCTGAAAAATTCTTATTGTTTGACTTATGTGGTTTTTGAAATGACCGTTTCAATTTTTAATGCTGTGTTAAACGAAAGAGCAGATTGCAAACAAAATTGTCCTGCGAATTCAACAAGTGGCCTAGAACTTTCTTCCTAAAGCGTTAAACCAAAATATCACACAAATAAACAAATGGTAAAATATTCACACCATATATAATAATATTTCTTTTACTATAAACAATTTTGCTTGCAAAACGGAAAAAATTGTTAAAAAAATTATAAAAGGCAAATCAACGTGGTTACCTACAAACATGCTGTGTTAAACGAAAGAGCAGATTGCAAACAAAATTGTCCTGCGAATTCAACAAGTGGCCTAGAACTTTCCTCCAAAAGCGTAATACCAAAATATCACACAAATTAACAAATGGTAAAATATTCACACCATTACTCTTTATATATAAAAATATTTCTTTTACTATAAACAATTTTGCTAGCAAAACGGAAAAAATTGTTTAAAAAATTATAAAAGGCAAATCAACATGGTTACCTACAAACATGAGGTGTTTTTTCAATTTCCCTAAAATAATCCTTTATCTTCCCAGTCCAAACTGTTTTCCACTTCTTTTCACTTTGTTTTTTGTCCATTGTCCATTGTCCCTAAGTCCATTTTTTTCGCAATCGAGAAATTTCTCGTAAAGAAGACATATTTAATAAAACAGAAAAAATAGTTTCGTATAACTTCTGTAAATCTTATGTTGGTCTATTTCTATAGGAAAAAATTCTCAAAATCAAACATTTTCAAATTCTGGTCAGTAAAACTACAAATTACAAATGTCTCAACACTAAAAAATAAAATGGACTTAGGGAGTTTTCATTGACCGACGACGATATATCCGTGGCGGTCGAGAAGAACCAGGTAACTCAAACACAAAAAAAATTATAAGGTCGGGGTCAAAGTTTAATAACATTGACAAAGTCCGACTTATGTCAAAGCAAGTGTTCATCATGTGTTTTCAAATATATAAGGAAAGTGTTAGATGAAGTCAAAATTTTGTTAAATACTGTAAACTATTTATTAAGGAATTTTTGAAAAATAAAAATTCACTTCAGGTATCTCGACTTACCTGGTTCTTCACGACGGCCATGGATATATGTATGTACAAAAAATTATAAAAGTAAAATCAAGATAGATACCTGCATACATGAGGGATTGTTTCTAATTTCTCAAAAATAATGCTTTATCTTCCCAGTCCAAATTATTTTCCTCTTCTTTTCACTTAGTTTTTATTTTTCTTGCTACTTTTACTTTGTTTCTTTAAATTTTTTAACTTAAATATTTTACTTTTTCACTCAGCTTCTATGATGACGTCTGACACAAACGAAAGTCTGATTCCCAATGAGAAAAATTGCATCATCTTCTTTTGATTTTAAAAATATAGTTTTAAAATGAAATTATTTCTACAAACGTGTCCATTGGACCAGTTTTGAAATTCAATCTGTTTTGACAGGACTTTGACCGGAAGTATGAAGAATATCGGATATTTTTTTAAATTATTTCCTTGCCCTGTCGCTAAACCTAGACACAAGTTTCTCTTCGTTTATTATCGGTTTAATTAATTTTTGGAACTAAAAAACTTTTGGGAAAAAGTTTTTAGGAAGTGTGTGCTATTTTGCGAGTTTTCAAAATCCCATGTGAAGAAAGCTATATTTCGTCACAAATCTATAAAAATCTACACGATGGCATCATTAGTTACGTTTTTTTTTTTCAAAAAAGTCATTTTTTCCCTGGACCCTTCATATTTTTAAATTTATTTTAACATGAATAAATGTCCTAGCAAAACGCAAAAGGGGAAAAAATGTATAAAAGACAAATCAAGATGGTTACCTTCTCACATGAGGGGTTGTTTCCAATTTCCCAAAAATAATCCTGTATTTTTGCAGGCAGTTCAAATTGTTTTTTCAATTGTTTTCTTTTTATATACCTTGGTATGATTGTTTTTGATTCTCCGCAACTCTCAATTTGTTCATTTAATTAATTAAACAATTTTACTATTAAAAAACTCGAAGGTTGAAAAAAAACACGATTTCCAATAAGAAAAAGTGCATCATCCTTTTTCTTGAAAACGCATTTTCTATAACTCATGTTTTATTTTATTTTTTTAACAAATTGGAAGTTTATAATCTGGTTTTCAATGCTTAGAAAAACAAAAAGATTAGCATACTGGCTACCCTGAAAGTGAAATTCAGAACATCGTTTTGAATCCGTGCATAAATCAATTTCATTTACTGATTTGACAAGCCGATTTGCCCATTGCTACGCTAACGTACATATTAAATATAGTATCATTATGGCACAGTATAATGTTAATTAATAATTTAACGTGATTCTAAAACATTTATCATTTAAATTTGACCATTAGAACTCAAGTTATTTATGAAGCCTGTTCGAAGCCAGTTATTTGGAAGCGAGTAAAGCGGCGAGTGATTTTACACTAAAAGAATATGTACATACATAAGTGCCCAGCTAGCTTGCCAGTACTCACCGTGTCTACCCTTTGAACATCGTAATTAAGGGTTAAATATATTAAAATATGATAAATTAAAACCTGTGACATACTAACAAGGTAATGTTTAAGTGTAATTTTCAATCATAAGCAATAAAAACTATGGTTTTAATAAAAAACATAAGTCAAGAATTTTTCATTATTAATATTGATGAACTGTGAATTTTTTTCGATGCATTTTTCAATCTCTTAAAACTCCAATGCTCTAAAGAAATAAAAGCTATGACTTTATTTAAACAACATAAGTCACGATCAGTTTTCAGCCTTTTTCTTTATGAATATTGATGAACTGTGAATTTTTTCGATTCCTATTTCAATCTTTTAAACTCCAATGCTATACTGAGCCCAAAAAACATCCTAACTCGCTCATTTTTTAATAACACAATATTTATTACTTCCTGAAAAATTCTAACTGTGCGACTTATGTGGTTTTTGAAATGACCGATTCAATTTAAAATGCTGTGTTGAACGAAAAAGCACATGGCAAACAAAATTGTCCCACGAATTCAACAAGTGGCCTAGAACTTTCCTACTAAAGTGTAAATGCAAAATATCACACAAATTAACAAATGGTAAAATATTCCTACCATTACACTTTACATATAACTACATTTCTTTTACTATGAACTTTTTCCAGCAAAACGCAAAAAATTATATATATATATGTAAAAAATTATAAAAGGCAAATCAAAATGGTTACCTACATACATGAGGGTTTTCAATTTCCCAAAAATAATACTTTATCTTCTAGGTCCAAATTGTTTTCCTGTTATTTTCACTTAATTGATTGTTTTTCTTTACAACTTTTAACTTTTTTTCTTTGAATTTATTTTTTAAATATTTTACTTTTTCGCACAGCTTCTATGGTGACGCCCGGCACAAACGAAAGTATGATTCCCAATGAGTAAAATTGCATCATCTTCTTTTGAAAAAGGACGCTTATGGGGAACGATAGGAAACGAGACATTTGATTCCTTAAGCTGAAAGCACAATGTTATTATTTTGGATTGCAAAAGATTATCGTTTTTTTCTCGCTCAGAAACATTAAGCTAGTATTATTTTAAAGTATAATAAATGAATTTGTTGCACCAAATATGAAGACCAATTGTTAGTTGTAATGTATATTTTTATTTGTGAGCGAGAATGCGATTTAATATTAACTGTATGAAGATGTGCTAAAGCGTGAGAAAAAACACAAAATTCAGGGAAAGAGACTTGAAGATGGGATTTTTAATAGAAAAATTGTCTGTTAATCCAAAAAAAAAAAAAAAAAAAAAAAAAATTAAAAAAGTTACTCGGAGTAACTCTCTAGAGCAAAAAAACCTTTTCTGAAGGTTAAACACAATCTTTCAGCTAAAGTGGGCTTAGAATAATAGTTGTGTTTTCTTGTAGGTCATATGGGCTAAAGTTACATATATAAAAACAGCATCGCGCAAAGCGTGAGAAAAAACACAAAATTTAGGGAAAGAGACTTGAAGATGGGATTTTTAATAGAAAAATTGTCTGTTAATCAAAAAACAAAAAAAAAAAATCGAAAAAAATTAAAAAAGTTACTCGGAGTAACTCTCTAGAGCAAAAAAACCTTTTCTGAAAGGTTAAACACAATCTTTCAGCTACAGTGGGCTTAGAATAATAGTTGTGTTTTCTTATAGGTCATATGGGCTAAACTTACATATATAAAAACAGCATCGCAAGTAAAAAACAGCTAATTATTCCAGGAATAAAATGTTGTGACACAATTCAGCTCCGATTAGCTAGCTTCAAAGGACAGTACCTATTGGTGTTTTCCAAAATTTGAGAAAAAAAGAAAAATCTTTTTTTTATTTTTGGTAATATTTGCCATGATACAACTGTGAACTATCAGAATAAATAACTTGTAAGAAAATTAACGAAGACAGTGGAAATTTAACACGTATTACACACTGTGTTCAACAAATTCTAATTAAGTTCTATATAAAGCTGCACATATTTTTTTTACTTTTGTACTTTTTGCTAAAAGTTTTGATTATAGTTAAGCCTTACAACTATAAAATTGTGTAATCTTAGTGCCTGTCTACATTGTCTTCTCACTGAAAGTAATTTTAGTGAACACCGTGTTTACATTATGCTGAAAAATCATTTCAGTTCAATATACCTACCTATCTTAATTTCACACTATTAAGCTTCATACATTTCTCACTCGCACAAAAAAAAATCATTCATGTTGAAGCTAAGAATTATTATTAAAAGTGGCGCATCGGTGGATTTCTTCTTTCGCACATCAAATCTACTTACCTATCTCACTGGATGTACCTTTCAGCAAAAAGAAAGTGCAGATAGGCACTTAAACAATAATATTGTTTCATCAACTTAAAAATAAAATTTCTTGTTTCGTTTCGTTCTCCTTATGCGTGACTATTCACGAAAGAAGATGATGTCCTTTTCTTATTGAAAAAACGAAGAGCATTCTTTTTTGCCGGTCGTCGAGTTTTTCTTTTAAAGTAAAAATGTCAATTAATTAATTTAAGAAACAAATTAAGAATTGCAAATAATTAAAAACAATCATATGTAAAAGTGTTTTTCTTGTGGGTTGTTTCAGATTACTGAAAACACTTATTATAAAGGAAAAACTCGACGGCCGGCAAAAAAAAATTATTCAAAAAATATGACTTCATCCTGCCAAATTTGTGTAATGAAACTGAATTTCATATTTTGCTCTCATACCTGCAACCAAAAAGAAATCAGTTTCACCATTACCTTAAACAACCAAGTTGGAAAGAATGTGTGATGGTCTTAAAACCGATCATAAATATTTTCGGGTAGGTATAAACACTTGTCAAATCGTGTAGGATCCGATGTCAAGTTGTGAGTGATGAAATTTCATGTTCTGTTTCCACACTATTATACTTTATACATGACTTTCTTCACACTTTTTCGACATGTGTTAATATTCAATGGCATAGTGCATATAAGCAATTTTATATTGTTCCTCAAATTTGACAATAGTTTAAGCGGTCTTAACTTTGACTTTTGCACAAAAACAAATCATTGATTAACGTAAATAAATAATTTAAGTAACAAACAAGTACATGTCAATTATATCCAGAATTATCGCCGAACTAGTCTTTTCCTTACCACGCCTGACTCAATTTTCGCACGATATTTCTTAACGCAGGTATCGTTAGCGTATGCACCTATTTTTTTGATTTTGTACTTTTTGCAAAAAGTTTTGAATGTAGTTAAGCCTTAAAACGATAAAATTTTATAATCTAAAATAATAATATTGTGTCGTCACCTTAGTAATAAAATGTCTCGTTTCGTTTCGTTCTCCTTATGCGCGGCTATTCGCGAAGTAAGATTATGTCATTTTCTAATTGAAAAAACGAAAACCATTCTTTTTTGCCGGTCGTCGAGTTTTTCTTTGAAAGTTTAAGTGTCAATTAATTGATTGAAGAAACAAATTAAGAGTTGCAAATTATTAAAAACAATCATATATAAAAGTGTTTTTGTTGTGGGTTGTTTCCAATTACTGAAAACAACTTATTTTAAAAGAAAAACTCGACGGCCGGCAAAAAAAAATGATTTAAGAAATATGACATCATCCTCTTCTTTTTTTGTGGATAGCCACGCAAAAATGGAACGATAGGAAATGAGTCATTTGATTCCTAAGTTGAAAACAACATTAGCCCTGTTTTTTTGTGCGTTTTTATCTTCGCTTAAGAAAAAGTTGCATGTTAAACACAACAACAATACGGAGTTATACGAAATAGTTGTTGTATTTAACGTGCTACTTTTTCTCAAGCGAAGATAAAAATGACCAAAAAAACAGAGCTATTATTATTCTAGATTGTAAAACTGTATCGTTCTTATCTTGCCAAATGGAGTAAGTTCAATTCCACTGAAGTTCTTTATAAAGTTTCAAAAAAACACATTAATGAACTGTATGGACAATATTGGCCTAGCTACTAATTTGCAAATTATAATTTTTATACTTTAAAATGCACTAACTTTATTTTTCTGAGCGAGAGTAAGACCTTTACTACATTCAGCTTTCTTTTGTACAAAATTGAGCAAAATTGTATGTCTTTCTCAACGTCTTAAAAGTGGTTCTAAACTATCCCACAGAGTATTGACACATGTCAGAATAAAGTGGGATAGAGTTTCATACGACTGCCATATTTGTGTGATGAAACTGAATTTCATATTTTGCTTTCATACCTGCAACCACAAAGAAATCAGTTTCACCATTACCTTAAACACCCAAGTGGGATAGAATGTGTGATGGTTTTAAACCCGATCATAAATATTTTCGTGTAGGTATAAGCACTTGACAAATCGTGTGGGATGCGATGGCGAGTTGTGAGTGATGAAATTTCATGTTCTGCTTCCACACTATTATACTTTATATGACTTTCTTCACACTTTTTTTTACATGTGTTAATATTCAATGGCATGGTGTATATAAGCAATTTTATATTTTTCCTAAAATTTTACAATATTTAAAGCGGTCTTAACTTTTACTTTTGCACACAAGCAAATCATTGATCAACGTAAATAAATAATTTAAGTAACAAACAAGTACATGTCAATTATATCCAGAATTATCGCCGAACTAGTCTTTTCCTTACCACGCCAATTTTCCACGATTTTTCTTAACGCAGGTATCGTTAGCGTATGCGCGTATGTTTTTGATTTTGTACTTTTTGCTAAAAGTTTTGAATGTAGTTAAGCCTTAAAAAGATAAAATTTTATAATCTAAAATAATAATATTGTGTCGTCACCTTAGGAATCAAGTGTCTCGTTTCGTTTCGTTCTCCTTATGCGCGGCTATTCGCGAAGTAGGATGATGTCATTTTCTTATTGAAAAAACGAAAACCATTCTTTTTTGCCGGTCGTCGAGTTTTTCTTTTAATGTAAGTGTTAATTAATTAATTGAAGAAACAAATTAAGAGTTGCAAATTATTAAAAACAATCATATATAAAAGTGTTGTTCTTGTGGGTTGTTTCCAATTTCTGAAACACTTATTTAAAAGGAAAAACTCGACGGCCGGCAAAAAAAAAAAAATGATTTAAGAAGTATGACATCATCCTCTTTCGTGAATAGCCACGCATAAAGGGAATGATAGGTAACGAGACATTTGATTCCTTAAGCTGAGAGCACACTATTATGATTTTATATTGCAAAATTGTTACGCTTTTCTCTCGCTCAGAAAAATAAAGTTAGTATTATTATAAAGTATAAGAAATATTTTGCACCAAAAACAAACTTAGTGTTTGTAGTAATAGATATCATCATTTGTGAGCCAGAATGAGACTTAATACTAAAACCCGTATGACACTACATTTTTTATTCATTTTATTTCTCATTAAAACAATCAAAGTGTCACCAGAGCAAAAAAGGGATAAAAAGTGTTTTGGAGAAAGAGATATCATTTCTATAAATTAGTTTTCACAATTACAATGTATCCCACAAGTGAATATACATCATAGTATTCTGTAGGGTTCAATGTATATTTGCTTTTGTGACTGAGTGTACCTTGAAATTATTTTCGATTTTTAATTCTGAAATGTCAAGAAAAATCTGTCAGAACCTGACAAATATTATTTGAAAATCACATTTTTCATTCATTTTTTGCGACATTTTTACATTTATGGATATAGTGCGTACCCACTCATACCTATCGAAGTTCGAATAAGAAATTGTACATTCTGCTTTTACATATTTCATTTGCAGTTCATTAAAAATGAGGGAAAAATGTAGTGTCATACGGGCTTAACTGTATGAAATTTTCTTTCTAATGTAAGCCATAGCTTTTTGCCTCATAGGAGACTGCAGTTCAAGATAAAAGTGATTCCGATTTGATGCAATTAATTATATATCTGAGTTTGTCGGAGCGGTTATCGGGCAAGGCAGTTGATGCAAAAGGACCCGGGTTCGATTCCTGGACCTACCAACATGTTTTTTATATTTATTTTATGTATACCTCTTAAATGCTCTTATAATACTTATCTTCATAAAGGTACAATAGAAGTGAAAAAGGTCACCTTTTTTAATCTATGGAATATTATCCAATTCTTTGATGCATATAGAATGAATGAAAACAAAAAGAAGAAGAAGAATGATTTTTTTGAAAACGCAATTACTTTTTATGTTTGAAAAAATTTGCGTTGATACAGCTAATAACAGTTCACTGAATAGAAAATTTTGTAAGAAAATTATCAAAAACAAAAATAGTCATGTTTTCGAATCTTTTTAGGGAAGCTCAGTTGGAATTTAACACGTATCACCTTTGAAACACACTGTGTTCAACAGTGAAGTTCTATATAAAGTTTCAAAAAAACACCACTAAAGAATTTTATTGGCAATGCCTAGCTATAATTCATAAGGCCCTCTAGGACCAACGCGAAACATTCGCCAACGGCGGTTTTTTTTGTTGTTGTTTAGCATAATGTATCTGTCGTATTTTGTATCGTTGCGAGAGCCTTTGTACTTTAAAATATTAGGTACCTACTTACTTTATTTTCCGAAGGAAAGAAAAGCCTTAACTATGTACATTCAACTTACTTTTGTACAAAGTAAACAAAATATTTTGTCCTGATCAACGTACTACGCAATCCTATATTTTTTCTCAACTTTTAAAAAAGTAAAAGTTAAGGCAGTCTTAACTTTAACATTTGCATAAAAGTAAAACATAAATCAACTTAAATAAATAATTTAAGAAACAAACAAGTTGATGATTCTTATATCGAGAACTATCACTGAATTAGTCTTGTGTAGTCTTAGTGTAATCTAAGTGTCTGTCTACATTGTCATCTCACTGAAAGTAATTTTAGTGAACAACGTGTCTACATTATGCTGAATAAATCCTTTTCACAATATTAAGCTACATACATCTCTGACTTGCACAAATAAAATCCTTCAAGTTGCAGCCAAGAAATATTATCAAAAGTTGCACATCGGTGGATTTCTTCTTTCGCACATCAAATCTACTTACCTATCTCACTGGATGTACCTTTCAGTAAAAAGAAAGTGCAGACAGGCACTAAAACAGTAATATTAGGTGTTTTCTTTCCTTTCCCCAATGGGCTTGGACGAAAAAACGACATCGGGGCTTAGCAACGCCATCCCAGAAACAAAAATGGAGTTTCCATACAAACTATAGATAACAAGTATGGAATTCGTGCCGGTAACAAAGTTTTTATTTGGGCCTAAGTTAAGTCCCGAAAATTCTCTGGGCTTAGCTAAGCCCGAAGGGGCTTAGTTGTTGTTGCATTTAACATGTGAACTGCTTAGCCCCGACGTCGTTTTTTTCGTCCAAGTCCATTGGGGCTAGGAAAAAAACACACCTATTGTGTCATCAACCTTAAAATAAAATGTCTCGTTTCGTTTCGTTTCGTTCTCCTTATGCGTGACTTGACACTTGACTATTCACGAAGGAGGAAGATGTCATTTTCTTATTGAAAAAACGAAAACCATTCTTTTTTGCCGGTCGTCGAGTTTTTCTTCTAAAGTAAGTGTTAATTAATTAATTGAAGAAACAAATTAAGAATTGCAAATAATTAAAAACAATCATATATAAAAGTGTTGTTCTTGTGGGTTTTTTTCCAATTTCTAAAAACACTTATTTCAAAGGAAAAACTCGACGGCCGGCAAAAAAAAATGTTATAAGAAGTATGGCATCGTCCTCTTTGAATAAATGAAAAGTAATTACCGAAAAGTCCAAAACTTACAATAATAATCATTAATATGGTTTGCGGTTAAATGATTTAAGACATTTTAATTATTGAAGAACACTTTTCCATTAATTGCTAAAATCTTTTGAAGCAAATGGGTTTTAGTTTAGAAAAAATACTCTGGACGCTAGGAGTCGAGATTTTTTCTCAATTTACAAAAGTCTTTTGTAACAAATGGCTTTTAGCTTCAAAAAGACGTTTTGGCTGCTAGAAATAAAATATTTTCCTCACTTACCCAAACGTCCTTAATCTGCAGCAATAATAAATAATATCGCTTGAGGTAAATAATTCAAAACATTCAGAAATGCGATACATTTTTCCACTAATGTACATACATATACGTGATTTCTTTGAAATTTATTGCTAAAACCTTTTGTAGGAAACTGTTTCAAGCTTTAAAAAGATTTCTATAGATTAATGACGTTTGTATAAGTGAGAAAAGTATTTGATTTCTATCAAGCAAAGTGTCTTTCCCTACCTGAAAGCCGTTTTGCTTCAAAAGATTAAGCATTTTTGTTCAAATAAACACAAATAAGTGGAAAAGAATTCCTACAATTTGTGAGTATCCGATAACACATTTACCTCAAACGTTATTATTGATAACTAATCGAGATCAAGGACTCTGTTATAAAAAGTAAATTTATTTCATTTTAGCGGAAAAAATGACCTAATCTAAGCTTGGAACAGTTTCCCTCAAAAGATTCTAGCAACTAGATTCAAAGAGAAGCCGTATAAATGGAAAAGTGAATTTTCAAATTCTGATAGGTCTTCAAACATTTACCTCAACTAATATTCCTGATAATTATTGTAGATTTGGGAATTTCGGGTGAATGATAAAATCATTTGATGTCTAGCGGCCAGAGCGTCTTTCCCAACCTAAAAGCTACTTGCTACAAAAGACTACAAATTATTTTCAGAGAGCTCAATTAAAAGGAAAAGTATTTCTCCAATTTCTAAATTATGTCATAATATTTACCATAAACAATAATATTTGTTGTGATTGTAGATACAGGATTTTTGGATAAAAGAGAAAATTATTTGAACTCTAGTGGTTAAAGCGTCTTATCTGAGCTTACAAAAAGAACACAAATAAGTGGAAAGTCATTTCTATAATATGTGTATCTCAAATACTCTTTGAATATAAATTTTAAAGTCTTTTGAAGCAAATGGTTTTTAGCTTAGAAAAGACGCTTAGGCCGCTAGACATTAAATGCTTTTCTCACTAGCCCAAAAGTCCCGTATCTACCAAAATAATCTGTAATATCGCTTAAGGCAAATGTTTAAGGACATATTCAGAAATGGAGGATCCATTTTTCCACTTTATATGGATTCTCTATGAAACTTATTGCTAGAATGTTTTGAAGAAAACTATTTCAAGCTTAGAAGAATCTTTTTTGATACTAAAATGAAATGATTTACCTTTTAGGACCAAATCTTAAATCACGATTAGTTATCAATAATAAAGTTTGATTGAGGTAAATGTGTAGGCAGATACTCGCTAATTGTAGAAACACTTTTGATGCCTAGCGGTCAAAGTGTCTTTTCCAACAAAAAGTCGTTTGCTACAAAAGACTTTAATGCCGAATTTACACGAATGGAAAGCTGCCAGTATAATGACAAAAAGAATGAATTTGTCCATTCTTTTGTTGTTGCTTTCGTCATTATACTGGCAGTTTTCCAATCGTGTAAATCCGGCATTACACTTATTTTGAATGCGAATTCAAATAAGTGGAAAAAAGTGAAAAAAGTGGAAAATGCGCAAACAGATACATATTAGTTTAGGAAACTTTTTTCCACTTAGTTGAATTCGCATTCAAAATAATTGTTAAAATCTTTTGTAGCAAACGGCATGTAGCATGTAGGTTAATGTGCAAACAGGTACACATAAGTTTTAGAAACGCTTTTCCAATTATTTGAATTCGCATTCAAAATAATTGTTAAAGTCTTTTGTAGCAAACGGCATGTAGCTTAGAAGAGACGCTTTGATGGGTAGCCATCAAATGCTTCTATCACTAATCCTAATTTCCAAAATCTACAATAATGATCAATAATATCGCTTGAGGTAAATGCGCAAACAGATACATATTAGTTTATGAAACTTTTTTCCACTTATTTGAATTCGCATTCAAAATAATTGTTAAAATCTTTTGTAGCAAACGGCATGTAGCATGTAGGTTAATGTGCAAACAGGTACACATAAGTTTTAGAAACACTTTTCCAATTATTTGAATTCGCATTCAAAATAATTGTTAAAGTCTTTTGTAGCAAACGGCATGTAGCTTAGAAGAGACGCTTTGATGGGTAGGCATCAAATGCTTCTATCACTTACCCTAATTTCCAAAATCTACAATAATGATCAATAATATCGCTTGAGGTAAATGCGCAAACAGATACATATTAGTTTAGGAAACTTTTTTCCACTTATTTGAATTCGCATTCAAAATAATTGTTAAAATCTTTTGTAGCAAACGGCATGTAGCATGTAGGTTAATGTGCAAACAGGTACACATAAGTTTTAGAAACACTTTTCTAATTATTTGAATTCGCATTCAAAATAATTGTTAAAGTCTTTTGTAGCAAACGGCATGTAGCTAAGAAGAGACGCTTTGATGGGTAGGCATCAAATGCTTCTATCACTAATCCTAATTTCCGAAATCTACAATAATGATCAATAATATCGCTTGAGGTAAATGCGCAAACAGATACATATTAGTTTAGGAAACTTTTTTCCACTTATTTGAATTCGCATTCAAAATAATTGTTAAAATCTTTTGTAGCAAACGGCATGTAGCATGTAGGTTAATGTGCAAACAGGTACATATAAGTTTTAGAAACACTTTTCCAATTATTTGAATTCGCATTCAAAATAATTGTTAACGTCTTTTGAAGCAAACGGCATGTAGCTTAGAAGAGACGCTTTGATGGGTAGGCATCAAATGCTTCTATCACTTACCCTAATTTCCAAAATCTACAATAATGATCAATAATATCGCTTGAGGTAAATGCGCAAACAGATACATATTAGTTTAGGAAACTTTTTTCCACTTATTTGAATTCGCATTCAAAATAATTGTTAAAATCTTTTGTAGCAAACGGCTTGTAGCATGTAGGTTAATGTGCAAACAGGTACATATAAGTTTTAGAAACACTTTTCCAATTATTTGAATTCGCATTCAAAATAATTGTTAAAGTCTTTTGTAGCAAACGGCATGTAGCTTAGAAGAGACGCTTTGATGGGTAGGCATCAAATGCTTCTATCACTAATCCTAATTTCCAAAATCTACAATAATGATCAATAATATCGCTTGAGGTAAATGCGCAAACAGATACATATTAGTTTAGGAAACTTTTTTCCACTTATTTGAATTCGCATTCAAAATAATTGTTAAAATCTTTTGTAGCAAACGGCATGTAGCATGTAGGTTAATGTGCAAACAGGTACACATAAGTTTTAGAAACACTTTTCTAATTATTTGAATTCGCATTCAAAATAATTGTTAAAGTCTTTTGTAGCAAACGGCATGTAGCTTAGAAGAGACGCTTTGATGGGTAGGCATCAAATGCTTCTATCACTAATCCTAATTTCCAAAATCTACAATAATGATCAATAATATCGCTTGAGGTAAATGCGCAAACAGATACATATTAGTTTAGGAAACTTTTTTCCACTTATTTGAATTCGCATTCAAAATAATTGTTAAAGTCTTTTGTAGCAAACGGCATGTAGTTTAGAAGAGACGCTTTGATGGGTAGGCATCAAATGCTTCTATCACTAATCCTAATTTCCAAAATCTACAATAATGATCAATAATATCGCTTGAGGTAAATGCGCAAACAGATACATATTAGTTTAGGAAACTTTTTTCCACTTATTTGAATTCGCATTCAAAATAATTGTTAAAATCTTTTGTAGCAAACGGCATGTAGCATGTAGGTTAATGTGCAAACAGGTACACATAAGTTTTAGAAACACTTTTCTAATTATTTGAATTCGCATTCAAAATAATTGTTAAAGTCTTTTGTAGCAAACGGCATGTAGCTTAGAAGAGACGCTTTGATGGGTAGGCATCAAATGCTTCTATCACTAATCCTAATTTCCAAAATCTACAATAATGATCAATAATATCGCTTGAGGTAAATGCGCAAACAGATACATATTAGTTTAGGAAACTTTTTTCCACTTATTTGAATTCGCATTCAAAATAATTGTTAAAATCTTTTGTAGCAAACGGCATGTAGCATGTAGGTTAATGTGCAAACAGGTACACATAAGTTTTAGAAACACTTTTCTAATTATTTGAATTCGCATTCAAAATAATTGTTAAAGTCTTTTGTAGCAAACGGCATGTAGCTTAGAAGAGACGCTTTGATGGGTAGGCATCAAATGCTTCTATCACTAATCCTAATTTCCAAAATCTACAATAATGATCAATAATATCGCTTGAGGTAAATGCGCAAACAGATACATATTAGTTTAGGAAACTTTTTTCCACTTATTTGAATTCGCATTCAAAATAATTGTTAAAATCTTTTGTAGCAAACGGCATGTAGCATGTAGGTTAATGTGCAAACAGGTACATATAAGTTTTAGAAACACTTTTCCAATTATTTGAATTCGCATTCAAAATAATTGTTAAAGTCTTTTGTAGCAAACGGCATGTAGCTTAGAAGAGACGCTTTGATGGGTAGGCATCAAATGCTTCTATCACTTACCCTAATTTCCAAAATCTACAATAATGATCAATAATATCGCTTGAGGTAAATGCGCAAACAGATACATATTAGTTTAGGAAACTTTTTTCCACTTATTTGAATTCGCATTCAAAATAATTGTTAAAATCTTTTGTAGCAAACGGCATGTAGCATGTAGGTTAATGTGCAAACAGGTACACATAAGTTTTAGAAACACTTTTCTAATTATTTGAATTCGCATTCAAAATAATTGTTAAAGTCTTTTGTAGCAAACGGCATGTAGCTAAGAAGAGACGCTTTGATGGGTAGGCATCAAATGCTTCTATAACTTACCAAAAATTCCCAAATCTACAATAATAATCAATAATATCGCTTGAGGTAAATGCGCAAACAGATACATATTAGTTTAGGAAACTTTTTTCCACTTATTTGAATTCGCATTCAAAATAATTGTTAAAATCTTTTGTAGCAAACGGCATGTAGCATGTAGGTTAATGTGCAAACAGGTACACATAAGTTTTAGAAACACTTTTCTAATTATTTGAATTCGCATTCAAAATAATTGTTAAAGTCTTTTGTAGCAAACGGCATGTAGCTTAGAAGAGACGCTTTGATGGGTAGGCATCAAATGCTTCTATAACTTACCAAAAATTCCCAAATCTACAATAATAATCAATAATATCGCTTGAGGTAAATGCGCAAACAGATACATATTAGTTTAGGAAACTTTTTTCCACTTATTTGAATTCGCATTCAAAATAATTGTTAAAATCTTTTGTAGCAAACGGCATGTAGCATGTAGGTTAATGTGCAAACAGGTACATATAAGTTTTAGAAACACTTTTCCAATTATTTGAATTCGCATTCAAAATAATTGTTAAAGTCTTTTGTAGCAAACGGCATGTAGCTTAGAAGAGACGCTTTGATGGGTAGGCATCAAATGCTTCTATAACTTACCAAAAATTCCCAAATCTACAATAATAATCAATAATATCGCTTGAGGTAAATGCGCAAACAGATACATATTAGTTTAGGAAACTTTTTTCCACTTATTTGAATTCGCATTCAAAATAATTGTTAAAATCTTTTGTAGCAAACGGCATGTAGCATGTAGGTTAATGTGCAAACAGGTACACATAAGTTTTAGAAACACTTTTCTAATTATTTGAATTCGCATTCAAAATAATTGTTAAAGTCTTTTGTAGCAAACGGCATGTAGCTTAGAAGAGACGCTTTGATGGGTAGGCATCAAATGCTTCTATCACTAATCCTAATTTCCAAAATCTACAATAATGATCAATAATATCGCTTGAGGTAAATGCGCAAACAGATACTTATTAGTTTAGGAAACTTTTTTCCACTTATTTGAATTCGCATTCAAAATAATTGTTAAAATCTTTTGTAGCAAACGGCATGTAGCATGTAGGTTAATGTGCAAACAGGTACATATAAGTTTTAGAAACACTTTTCCAATTATTTGAATTCGCATTCAAAATAATTGTTAACGTCTTTTGTAGCAAACGGCATGTAGCTTAGAAGAGACGCTTTGATGGGTAGACATCAAATGCTTCTATCACTTACCCTAATTTCCAAAATCTACAATAATGATCAATAATATCGCTTGAGGTAAATGCGCAAACAGATACTTATTAGTTTAGGAAACTTTTTTCCACTTATTTGAATTCGCATTCAAAATAATTGTTAAAATCTTTTGTAGCAAACGGCATGTTGCATGTAGGTTAATGTGCAAACAGGTACATATAAGTTTTAAAAACACTTTTCCAATTATTTGAATTCGCATTCAAAATAATTGTTAAAATCTTTTGTAGCAAACGGCATGTAGCATGAAGGTTAATGTGCAAACAGGTACACATAAGTTTTAGAAACACTTTTCTAATTATTTGAATTCGCATTCAAAATAATTGTTAAAGTCTTTTGTAGCAAACGGCATGTAGCTTAGAAGAGACGCTTTGATGGGTAGGCATCAAATGCTTCTATCACTAATCCTAATTTCCAAAATCTACAATAATGATCAATAATATCGCTTGAGGTAAATGCGCAAACAGATACATATTAGTTTAGGAAACTTTTTTCCACTTATTTGAATTCGCATTCAAAATAATTGTTAAAATCTTTTGTAGCAAACGGCATGTAGCATGTAGGTTAATGTGCAAACAGGTACACATAAGTTTTAGAAACACTTTTCTAATTATTTGAATTCGCATTCAAAATAATTGTTAAAGTCTTTTGTAGCAAACGGCATGTAGCTTAGAAGAGACGCTTTGATGGGTAGGCATCAAATGCTTCTATCACTAATCCTAATTTCCAAAATCTACAATAATGATCAATAATATCGCTTGAGGTAAATGCGCAAACAGATACATATTAGTTTAGGAAACTTTTTTCCACTTATTTGAATTCGCATTCAAAATAATTGTTAAAATCTTTTGTAGCAAACGGCATGTAGCATGTAGGTTAATGTGCAATCAGGTACATATAAGTTTTAGAAACACTTTTCCAATTATTTGAATTCGCATTCAAAATAATTGTTAACGTCTTTTGTAGCAAACGGCATGTAGCTTAGAAGAGACGCTTTGATGGGTAGGCATCAAATGCTTCTATCACTTACCCTGATTTCCAAAATCTACAATAATGATCAATAATATCGCTTGAGGTAAATGCGCAAACAGATACATATTAGTTTAGGAAACTTTTTTCCACTTATTTGAATTCGCATTCAAAATAATTGTTAAAATCTTTTGTAGCAAACGGCATGTAGCATGTAGGTTAATGTGCAATCAGGTACATATAAGTTTTAGAAACACTTTTCCAATTATTTGAATTCGCATTCAAAATAATTGTTAAAATCTTTTGTAGCAAACGGCATGTAGCATGTAGGTTAATGTGCAAACAGGTACATATAAGTTTTAGAAACACTTTTCTAATTATTTGAATTCGCATTCAAAATAATTGTTAACGTCTTTTGTAGCAAACGGCATGTAGCATGTAGGTTAATGTGCAAACAGGTACATATAAGTTTTAGAAACACTTTTCCAATTATTTGAATTCGCATTCAAAATAATTGTTAACTTCTTTTGTAGCAAACGGCATGTAGCTTAGAAGAGACGCTTTGATGGGTAGGCATCAAATGCTTCTATCACTTACCCTGATTTCCAAAATCTACAATAATGATCAATAATATCGCTTGAGGTAAATGCGCAAACAGATACATATTAGTTTAGGAAACTTTTTTCCACTTATTTGAATTCGCATTCAAAATAATTGTTAAAATCTTTTGTAGCAAACGGCATGTAGCATGTAGGTTAATGTGCAATCAGGTACATATAAGTTTTAGAAACACTTTTCCAATTATTTGAATTCGCATTCAAAATAATTGTTAAAATCTTTTGTAGCAAACGGCATGTAGCATGAAGGTTAATGTGCAAACAGGTACACATAAGTTTTAGAAACACTTTTCTAATTATTTGAATTCGCATTCAAAATAATTGTTAAAGTCTTTTGTAGCAATCGGCATGTAGCTAAGAAGAGACGCTTTGATGGGTAGGCATCAAATGCTTCTATCACTAATCCTAATTTCCGAAATCTACAATAATGATCAATAATATCGCTTGAGGTAAATGCGCAAACAGATACATATTAGTTTAGGAAACTTTTTTCCACTTATTTGAATTCGCATTCAAAATAATTGTTAAAGTCTTTTGTAGCAAACGGCATGTAGCTTAGAAGAGACGCTTTGATGGGTAGGCATCAAATGCTTCTATCACTAATCCTAATTTCCAAAATCTACAATAATGATCAATAATATCGCTTGAGGTAAATGCGCAAACAGATACATATTAGTTTAGGAAACTTTTTTCCACTTATTTGAAATCGCATTCAAAATAATTGTTAAAATCTTTTGTAGCAAACGGCATGTAGCATGTAGGTTAATGTGCAAACAGGTACACATAAGTTTTAGAAACACTTTTCCAATTATTTGAATTCGCATTCAAAATAATTGTTAGTCTTTTGTAGCAAACGGCATGTAGCTTAGAAGAGACGCTTTGATGGGTAGGCATCAAATGCTTCTATCACTTACCCTAATTTCCAAAATCTACAATAATGATCAATAATATCGCTTGAGGTAAATGCGCAAACAGATACATATTAGTTTAGGAAACTTTTTTCCACTTATTTGAATTCGCATTCAAAATAATTGTTAAAATCTTTTGTAGCAAACGGCATGTAGCATGTAGGTTAATGTGCAAACAGGTACACATAAGTTTTAGAAACACTTTTCTAATTATTTGAATTCGCATTCAAAATAATTGTTAAAGTCTTTTGTAGCAAACGGCATGTAGCTTAGAAGAGACGCTTTGATGGGTAGGCATCAAATGCTTCTATCACTAATCCTAATTTCCAAAATCTACAATAATGATCAATAATATCGCTTGAGGTAAATGCGCAAACAGATACATATTAGTTTAGGAAACTTTTTTCCACTTATTTGAATTCGCATTCAAAATAATTGTTAAAGTCTTTTGTAGCAAACGGCATGTAGCTTAGAAGAGACGCTTTGATGGGTAGGCATCAAATGCTTCTATCACTAATCCTAATTTCCAAAATCTACAATAATGATCAATAATATCGCTTGAGGTAAATGCGCAAACAGATACATATTAGTTTAGGAAACTTTTTTCCACTTATTTGAATTCGCATTCAAAATAATTGTTAAAATCTTTTGTAGCAAACGGCATGTAGCATGTAGGTTAATGTGCAAACAGGTACACATAAGTTTTAGAAACACTTTTCTAATTATTTGAATTCGCATTCAAAATAATTGTTAAAGTCTTTTGTAGCAAACGGCATGTAGCTTAGAAGAGACGCTTTGATGGGTAGGCATCAAATGCTTCTATCACTAATCCTAATTTCCAAAATCTACAATAATGATCAATAATATCGCTTGAGGTAAATGCGCAAACAGATACATATTAGTTTAGGAAACTTTTTTCCACTTATTTGAATTCGCATTCAAAATAATTGTTAAAATCTTTTGTAGCAAACGGCATGTAGCATGTAGGTTAATGTGCAAACAGGTACACATAAGTTTTAGAAACACTTTTCCAATTATTTGAATTCGCATTCAAAATAATTGTTAAAGTCTTTTGTAGCAAACGGCATGTAGCTTAGAAGAGACGCTTTGATGGGTAGGCATCAAATGCTTCTATCACTAATCCTAATTTCCAAAATCTACAATAATGATCAATAATATCGCCCGAGGTAAATGCGCAAACAGATACTTATTAGTTTAGGAAACTTTTTTCCACTTATTTGAATTCGCATTCAAAATAATTGTTAAAATCTTTTGTAGCAAACGGCATGTAGCATGTAGGTTAATGTGCAAACAGGTACACATAAGTTTTAGAAACACTTTTCTAATTATTTGAATTCGCATTCAAAATAATTGTTAAAGTCTTTTGTAGCAAACGGCATGTAGCTTAGAAGAGACGCTTTGATGGGTAGGCATCAAATGCTTCTATCACTAATCCTAATTTCCAAAATCTACAATAATGATCAATAATATCGCTTGAGGTAAATGCGCAAACAGATACATATTAGTTTAGGAAACTTTTTTCCACTTATTTGAATTCGCATTCAAAATAATTGTTAAAATCTTTTGTAGCAAACGGCATGTAGCATGTAGGTTAATGTGCAAACAGGTACACATAAGTTTTAGAAACACTTTTCCAATTATTTGAATTCGCATTCAAAATAATTGTTAAAGTCTTTTGTAGCAAACGGCATGTAGCTTAGAAGAGACGCTTTGATGGGTAGGCATCAAATGCTTCTATCACTAATCCTAATTTCCAAAATCTACAATAATGATCAATAATATCGCCCGAGGTAAATGCGCAAACAGATACTTATTAGTTTAGGAAACTTTTTTCCACTTATTTGAATTCGCATTCAAAATAATTGTTAAAATCTTTTGTAGCAAACGGCATGTAGCATGTAGGTTAATGTGCAAACAGGTACATATAAGTTTTAGAAACACTTTTCTAATTATTTGAATTCGCATTCAAAATAATTGTTAAAGTCTTTTGTAGCAAACGGCATGTAGCTTAGAAGAGACGCTTTGATGGGTAGGCATCAAATGCTTCTATCACTAATCCTAATTTCCAAAATCTACAATAATGATCAATAATATCGCTTGAGGTAAATGCGCAAACAGATACATATTAGTTTTAGAAACTTTTTTCCCCTTATTTGAATTCACATTCAAAATAATTGCTAAAGTCTTTTGTAGCAAACGGCATGTAGCTTAGAAGAGACGCTTTTGACCGCTAGGCATCAAATGCTTTTATCACTTACCCAAAACTCTCAAATCTTCAATAATAATCAATAATATCGCTTGAGGTAAATGCGCAAAGAGATACACATACGTTTTAGAAACACTTTTCAACTTATTTGACTTCGCTTTTAAAATAATTGTTATAAGCCCTTATACCAAACGGCTTTTAGCTTAGAAAATATGATTTTCCCGCTCGAAAGAAAATATCTCTCACGCTTATCTTAAAATCTTAAATCTACAATAGTTATCAATTTTATGGTTTGGGGTTAACGTTTTTAACCATATTCATAAATTATATGATACACAATTCTATTCATTTGTTTTCTCTTTTAAATTTATTTGTAAAGTCTTTTGTAGCAAACGCTTTTCCCTTTCGAAATAAAATATCTTTCAAATCTTATCTAAAATTCCTTAATCTAGAATAGTAATCAATTTTATGGTTTAAGGTAAATGTTTAAAGAGTTAGTCATTAAATGTACATTTGCTATTCCACTGATAGGAATTTTCTTTTAAGTTAATTGATTTTGTCTTTTGTAGCAAACACTAACAATTCCTTAAAATCGCTTTGAGAGTTGGCAGTCAAGTACATTTTACCCTAATCAATATGACTTTAAACTAAGAATGCTATTAGAAATACCGTTTACAGCAAATGTTTTTAGAGATGGTCATAAAATTCTGAAGGGTTATTCCCTTGATTGTCTTTCTTTATGAATACAAATAGTTTTATCATGCAAATCAATCAGTTTTATCGATAGCTATTCTTGATATTAAGCATTGCTATATTAGAGAATGTAGTTATTGGGTATTTAACTTTTCGCTTATCGTCATTGGTAGATGTTAATGCTTATCGCTTAAAGTAATATTTTTTAACGATATTTTTCTGAATTTCGTGTAAATTGATAAAGAAATACAAACAATCAGCTAATCATTCATGGTTAGGGATATCTGCTAAGGACAACAATTTTCCGCTTAGATTAAGCGTTCCTTATATCGTACTGTTTGCAAATATAGATTTTTTTTTTGAGTGCGGACTTAGAGTCAGCTCTCTTTAGACAAAATTGGTTTCGTTTACGTGGAAACCTGGCATCCGACATGCATATAAACCTTCTCACCATAAATAGGACACCCCTTATATCACTTGTACCGAAACATATCTCGTTTTGGTTATCGATAGGAAACTAAACTGGAAAGAAAACATCACCAAAAGAGAAAATAAAGCTTCAATAGCCTTCTACAGTTCTACACCACTACCCCTACAGTAGAATTTTCGTTAAGAGATGGGGACCAAAACCATTCTTTATGGATGTACCTACCTATATACAGCCATTATAAGGCCAGGCTGTCAAAACCATTTCGCCAATCGTCATGAAGTCAAACTTGGTTAATCGTTATCGTGATGAAATTAGACTTTTCGGCGAAACAAAATTCAATTTCCCTCCGATGGGTTCCGGGACACCGTGATATTTACGGAAATGAAATAGCGGATGAAATGGCCAAAAGCTCACTTTTTTGTCAAAACTAGAAAAACCGCCCTTGTAAAATACTTCTTGGGTGAATTTCTCTTACTTACTTACTAACTTAATGTGGCGCTACTGTCCGGGTGGAACAGGGCCTCAACCAACAAGCTTCTTCCAGCCGGCTCGGTTTCTAGCTAGCTATCTCCAGTTGCGCACGCCAAGCTGGTTGAGGTCCTCTTGTACTTGCATGTGTCCATGTGCACTGTCTCAGAATGTAAGTGGAGATCCAATAAAATGAAAAGAAGAATTTACTCTATTTTATAATAATAGTATTTATCAAACGAAGTTTTATTGAAGAATAAATCTATTTTACAAATTATTTATATCTTGAAGTTTAAGGAAACTTAGATTAATATAGTTTCGAATAAATTATATAGAGTAGTTTATACAAAGTATATTTAACATCATCATCGTGTCCTGTAACCCCGGCTGGGGCATAGGGCGTCAACAAAACGTCTCCATCCTTCACGGTCTGCTGCAAGGTACTTTAGCTGTGGCCACGTCTTTCTCTGGGATTCTGCTTCCGCTAACACAGTTGATTTCCATGTTGTACTTGGTCTTCCAACCCGCCGTGCACCCTGAGAATTCCATTCAAAGGACTGCTTTGCAATTTCATCGTTTGGTTTCCTTAGTGTGTGACCAATCCAACGCCATTTACGCTTTCTTATGTCGACATCCAGCCGCTCTTGACTTGTCCTGCGCCACAATTCCTCATTTGATATTATTTGCGGCCAGCGAATCTTTAGGATGTGGCGAAGACAGCGATTCACAAAAGCCTGCATTTTCTTCGAAATAGTAGACGTGACTTTCCAGGTTTCACAAGCATATAACAGCACGGATTTGACATTGGATTCGAAGTACCTCAACTTAGTGCGTAAGGAAATTTGACTGGATTTCCAAATTGGGGACAGGGTACCGAAGGCAGCACGAGCCTTATTCATTCTACTTTTAACGACCAGATCCGTACCACCGTTTGCAGAAACAATACTGCCAAGGTAGTTGAACTGTTCCACTACTTCAACTGGCGTCTCCTGTAGAATAATACGCTGCTGTGTGGAGCGGCCTGTGAGCATTATTTTGGTCTTTTTGCTGTTTATTCTTAGACCACTCGACTCTCCCTTCACTTGCAGCGTTTGGCACATCCCGTTCAGCCCACTGATGTTATTTGCCAGTAGACATATGTCATCGGCATAGTCTAAATGACTGAGCCTTTCGAATGGTCTCCATTGAATGCCTTGTCGCTCAGCTGTACCAACACTGGCCGTCAATACGTCGTCCATCGCCAGCAGGAAGAGAATTGGCGATAAAACATCCCCTTGTCTCACACCCTGTTGCACTACGAAGGAGTCGGATAGCTGCCCATTGTGCAAAACAAAACACCTTGCGTTGTTGTAGGACTCTTTAATAATGGCAACAATTTTTGGTGGAATTCCTCTACCAAGCAACGATCTCCATATACATTCTCGGTTAACTCGATCAAAGGCCTTCTCAAAATCCACGAACATGAGGTAAGGCGGTGATTGATCGATCAAAGGCCTTCTCAAAATCCACGAACATGAGGTAAGGCGGTGATTGAAATTCCATCGACTGCTCGAGGACGATACGCAGGGTGTTGATATGGTCGACACACGATCGACCACTGCGGAAGCCAGCTTGATGCCTCTTGAGTGTAGACTCGATTCTATCCATTGTTTTGGGAAAACGGACAAAACGGTGATACCACGCCAATTGTTGCAATTCTTTAAGTCACCTTTCTTTGGCAACTTAACAATCACACCATCCTTCCAATCCCTGGGATAGCATTCGTTTTCCCAAATGCTTTTTATCAACGGATGTAAAATACTAGCCGCTGTTACGGGATCGGCTTTCAGGAATTCAGCTGGTATTCCGTCCAGTCCAGCTGCCTTGTTATTTTTGAGGAGATTTATTGATGTAAGGATTTCCGATTCTGACGGGGGTTCGATGTCAATACTCCTATAGGACCTGCGCATCTCGTTTAGTTGGAGCACTTCAGCACTCTGCTCAACTGAATCCTCATTTAGCAGGGCACAAAAATGGTCCTTCCATCTACGAAGCTGATCCTCAATTGATACCAAGAGTGTGCCATCCACATCCATTACAGGATGATTGGTGTTGCTTTTTTTCCCGATCACATCTTTGGCTATTTGGTACAATTCCCGGATATCTCCTCTTCTGGCAGCGATTTCTGCATTATCTGCGAGCCCATCTAACCTCACCCTCTTGTCACGTCTCACACAACGATAGACCATCTTATGTGCAATGCGGTACTCTCTTCGCAATTCAGCCTTTCGTTGAATATCTGCTTCGGCATTTATTTGGATTTTCAACGATTTGCGAAGTTCGATCTTATCCCAGATGTCTTGGGATATCCAAGAGTCTCTACGTCTCGTTCGCTTGGGTACAGTCTCGGATCCAGCCTCCATAAAAACACTTTTAATTTCACCCCACATCTCATCAATTGTTGAATGCTGGATTCCATTTAATGACGAGGCTTTGTCGTTAAGGGTGGTGACATAGTTTCGACATATGTTGGGGTCATTCAAAGCATTAGTAATGAATTTTGAGCTCCTTGCTGCATCCTGCGCTGGTTTTTGTACGGCAGCGGTTCGTAATTTGAGACTCATCAGAACCAAATGGTGGTCGCTTCCCACATCGGCATTTCTTATACTCCGGACATCACACATAGACTTCCTCCATCGCTCCTGAATCATGATATGATCAATTTGGTTTTCGGTTTGACCATCTGGATGCACCCAGGTAATTTTGTTGCACGTCTTATGCTTATGCTCCGGCTCCCTGTCGAATAGTTCTGCGACCACTTTAATCATTCAAACACCTCCGACTGTATTGCTTCCAACTCCTATCATCACCGAAACTGAACAAAACCGCTGTCTCTCTGCTTCACTACCACCACCGCCTGCGACCACCATCGATATGAATGCACCTGCTATGCCAGTTACGCTGCCTCTTCTCTACAACGAAATTAAAAAGCTCCAACATCTCAATACTGAAGCTCTTACAAAAATAAAATTTTTAGAAGAGAGAAATGTTACTCTCTCTACCAAAGTGGATGTGTTAGAACAGAGGGTAAATGTATTAGAACAAATGCAATTACAACGCTCTGTTGACATCGTTGGTTTGCCTAATGTAAACAATGCAAACATCAAAGAGACTGTGGTTAAACTTTTAGTTGAAGGTATTGGGGAAGAAGTAAGCGAAAACGACATCGAATCTTGCTACCTAAGGCCGAAACCAGATAATAAACCATTTGCAGCTAATATCGCCTCTGTTAAATTCAGTTCGCTCACTAAAAAACAAAAAATAATGAGTACGATGTATTCCCAAAAAATCAAATTGTCTACAAAAAAACTATTTGGTATTGAATCCACCAACAACAGAGGCAAAAACATAACCAAAAACAACAAAGGCAGTACTAACACCAAGGACGGAATCTTCATCAATGACAGCCTCACAAGTTACACTCGTTCTTTATTAAAAAAAGTAAAGGATCTTAAAGTTAAGAATAAATGTAAATATGTTTGGGTTCGTAACTCAACAATTCTTGTACGAGTTAATGACGGAGATAAGGTATTATCAATCAGAAACTGTGTTGATTTTGTTTCTCTTTGCAATTCTTTAAATGGAGTCTAATATGTTTAATTCTTCCCACAGTTTAATTGATAATACGCTATCGTCCTCTAATTTAGATGAATTCAATTGCCTTTGTATAGATCACTCTGTTTTTCAAAAATATGGCTTTTCTGTTATACATCAAAATATTCGCAGTTTGCGCAAGAATTTTGATGCGTTTTACTCTCATCTGATTTCTCTGGATCACCTTCCGGATCTTATATTTCTTTCAGAGATTTGGATCTATGATTTTGAAACTTCTAATTTTAATATTCCTAACTACACTTTCGCTGCAAATTGCAACAACTCTTACTCTGCCGGTGGAGTTGCGGTCTTTTACCGAAGTGATATGGGTTGCAAGGTTAAAAATATAAGTTTAGATAGTGCGGATTTGCTATGTGTTGATTTGGAAATTCATGGTTCACAATTTTCTTTTGTTGGTGTTTATAGGCTGCATAAAAATAGCGTCTCATTATTTCTGACTGAGTTTTCTGAGTTTTTAAACAGTAACAATTCAAAAAATATGGCTCTCTTAGGAGATTTTAATATAGATGTCTTATCTGACTCAGCTGATGCTGATAACTACATGTCAATTCTGTCCTCTTTTGGATTTAGTTCTCTGGTGAACGAACCAACCCGCGTCACAGTAGCGTCAAGTTCATGTTTAGATCATATTTTTATACGTTTAAATAGAAACAACAAAATTGATTATAAATCATCAGTTCTTGATTTGCAACTTACTGATCATTCTATGACTAATCTTCAACTTGATCATAAAATTAAGAAGTTGAATCGTAATGTATCTTCTGAATTTAAAAACATAAATTATCCCGTATTACGTTCGTGTCTAAACTTTGAATTTTGGGATGATGTTTATAATGCAAGTGATCCTTCAATTGCATTCGATCTATTTTTGAAAAAGTTAAAGACCTATATTTCAAATTGCACTCATACAACCATAAGTAGTTCAAACAAATTTAAACGCTGTAAGCCTTGGATATCGTTCCCACTTTTAAAAAAAATTAAAAAGAAAAATCGTCTTCGTATATCTGTTATGAAGCATCCTAACAATTTAAGGCTTAAGAATTATTATCTTAAATTGTGCTGTGATTTGAAAACTGAAATACCTAAGTGCAGAGATAATTACTACACTCACAAACTGTCTGAAAACATTGGAAATATAAAAAAAGAATGGAGGATAGTAAATGAAATCTTGAACAGAAATTCATCCGATATTGACTTAAAGATTAAAAAAGATGATATAATAATCGAAAATCCTGTCGATGTAGCCAATATTTTTAATATGCATTTTTCAACAACTTCTAATACTTCCCAACTCGACAACTCTAATATTCACGACGAGTTCATTCAACATGATATATTCTATCCTGAAAGTTTCTGCTTTTATGACTTTTCTGCCCTTGAAATTCATAAATTAATTTCATCACTTAAATCTACTAACTCAGTTTCTCATGACTCAATTTCCAGTCGTATAATAAGTAATATTTCATTTCAAATTGCTGATGTTCTTTGTTATGTATTCAATCTATGTGTTAAAAAGGGTGTGTTTCCAGAGGCATTAAAAACAGCTATTGTTATCCCATTACACAAAAAAGGAGACTTTATGGATCTTAATAACTACAGACCTATTTCTCTGCTTTCTGTTTTTTCCAAGGTCTTTGAAAAAGGCATGAAGGACAGAATTATGTCCTTTCTAATCAGGTCTAAGTTCTTTAGTGATCTTCAGTTTGGCTTTAGAAAGGGTAAGTCAACAGAAGATGCATTGTTAAAATTTTGTAGTGAAATTTATAATTCTATCAATGAATCTAAAGTTCCAGCGGCTTTATTCATTGACATAACAAAAGCTTTTGATACGGTTGACCATAAGTTGCTACTAAGAAAACTTTATATGGCAGGCTTTAGAGGTTTTGTTTATGATTGGTTTTGTTCCTACTTAAGTAATCGTAATCACATCACCAAGGTAAAAAATATTTTTAGTTCGGTAACTTATCTTAGTATGGGTATTCCTCAGGGTTCTGTGTTAGGTCCTATATTATTTCTTGTCTTTGTTAATTCTTTATTCTTACAGCCATTTAAAGGTAAATTATCTGCATTTGCTGATGATACCGCTCTTTCCTACTCCAGTTATAATCACTTTGAGACGTTTGTAAATATGAATCACGATTTAGAGATTCTTCGTCATTGGTTTGGATCTCATAAGCTAGTAATTAGCAGCAAGACTAAATATATGTTCTTTAATTTACAGGGAACTGTTCCTGAAGGTTTATCTTTAACTTATCATGCACCTCGCTGCTCTAGGTTTCAACTTCGGTCATCAGTAACTTGGCCTTCTTTTCGATGTTGTGATGGTTGCTTTGATATTGAATGTGTTGATCACTTCAAATACCTAGGAGTTGTACTAGATAAAAGGCTTAGTTGGGTTGAGCATACCTCTAATTTAAAACTCTATTTTAATAAAGCAGTCAGACAGATTTACCATCTTAGTCTTTATTGCCCCCAAAAAATTTTAAAACTTGCTTATTATGGTCTAGTACAATCAAAACTGCAATATGGAATTTGTTGCTGGGGTGGAACTCATTGTTGTAAAATTAACCCTTTACTTATAAGTCAAAAGCACATAATTCGCATTATATCTAAGATGACCCGGATGTCACCCAGCTTCGCCTTGTTTACTAATCTCGGTATCTTCCCTGTAAGGCATTTATATTTTTATAATGTTTTAAAAACATTTTTCAGAAAAAATGGTTATAATGATGTCAGAGTTCAAGAGGTCTTTAGTTTGAGGTCCAACATACGTAATTTCGTGAATGTTCCTAGAATTTTCAAATCACACTTCAATAATTTTTTTACTGTAACTGCACCCCGTTTATTTAATAAATTGCCTGAAAAAGTCAGATGTGAGAGAAACGAATCAAAGTTTTTGGATATGCTAAAAAAATGGCTTTTTTCTTTTGATCATTCTGTTATAGAAATTATTCTTAATCCAATTATTTAATTGCACTTATATAAATTATATCATGTACGTTCAATTTAATTCAAAACTTTACTTATTTTGGATATGTATATAATATTTATTTGTGTTAATCCCCACAGCAAAATTGTTCTTGATTTGTTAATAATTTTAATGGTTCATTCGTCACTTATTCTATTGAATAACAGAATTTACCTAACTATTTCATTGAAAATCATGCTTATTTGTGAAATAATTTAAATTATATTTAAGAGAGATACGAATATTTACTTTTTATAAAGCCATTGGATTTAAACTTTATCTTTTCTTTTTTATTGATAAGAGCTATGTACATTAAGTTTAAGATGATTTTAAATGAAATAAAGTAATTCATAAAAAAAAAAAAAAATAAATAAAAAAAAAAAAAAAAAAAAAAAAAAATACAGTCCCACCTATCACAAGACGATTCGCGTTACAAAAACCGACAAGCAAGTCACCATTTTCATTCCGTGACCCCAAGCCATTTCTTCCCATCACGCGTTCCAGTCCGTAATTGTCTGAACCGACTTGGGCATTAAGGTCTCCCATAACGATTATGATGTCAGCTCTCGGAACACTACTGTAAACCGAATTAAGATGAGTGTAGAACGCGGTTTTGTCTTCCTCTGTCGCTTCATTATTGTGACGTTACGAATTTTTGACCGAAACCTTGCTGTCATTAATTTCGCAGAAATGGGCGCCCAGGAGATCAAACTACGCCTCGCTTCTTCGTTCAACATAATTCCGACACCATGCAGTCTTTGGCCACCCTCTCTTTCATCTTCCCCGGAATACAGCATTCTAGTCTGTCCAGTGTCTGATCTGTATTCAGCTCTTCCTCTCCACTTAGTTTCGCTTATGCCCAGGATACTGATCTTTAGGCGAAGCATTTCACGCTCAATCTGCTCGTATATTTAACACCGCCTCTTAATTTAATAGAAACTAAAAACTCAATTTAAATAACAAAAACAAACAAAAATTACAATCATTAACATGAACAATAATCAAATCAAATTTAATCCTTCACGATGTTTCAAAAAGATTTCGTCCAAGTTATCTTGTCATCACGTCAGCCAATTGATCGCAAGTTGGTTTGTGTTGAAGTTGGATAACTCCATTTTCGATTTCAACATGAATAAAATGATATTTAATGTCTAAATGCTTCATTCGTTTGCTTTCTTTTGACACCTCAGCAATTTTAATACATGAATTGTTGTCTTCAAATACCACTACTGGAACGGAACATCCCACGTTGAGTTCATCCAGCAATTTTCGAATCCATTTAAGTTGGCATATTGCTTCAGTCAATGCAATTAACTCAGCTTCTGATGCCTCACAGCTCACAGTATTTCCAAACAACTTAAACACATAGCCTGAAGTAGATTTTCAGTCATTTTTATCACCTCCCCAGTCTGCATCACAATAGCACACTAGAGTTTCTGCTGCATCTTGTTTTCTGTACACCATTTTTAAATTCATAGTTCCATTAATATATCGCAAGATATGTTTCGCATAATTATAGTGACGTTCATCAAAACAACTTTGAAACCTACTCATGTATCCAGTTGCAGCACATACGTCCGGTCTTGTAGTCACAGTTGCGTAAATTAAGCAACCTATTAATTCTCGATAGGGATGGTTTGTACAAGTGTTCTTGTCACCCTTATCGATGTGCAAACCCTTTTCCATTGGAGTAGCTTTTGGTTTGCAGTCTTTCATGTCAAATGTCTGCAATACTTTTGCTAAATATTGCCGCTGGCTTAAGGGCCCAGCCCATAGAATCCGTTGCGTCCGTTGCGGCGACTTAGCCATTGATGTTGCCGGATGCGACCACTGATCTCTATAATACACTGGATAGTGTATTCCTTATAATGTATAACAGTTTCTTTGCTTCCATTTGAAGATGACAATTAGGTGGTCGGCTTCATAATTTGACGTCTGAATTATACAAAAAAAAAAGTATTTTCCAGATAGGGATGTGCGGTATTGAAACAACATCGATTTCAACATCGTAGACCAAACATCGATGTCAATAGATATCGAACCGAAAACATCGATGCTACTTAACATCGATGTTTTTTCAGGTGTTTTTGTTTAAGTTTTTTGTTTGACCAAAGCAAAAAATGCGTCATGCTATGCTCTAATGTATTTTTGCTTTAAAAATTTCTGGTGCCGGCAATTTTTTCTTAAGTTTTTTAAAATCGATTTAAGTTTTCATACAAATATGAAGTCATAAGCAAAGTATTTCAACTTTAACATCGATATTAAAAAAAAAATAATGATGCACAGAAGCTTGTATGCTAAAACTGCGTGTAAGTGGTATCTTTCTAGGCATCAATGATTTAAATGGGTGGAAATCGATGTTTAAATATGTATTTTGCACAATGAATATCAACAAATATTGCAATGCAATTCATGGTGTTAAGCTGTAATGTGTGCCCTTTTTGAAATCCGATATTTCAAATTCTTGTTTCACACGAAGGTGTGCGCAAGAACTTGCATGGTGTAAACTGCGTGTTTCTGACCATCGCTAATTTAAATTCGTGAAAATCGATATTAAATATGTATTTTGCAGTAATATTTCAAGGAATTTTGTGTAAACTGTTTTCTGTGGCTTTTTGGAATATATCGATATTGCAAAACACGAAGTTGTGTGCAAAAACTTGCATTGGTGTAAATTGGGTCTTTCTGAGCATCTATTATTTCAATGCGTGGAAATCGATGCTAAAATTTGAATTTTGCAAAATATATCGTCCACAGATTTTATATAAGCAATATTGCAAGTATTTCATGTGTACACTGTTATCTAACGATATTGCAAGATATTTTTGCTTACAAAAGTGTGTACAAAAACTTGTGTGGTTTAAAATGCGTCTTGCTGAGCATCGATGATATTAATGCTTGAATATCGATGTAAAAATATTTCTTTTGAAAAAATTTGATGGAAGCAAAATTGATAGGCACTTCATGTGTAAACTTATATCTGTGCCTTTTTGCACATCGAAAGTTTCGTTGTGGTTCTGAATTTTTAAGTTTGGTTTGGGAGATCCTTTGATGATTTCCTCTTTCAAAAAATTCCAAATGTTACAGATGACTTAAAAACTATGAAAGTCACTCCATCTAGATTTTACTAGCAGAATCAATCATTTTCGTACTAACTTTTAGTTTGTTTTTTAGTCCGATGTTTTGGATGTTAATATCGATGTTGCAAAACATCGAAATCTTTATTATCGATATTTTGCAAATATCGATTAAAATCGCTCATCCCTATTTCCAGATGTCTATCTGAAGAAAGGGAACAGATCATGATATGAAAATATAAACTTTTGTGGAAGTTTGTTTTATTGTTTATTATCTTTAAGTTATTCACTGTATGCATTTGGTATATTTTTTTTTAGTATAATTACATAGTGGAATGAGATAAATCATTGCAGTTTGCGAACAAGTTGAGCAAAACAGCTAATGAATAATTATGATGAGGAGGATGCGATTGCATATTCTACGTTTTTTTAAAATGATTTTACCTCCTTGTCACACTCTTTTCGTTTGTTATTCCGTTTCATTTACTAATTAGTGAATGTATTTAAATTACGAACACAACTAATGTTAGCAAACAAACGGGGGGTGAAACGAACAGAGAATTGATGTCTGTTTAATGGATTTCCTTTGTATTACATGTTATACAGTTATACTGGTATACAAAAAAGTGGTCAGCTTCATAATATAACAATTCTTCAAATGGAAGCAATATTTTTGTATCGATACACTATCCAGTGTTTTATAGAGATCAGTGGATGCGACGGATTGAGGTAGCCCAATGAATGCGTTGACGTTCACATAATAACCAGTTGAAATTGAAACACACACTCATAACCACTTGAAATTCAAACTAACACACATATCAACCACTTGAAATTCAAACACACACACATAACAACCACTTAAAATTCAAACACACAAAAAAAGTTCCTGTCAACGCATCTGCCGGAGAGAAAAAGTGAAAAGTTCGGCTACTCTGTCCGTTGCGTCCGACGCTTGCGTTGCTATTTGGCCAGTTCCCATAAGAAAACCTGTATTTTATCGAGCTGTCAGTTGATTGTGTCGGCACAACGGACGCAATGGATTCTATGGGTCGGGGCCTTTAGTTCGATGGTTCCATCTTCGATGTTTTGTTTAATGTGCATTCCCAGGAAGTTACTAACATCCCCAATGTCAGTCATCTCAAACTCCTTTGACAGCATCTGCTTTATGATATGTATCATTTTGATATCGCTACAACACAACAGTATGTCATCGACGTATAGCAAAATATAAAAACTGATTCCATTTTGTTCCTTTGCATAAACGCATTGATCTGACTCACATCTCTTAAATCCAAGTTGGATCATGAAACTGTTGAACTTGTCATTCCATGCTCGGGACGCTTGTTTCAAACCATAAAGCGCCTTATTTAGGTTTGTGGTGATGTCTCCATGTTGTGTGTTCATATGAGATATTAACAAAAATAAAAAATAAAAATAATAAAATTTTAGAATTATTTCAATTTTTAATTTATTTAACTTTATTTAAATCACAACATAAGTTTAAATTTTTGGTTAAAGCGACGCGTTTCGGTTCATGGAACCATCATCGGGCTTGATTCTTCGATTTGCGGTGTTAATTTGCCAAAGTTCACTTGCTATTTCAAATTTTAGAATTATTTCAATTTTTAATTTATTTAACTTTATTTAAATCACAACATAAGTTTAAATTTTTGGTTAAAGCGACGCGTTTCGGTTCATGGAACCATCATCGGGCTTGATTCTTCGATTTAACCAAAAATTTAAACTTATGTTGTGATTTAAATAAAGTTAAATAAATTAAAAATTGAAATAATTCTAAAATTTTATTATTTTTATTTTTTAATTTTGTTAATATCTCGCCTTATTTAGCTTGCACACTTTATTTTCAATCTTAATACCTTCTGGCAAACGCATATAAATATTTTCATGCAGCTCACCATTCAAAAATGCACTTTTTGACATCCATCTGATGTATATGCATGCCCTTTTGATTCGCGATTGCAAGCAATATTTTCAATGTTAATAACTTAGCAACTGGAGCGTATGTTTCATTGTAGTCAAAACCAGCTTTTTGGGTAAATCCACGTGCCACCAAACGAGCTTTGTATTTGTCTATTTGCCCATCTACATTGCGCTTCAGCCGAAACACCCACTTGCTTGTTATAGCCTTTCGATTCTTTGGCAAATAACACATAGTCCACGTTTTATTATGAATTAATCATTGGTACTCACTTTTAATAGCTTTTTCCCATTCTGGCCAATCATCTCTTGCTTTCGCTTCAGCAATGGTAGTTGGATCATCTTCGACGTACTGTTCAGCCGTAAGAGCAAAATTAGCATTTTCTAATTCTGCTAAATCAGTCGAGATCCTAAGTCTATCAGGTTGTCTTCGAGTTCGTTCACTCCTTCGTTGAAAATTGTCGTAGACGTTTTCAACACAATCCCTTTCACTGTTGTTACCAATGCCATTTTCATTTTCATCGACACCGTGGAATATTGCAATGCTGTTACCAGCCGAATCCAAATTAGAGCTGTGGACTACTCCAACGTCATCACAATGTTGTCCTAGTTGACCATCAGAAAAACGTTTCAGGTTTCCTTTGTCACCATTACTTTCCGCCTCTGAACTCGATATTTCCGTCATCTTTGGCCTCCCCAACACAGAGCTTTCATTGAACGTTACATGTCGAACAATTATCATTATATTCTGGTTGATGTCCCAAAGTCGATATGAACCTAGCGATGAAGCATAGCCAAGCATTAGACATTTGTTTGACTTACCCTCAAATTTCAATCGCTTATCCTTTGGTAAAAAAATTGTAACATTCTGAACCAAAAATTCAAATATTGCCTCGTTCCAGAATTTATGATGTAGCCCACTCGCCAAAAGCATTGTTGTTGCTTTTTCTTGAAGCGTTCGATTCAGTCTCTCCGACACGGAGTTCATCTCTGGATTGTACGGAACTGTATGCATCATTTGAATACCCTTCGACTTGCAGAACTGTTTGAATTCATTAGAAGTATGTACATATATTCTCCACCGTTGTCAGCCCTCAGTTTTGCAACCTTCTTGCAATGTAATGCTTCAGCCAGGGCTACGAATTCTTTGAACTTGTCGAGTACTTCCCTTTTACGCTCAATAGAGAAAATCATAGAAGCTCTTAAATAATCGTCAGTGAATGAAACAAAATATCTGCTTCCATCATACGCTGGTGTTGACATTGGACCACAGACATCACTGTGAATCAATTCTAAGATGCGATTGGATCGTGCATTCTTGTTCCTTGGAAATGACGATCGTATTTGTTTTCCAAAAACACAAGATTCACAGAACTTGGATTCAATGTCAACATTCACTTCTTCCAATCCTATAGCCATTTGACGACTTACCATCTTCTTCATATCGAACTCATTCAAATGAGCCATTCTTTAATGCCATAAACTTTGTGATAAATCATTAACATTTCTCTTACCTGAGATGCGAGCAAAACTGTTTCGGTCAACATGCAGATCAACTTCATATAGTTTTCCTCTTGTATGTGCTTCAAACATGGGTATTCCATTGATCGATGCATATGCCTGGTCCCCTTCGAATACAATACGATAACCTCTTTCAGTCAGACTTCGGATAGGCATCAAGTTGCACTTCAAATTTTGTACCAATAAAACGTAGTACCTCGTGGCTTGATGGTTAGTGCGTAGGACTGTCATGCCGAAGGTGTGGGTTCGATTCCCAGCCGTGCCACCTAAAAACAGAAATGTTTTATTCGAGGTACTGCCTCTTGCGAGGAACTGACAAATCCTCCAAGAGTATACTTGTCATGAAAAAGTGCTTCTCATTTAGCCGTTCGGACTCGGCAAAAAACTGTAGGTCCCCTCCATTCCTGCCAACAAACACGCACACAGGAATGGTTGTGAGTTGTAAGTCACTAGGCCCTGGTTCTCCATGAGCTGTTGCGCCACCCAATTTATTTTTTTTTTTTTAAAACGTTTTTCATGGTCTTTGTACAAGAATCTCCATTATGAAGAGTTTTAACCACAATATCGCCCATTTGATTTGCTGAAATACTTTGATTTTTCTGCAACTGAAATTTGAACTTCATCAATGTCCTTAAAATTTGTAAAGTATTCTTCGTGGTTGACCATATGCTGTGTAGCACCAGAATCCAAGACAAACTTTACTTTATTGTCCATGGATTGTACGGTTTGCGCTGCATGTTCGTTTGGACTTATTTTATTGACAACTGCACACATCGTTAAGCCTTTTTCTCGGAATGTTTTGTTTGCACTCTCTGAGTCCTTCTTGTCCTTTCATTTTGAAAGTTTAATAAACTCCAATTTTAAGTCGCTTTGATTCATTGTTTCTAGAGCAGTAACTAAATTGTCATAGCTTCCTGGCAGGGTAAGACACAAATGAACAACAACGTTGACGAATCTTGGAATCGAATCGAAGGAAATGTTCAATGATGTCTTCACTCTCATGATATTTAATCATTAGAAGCTGTTTACGTAACAACAATTGGCTTGAAATACTTTTTCTTTCAAAAATACCACACAACGTATCGAACATTTCTTTTGCTGTTGTCTTTTCTTTTATATATTCCAACTGCCCATCATGAATAGTCTGGACTAAAATTGAAATACATTTCTTTTCTTCCAACTTCACCTGGGTTTGATTAGCTACCGCAGTCTTCAAAAGGATGTTTGCTAAATCATCCTCAATGTATTTTCGTAGAACCTTCTCGTCCAGCAAAATACCCACACGATATTTCCAGTTGCTGAAATTCGTGCCATCAAATAATGGAATTTTGATATTTGAAGATTGATCGGCCATTATTCTTTCTTCTTGTCAAAGTGATATTGATCTCGAAATTGCAGCGAAAAATAATTCATTTTAAAAGTTAAAAATTACAATTTATTTTTCTTTAATCGTATCCTGGGCCCATAACCTCAGAATGTAAGTAAAATGAAAAGAAGAATTTATTCTATTTTATAATAATATAGTATTTATCAAACGAAGTTTTATTGAAGAATAAATCTATTTTACAAATTATTTATAATCTTGAAGTTTTAGGAAACTTAGATTAATATAGTTTATAAAGTAGTTTATACAAAGTATATTTAACACTGTCCACCTCTATTGCGCGGTCCCAAGGGGTTGGATTCAAAGACTTTTCGAGCCGGAGATTTAGCGTCCATTCGCCCTGGGTGACCCAGCCATCTCAGCCGTTGGCTTTTCACTTTTGTGGCTAGGTCGGTGTCCCTGTACAGCCCGTAAAGTTCGTTGTTGTATCTTCTTATCCATTCCCTATCTATGCAGACGGGACCAAAGATCACCCGGAGAGTTTTCCTCTCAAAACAGACTAACGCGTTTTCATCCACCGTTAACAGTGTGTATGCCTCTGCAACATACATAAGGACCGGGATGATAAGCGTCTTATACAGGGACAGTTTAGTTGCTCGAGAGAGGGCTTTGCTCCTCAATTGAGTTATTAGTGCAAAGAAATAGCGATTGGCAAGAGTAATCCTTCGTTCGATCTCAGCACTGGTATCGTTCGCTGAGTTTATAGCGGACCCTATGTAGAAAAAGTGTCTGACCACCTCAAAGCTATAGCTGTCTATAGTGACGTTCTGCCCGAGACGTTGATGTTGGGTGTCCTTTCTTGTTGACAGCATATATTTCGTCTTGCCATCATTCAACGTTAAACCCATCTTCTTGGCTTCCTTCTTAATACTCACGAAAACACCACTGTCATCTCGCTTAGTTCGTCCGATTATGTCAATGTCGTCAGCGTAAGCGAGTAATTGGATGGACTTTTGAAAGATTGTGCCTCTAGTGTTGACGTGAGAGTTTTGTACTTTTCTTTCAAGAACCATTTTGCAGAAGTTGAATGACCGCGGGTCACCTTGCCTAAAGCCTTTTTTGACATCAGTGGTGTCGGTGAGATCTGCCCTAGTGCGAATAACAGACCTATCAGGTTGTTGACGAATGGCGGTATTAAGAAGACATATATGTCTCTGTAGTTGGTGCAGTCCTGAGAATCGCCTTTCTTGAGGGTCGGGCAAATAATGCTGAGGTTCCGTTCATCGGGCACACTTTCCTCCGACCATATTCCGACTGGTGCATATTCCTAACCAATTTAATCGCCAGCCGCCCTGAAAAGCTCAGCCGCAAGGCCATCAGATCCAGGAGCTTTATTGGACTTAAGTTGAGATATAACTATTTTTACTTCGTCGAGATCGGGTGGACAGAATTATTGGCCTAAGTTGGTCTTCGTCCAGGTTGAAGGGTTCAATCTGCATGGTAACGAAATTCGGTACGTCATCACTGTTACACTATTTGCAGGAATGGTTTTTCCATATCCTCAGTACCGACTATGATTCTACCACGATGCTCCCCTGATCATCATCATTGCAGGCTTCAGTTCGGGCCTTGTAACCCTGGGAGGTTCTTTTAACTTTTTGATAAAACTTCCGAATTTTCTTCTTCCAATGGCATCCCTCTGTTTCCTCGGTCGAGCGCTTTTCCATGCTCTTTAGTGCATCAGGTAGATAACTTTAATGTGCAATGTGCCCTGTTTTTTTTGTGAGATTTTCAATAGTAAGCATAGTTCCATGGAGAAAGTGTATTAGGCTCACAAACAGATCACAACCTCGATGGCATAACAAAATAGCAATTACAAGAGGATCTGGGTGTAAACCTCCCGCTCCTTTTTGCATTTTCGTTTTCTTCCATTTTGTTCGTTATTTGCTCCAACCTAAAAGAACCATTTACAAAAAAAAAGCAATAACTCTAAATGCTCCCCTTAAGTTTTTCGAAGCATCATCGTTGTTTCAACTGAGATTATTTACCCAAATCAATAAGATAAATGATTTTTGTTATATGAATTCAAGAATAATGTGCAAAATAAACCAAAGAGCACTGTGCACAGAATATTCTTTTTCCTTGATTTAAATCTTCCTTTTTTTTTGAGTTTGTGACATAGAAATCTTAGAAAAATTATAGAGGTATACAATATTCAAAAAGAAAAAGTGTTCATGCACAAAATTAAGAGATTCTCTTCACGATTTAAGGATAAGTTCTTGAAGAAAAGGTACTCATATGTGTGTATGGATGGATATTCCACCTACTATAAGCATACGTTAAGTACATATGTAGGTGTACATGCATATATCCTTTTTCCTTATGAAAGTATTTACCATACAAACTGGCAGCAGTAATATGTCTTGACTCATGTGACTTGAGAGCTCTATAAGCATCTGGGAAAAGATTCATAGTTATGCACCCAACATAAATATCATTTTACTCTGTGCACGTGATGTTGGCTACCTTGACTTCCAGTAAAAGGATTTTCTCTTAGGGTAATTATTTCCTCGCAATAAGGAAATGCAAATCATTTCAGTCATTTTGATATCATAAATCTACGATGATATAATTTCACTTATACTTACCTACCAAGGGTTGCCATGTGATGGTATCTACAGATATATAAACGCACAAATGATTCAAAGGAACCCGCACATCCTATGCATCAGTAATATTGTCTCTAGGTCCTCAGAATACAAATTACAAATACAATGCGTAGAATAGTAATTACATTAATAATATTCATTGTCTCATTGTAGCAGATTGCGAAAATGTGCAATCATAACAATTATTGCAATGACACTGGCTCCGTTTGGAATTTGAAAAGGATAATTGGTATTCTGGGGAAGTTAAGTGATTGTAGTGTGAACTATGAAGGGACTGGCCACAACACTCATAATAAATGTTATCTTAAATTCCCACAGAGAAATGCTGATGGAATAAATGTTGAATGTAAAATACTATAATAATACACAATCAATTATTTTGATCAAAATAAATTTGACATTCTATGAAAATGATACAGTTTGTCAGAATGCAAGATACAAATATTTAAATGTTCAAGATAAACGCTTAGGTATTGGATTTATGCATATGATTTTGTTCAGAGGAGTTCGTTAAAATCTTGTTTTTACATTTTTTTAATGGCTCCCGATCCATGAAGGTTCTGTCCTGAGGTATTGCAGTCTTCCATCGGTTGCGGTAACACGCACGCTCCCTCCAGTCGTAGATACCAAGCGCTCTTGCGTCCGTTGCTGCCTGTCCCTGTAGCGGAGGCTCGATCTTTCTGGTTGTCTCCAACCTAGGGGCTGGGCAGATTTTCTTGGCTGAAGCGTTGTTATCCATTCGCTCGATGTGGCAAAGCAAGTGTAGTCGAATTGCTTAGGACTACATCTATGTACATCTTGGTACAGCTCGATTGAATCTTCTCCTCCAATCGCCGTCTTCGCATATCATCATCATCAAGTCCTGTAACCCCGGTTGGGGCATAGGGCACCAACAAATCGTTTCCATCCTTCACGGTCTGCAGATAGATATTTTAACTGTGGCCACGTCTTTCTCTGGGAGTCTGCTTCTGCTAGAACTGTTGATTTCCATGTTGTTCTTGGTCTTCCAACCCGCCGTGCACCCTGAGGACTCCATTCAAATGACTGCTTTGCAATTTCATCGTTTGGTTTCCTCAGCGTGTGACCAATCCATTGCCATTTACGCTTTCTTATGTCAACGTCCAGCCGCTCTTGACTTGTCCTGCGCCACAATTCCTCGTTTGATATAATTTGTGGCCAGCGAATTTTTAGAATATGGCGTAGACAACGGTTCACAAAAGCCTGCAATTTCTTTGAGATGGTAGTCGTGACTTTCCAGGTTTCGCAAGCATATAACAGCACGGATTTGACATTGGATTCGAAGAATCTCAACTTTGTGCGCAAGGAGATTTGACATGATTTCCAAATTTGGGAGAGAGAACCGAAGGCTGCGCGAGCCTTATTTATTCTACTTTGAACGTCCAGATCAGTACCACCATTTGCTGAAACAATACTTCCAAGATTGTTAAATTGTTCAACCTCTTCAACTGGCGTCTCCTGTATTAAAATACGCTGATGTGTGGAGCGGCCTGTGAGCATTATTTTTGTCTTTTTGCTATTTATTTTAAGACCACTCGCCTCTCCTTTTACCTTCAGAGCTTGACACATCCCGTTCAGCCCGCCGATGTTATTTGCCAAGAGACATATATCATCGGCATAGTCTAAGTGGCTAAGCCTTTCAAACGGTCTTCATTGAATGCCCTGCCTCTCTGCTGTTCCAACGCTGGCCGTCAAAACATCGTCAATCGCCAGTAGAAAGAGAATTGGCGATAGAACATTTCCCTGTCTCACACCCTGCCGCACTTCGAGAGAGTCGGATAGCTGCCCATTGTGTAAAACAAAGCATCTTGCGTTGTTATAGGACTCTCTTATATAGGACTCGCATATAGGACCAAATTATCCGCCGAAGCATTTTTCTCTCGAAAGTGCCCTGTATCAATTCCCCTTTTTTATATATCGTCCAGCACTCGGCGACGTAGAGTAGAACTGGTAAAATTAGCGTTTTGTACAGCGTGAACTTTGTTTTTTGAGAAAGGAGTTTTGAACCCAATTGTTTGGCCAAACCGAAGTAAAAGCGGTTCGCTCGGGTAATTCTTCGTCGGGATTTCACTAAAGTGTCGTTCGTGGAACTGATGTTTGTTCCGAGGTAGGTAAACTCCTTGACTACCTCGAAATTACTGCTACCGACAGTGACGTTTAATCCTAGGAGATGGACAGATGAGGCTTTGTGTGTTGATAGCAAATACTTTGTTTTGTTCTCATTCACTTCAAGACCAACGCGTTGCGCCTGTTCATCAATAGCTTAAATACTTCAAGTACAGCTCTCTTAGAGCGGCCGATGATGTCGATGTCGTCCACATAGCCATAGCCAAGTAGTTGAAAAGACCTGTTAAAGATAGTGCCTTCCATGTTAACACCACTCTTATGGGCACTATCTGCTCCAGGACTAGGTTGAAGAAATCAAATGATAGCGCATCTCCTTGTCTGAACCCTGTACACGTCTGCACGCCAATAGAAGCTCTTGGCGATTAATGCTATCATATGCGGCTTTGAAGTCGATCATAGGATCGCCTTATTTCTAGATTTGTCATTTGGAGCTATTTGACCAGTCGTTGGGCATACTTTCCTGCTCCCACACTTGGTTGATGAGCTGGTGCATGCACCCTACCAGGACATCTCCTCCATACTTTAAAAGTTCCGCAGGTAGGCCATCCAAGCCGGCGGATTTGTTATACCAAAGCTTGTGGATGGCTTTCTTACCCTCTTCAGTAATGGGTGCTGGGACTAGATCTCCACTTACTGATCTCATGCTTCTTTGTTCCCCTGTCTCCTCTCCTACATCATGCCCACTAAGCAGTTGCTGGAAATGCTGCTTCAGCACGTCTACAATTCCTTGTGCTTCGGTGACTTAGTTTCCTTCCCTGTTTCGAAGAGCTGGCGTGCCAGTCCTCTAACCAGATGCCAGTTGCTTGGCTGTTTTTTTAGGACCGCCGGGTGTTGGAGGTGGTGCTAGACTCTTCGAGATACTTGAGCTGAGAGGCTGCGGATATTCTTTTCTTTCTGCGCAGTGTTTTTTCTCTTTCCTTCTCTTTTGACGGTCCTCTCTTGCTGCTTTTGTTTTCCGCTGCAGCATTTGCATTCTTATATTTTCCGTCTCCTGATTCAAAACCGCACATTCATCATAATACCACGGGTTTTTTTGTTTTGGGTGGTTTATAGCCTATGGTGGTCTCGGCCTACCCAACTAACATACTCTTCAGAGTTAAGCTCCCGAAATCTACAAATCCTCTCTCATAAGGTTCTTTTAGATCCCATAGCTATACTTAATAATTAGCATCTTGTTATGAAATTTTAATTACTCTCATAGTAATTTTATAATAAGACTGCGTCTCTTTTCAAATTCAAATTCAAATTCCCAACGCTTAAGTCTATTATGAAATCAGTTTTTTCTCCCTTAGTAGGAGTGTATAAACTTTAAGTCTTATAATAGTCTTATTATGAAATTTGATCTCTGTTAACCATATTGTAATGCTTATAATCCCATAGTAAAACACTTAAAAGCGGCTATGCGCGGCGGCTATGCTATACTCTACTAAAAATCTACTAAAAAGCTTTTATAGGATCTTTTTAGTAAAATAGTATAAAAACAAAATGCACAGAATAAAAAAATGTCTGCGTTGTAAAACAAAAACAAACAATTAAAAAAAAAATGATAATAATCAATGGAACAAATGAAATTATGAGTATTTTACATGGGGATTATTCAAAGTTCTGCGTAAAGATACTCTATTGCCAAAAAAGGGAACATGTGAAAAAAAAGATAAGAAAAAATAACAAAAATTATTGAAATATGCATTATTTTGAAAGCGCTTTGTTTTTTTTTGGAGGTGAAATGTAAATATTAGTTAGTAAATTTTCAACCGCAATCAAATTTTGGTCCAATTGTGTGAAAAACAACTAATAATAATGTCCATATTAGGTACAAGTCATACATAATATTATTGATTCCCTCATAAGATAAATACTCTTACAAAAATAAATAGTTTTTTGACAAATCTCATATAAAATCTTTTACTCTTGTTATGAGATAGAAAATTGCCTCTAGTAACTAGGCCGTTTAACGCTCATAACTATCGTATAAGAATCTTGTAGTAGACTACCAGAGAATATTTTACTCCCATAAAATAGTCTACTAAGAATCTGGCAGAGTTTTATGAGATGAAAAATGTTACTTGGGTATGGTGTCTTCTTAATGATATTGCGATACTGGCTCCACTGGTTGTTGATGCTTGTGGCTGGGGGTACGACATTGAGTTTCCCGGTCAATTGCTCACTGTAGTCTCTGGCTTTCTCAGATGTGCTATAAGGCATACAAAGTTGGATTTTTTTCTTGAGGCGGTCCTCGTTTTCTTTTCGTTGGACAGTCGGGCGCTGAACTTTGTCACAACAAGAAAGTGGTCAGAGTCCACGTTTGCACCTCGGAAAGTTCGCACGTCCAAGATGTTCGATGCGTACCTTGTGCCAATTAGCACGTGGTCGATTTGGTTGGTGGTTCGATCATCTGGAGATCACCAGGTTGCTGTGTTTATCATTCGCCTGGGGAACCTAGTGCTACTTTATTACCGTATTACGAGCTACGGCACAGTCGATTAGTCGGAAGCCGTTATCTGTTGTCGTTTCGAGGAGGCTGGGCTTTCCAACTAATCCGCCAAAGATGTTTTCCCTTCCGACTTAAGCATTGAAGTCTGCGAGCACGACATTTGAGGGGGTTCGTTTTTAGCGAGGCTTCACGCGTCTCTTTCATAACAATGGTTTTGTTTTACTGTGGTCGGATCGTTAGCCCAACGCACTAACCTGCAATCTGTAGGGCCATGGGTTTAATGTTGCAATTCTTTGCTTGATCAAAATGCGCACTTACAAGTTTTGCTAGTCATGATATAAAGCCAGTATCAGGGCACCTACCAACTAAGCAACAATGTTATGTAAGCACTTACAGCAGTATTAATAAAAAACTGGTATCCGCTCCCTAACACACGTGTTAACTGGCACACGGATAGACAACTTGTCCGCTTGATAACTTTTCTTATTAAAAAAGATATGATATCTTTCCAGTATTTATCACTTCACCAAATTCACCACTTCATCAAATTATGGTGATTTTCTAATACATGTGTCACATGCATGCACTGCCTTACGAAGTGTATACTGGTAGTAGTAAACGGTGCTATCATACGCGTGCGTGTATGTGTTAAGAAGTTATCCGTTCATTATACGTGGAATCTGGCTAGTTAAAGTTATCCGTACGTTAACACACGTCACAGACTATTACGCATTTGTTAATAAGAATTACTAGTTAACAGATGTATAAACGCTAGCACGCTGTTATCCGCCGTTTATTAATATGGGGGTTAATGTGTAGGTAGGTATAAATGATACAGCTCGAGGCCCCCAGTTCCTTTTATATAATGCTTTAGGTAAATCGATTTTCGACGCGTGTATTTGAGAGGAAGCCATCATGCACAGGTTTTCTTCATGGATATAACGTTGATCTCTCAACTCCTAATGTCGCCTCATCACCTCCTTCTCGTGAACATCGGGTAACTAGTACCTCGACTGACTATTGGATTTTAAATTCTTTTTTGAAAGTTGTTGGAGGAGGAGCTTCTTCTGATGGTATCCGGACTGACAAACTTAGGCAAAATCATATAAGGGCATTTTGGCAACTATGACATGTTTGGAGTTCACTCCTTAAAGTAAGATAAACTTGACCATCCAGGTTGAGTGTTGGGGGTTGTGACATGCGTTACGTCGTCGAATTCGAGGTGAAATCCCGGTCACGTAAAGGTTTACTGTTGCGAAGCTCAAAAACACGTCAAATATAAGTGGATAGGTCCCGTTGGGCTAGTTGTTTAGTGCAGAGTAAACTCGGATTTAAATTAGAGTTAGCTAATCCTGAATAAAAATAAGCCCCGAGTTATCTCCGAAACAGTTTTTCAGTTGACGAGATCGATGTGCTACACTATATGAATATCACTCATAAAATCATTTTAAGGGCAGTCAAAACCGAAACCCCAGCTTACAAGATATTGTATTAAATTGTAATTGAAAGAACAGCAAATACTGATATGGTTTTCATGAACGAAACGAGCCCTTCATTTATTTTCACCAAAAAAACGGAGCCAGATAACTCCAAAAACAAATCTATTTAATTTTTAAATGATGAATTAACTTTTTTATTTTTTTTTTTAACTTATTGAATGTGTTTTTTTCTTATTCTGTTTCGAAGAAAAATGAAGTCCTTAAGATAACTTCATTGTTTTGATTGAGAGTTTTTTAATTTTCCCCGACATTCAAAAATTTGGAGTCTAATCTGGTTTTGAACCAGATGCTTCAATTTAAAGAACGAATTTAATGCTCTTCTTAAACATTTTTTTCTCATAATGATTTTTGTGTAAGTACTTGAGATTCTAAGCTTCTAGCACATAAGATAACAACAAGTACCTGCGACCCAGTGTCCAGGAAATATTCAATTCAAACGATGTTCATTGTTCACCTTAATTCCATCAAATTTAATGCACATCCTCTAGACTTCTAAAGCACCCTGAACCCCAATATATACGGAATTGACTTGACAGTGAAACCAAAGGATGAAAAGGATGAATTTCAAATTGTTTTGTTATTTGCTTTCATTCCATTTTTATCTCTTACCAATAAGGATAAAAACAATGCAATTTAAGATACTACAAAAAAAAGATATCTGTTTATTGCCACCTGACCAATTTGTCGTCCTTGCTTTAACGACTTTTTTGGTTGTTGTTGCGGGGGGGAGGTAGGGCATATTCAGTTGATATCAATGCCATCGTCGTTTTCATTATCCTTCCCAACACCCCAGATTCCAATGTGACATTAAGACGTGTCTTTCTTCGTTGTTGTTTTCTTTTTAAAAGGAAATTGTTGAGAGCAATGGTGAGTGTCCTTTTCTTTAATATGTTTTTTCAAAGGCATTTCATTTCCTACAAAGAAGATGCCTGGTCGACAGAGCTGAGACAAAGGATAAGAGTATATAAACAAGGCTGTGCTGACGAAGAAAAGGTGCCACATCGTCTATTGTTTGCTGTAAATGATTATGTTTCCGCTTGATTTAGGCCAAGGTTCTCCAAATATCTATACACAAAATGAGACATTACATTCGGGTGAGTGAGAATTTAGTGCATGAAAATGTCAATAAAACGTATAAATAATGGAATTGTAATTGGAAACACATAAAATAGCTGTGACTGAGTTAAAGATTGAAAATCAAATAATAAGCCTTATCATACTTATTCTTTTCACTCGAAGGCTTTTTAATAGAGATAACATATTTTGGGCTTACATGGTTTCCCCTGAAATTTCTTTTTCTCGAGAATTTTTCAAAATAGGACATAGGCCCTGATTTTTCTCCAATTTAGTTCGCTGGCTAGCATCCTTTTGACTATATTTTCTAGGGTGAAAGTACCGATGGTTATTTCCAGATCTCGACGCTAGGCTTCTCACCTGCTACAGCCGAAGAACGTATAATGTGCTTATGTCGTTTGCTTGGGAGTCTCGGTAGACGTTAGAGTATCCGTGTCCTGTGAGGAACTGAGAGATATAGTATTTTCCCTCACCGTGTTTCCGGTCATTCCTTTCAGCTAAATCCCTAATCTGCTTCGCTGCCTATCGTCCTCTGTTTTTCGAGCTCTAGTGATCTGTGCCTTCCGTTTTGTGAGCTGCTCTGTCTGGTTTAGTTGACGCTTTCATTCCAATTTTCATCCTTTTGTGTTTTGTCATGGTGTGTTCGGTGTCTTGGCACTTGCACTATCTGCTTCTGGCAATTTTCTTGTTGTAGCGCATCTGCCATGACCTCTATCCCATATAGGAGAATGGCATTCGTTGTTGACATCAGTCAGAAGCTTCCGATTGCTTACCGTTGGGCAATCTACATATGTATGTTCGCCATCACTCTGCTGAGGATTTTATCTGTTACCAGAAAAAAAGTTTTGTGTCGATTCCCAAGTCCCAAATATTTGCATCCTTAATTTGTATGACCTTAGAACCTTATTTAGCAATTAGGGTGGGAATTCATTATGTGACTCCACCTGGCTGAGTTAAAGGCGTTTGTGACATCCAGAGTTGCCAACAAAACGATGTGCCTCGATTAGTGGTTTCCCTGTTTAAATTACCAAAAAAGAGAAATCTTACAGATTGTAAAAACTGGAAGGAAATCTGTGTCCTCCCTGCGGTGGTAAATATAACGGCGAAAATAATTTCAAAATATTATCAAAGAGCATCTATATTCAATTCTCGACAAAAAGCAAGCGGGCTTCCGGGCAAGCTCATCCTGCATAGATCATATCAACAACTTATATGGATCATAAAAGAGTAATTCGTGGAGTTCCATTCACCTCTCCATCTGCTTTTTATGGATTTTAAAAAGGCTTTCGATAGTTTGAATCAAGAATTTATTTAGTTAGCTTTACGCAGGAGAGATACCCGAGAAATCTCTAGAGTAGGAGTTCGGTAGGGTTGCTTGCGGTAGCTGCATATGATAGGATAAGTCGCCAAGAGCTTCTATTGGCGATGTCGGAACTCGGGATCCCGAAAAAACTGATCCAGCTATGCCGCATGACGTTACAAAATACGCGGTGCAACGTGCAAATGGGTAACAGCTCATCCGAGTTATTCCAGACGTGTACAGGGTTCAGACAAGGAGATGCGCTATTATGTGATTTCTTCAACCTAGTCCTGGAGCAGATAGTGCGCAAGAGTGGTGTTAACATGGAAGGCACTACTTTTAACAGGTCTTCTCAACTGCTTGGCTATGCGGACGACATCGACATCATCGGCCGTTCCAAGAGAGCTGTACTTGAAGCATTCACAGCTATTGATGAACAGGCGAAACGCGCTGGTCTTGAAGTGAATGAGGACAAAACAAAGTATATGCTATAAACAAACAAAGCCTCATCTGTCCATCGCCTAGGACAAAACGTCACTGTTGGTAGCAGTTATTTCGAGGTAGTCAAGGAGTTCACCTACCTCGGAACAAACATCAATTCCACGAACGACACCTTAGTGGAAATCCGACGAAGAATTACCCTAGCGAACCGCTGCTATCGGTTTGGCCAAACAAATGGGTTCAAAACTCCTTTCTCGAAAGACAAAGTGCACGCTATACAAAACTCTAATTTTACCAGTTCTACTCTACGGCGCACAGTGGGACGAAAAGCTGAAAAAGAGGACATCGTGCCGTAACTTTTGAATAAATGGATGGATTTTGATGATTTTTTCGCCATTGTGTTTGTTAAATACTATAGATTAATAAAACATTGAAAAATGTTTCATAAAGCATACGATTCCATATCTAGTAAAGTACATTTAAAAAAAAAAATAACCAGCATAAAAAAATGGAATTTTAAAGTTTATTATATATTAATTTAAATTTTAAATACTAACATCTTTAGTTAAAAAATTGTTTCTCAAATAATCAAGTAATAAAAATTTTAATTTGTTTTGTTGAGATCCATATGCCCATTACCTTTAAATTTAAAAATCCTCAAAAATTGAATCTATAAAAGTAGATACAAACTAAAACAATTTTTCTATCTGTTTTAAATATAGGTAAGGTAGGTAGATACTTATGAATGTATCCAATACTATGTTTTTTTTATCAAAATGATGCACAATTTTGAAAATGAGCCTTTCTTCAACTGTTATACATATAAGAGAAAATGATATTTTTTCTCTTAAGAACATTTCAAATACCCCTCTCTAGAATATTTATAAAAGTATTATATATGTATTACATGAATCTATGTTCATATGTACGTACAATATACATAATATCACTTTTAAAAATCAATCAATTTCAAATATTGTTTCCCGATACAAACTGCTGAAAACTAACATAAATAATTTTGAATCCAAATAAATAGCATTAGAATTATATAATAGCATTCATTTTATTTCACAAAATTTCTTTAAGAAAATTGTGGAAAATTAAGATGAATGAAAAACAGGTAAATTTAAAAACAAAAGAATAGTATTTAAAATCTAAAATAAGCTTTAAATGCTATTTTCACTCTCGATATCGTCATTCGGATCTGATGGATTTCTCGGAGAAGAAAAGAGATACCGGAAAGATTTGAAAGGAATTTAAAAGAAAAAATGTTGTTCTTCTAAAAACCGTTACACATTTCGTTCAAACAAGTAATCTCACGCTTTAACATAGGCTATGTTAAAGCGCTGTTACGAAAACAGCGAAAAACGGATATTTTCAATTTTCAAACGGTTATATCCCAGAAACGTGACGTGATAGAATTTTTCTGACTTTGGATTTGAGTTCAGCACACCTAAAAATACTGTAAAAGTATATTTTGGTTTCTGTTACAAAAAAAAAGAAGAAATTTGAGCAATGACCAGTATAAAAGTTAGAGATTTTTTTAAAGCTCATAGGTAAGCGGGGTCGGATCCGGTCGGATCCAATTCTTGTTAAATATTACTCACCAATAGCATGAAATTCCCTAAAGGTGAATTAGAAAGCAGGCATATGTAAGCATTTTTTTAAAAGCTTGTTGGAAGTTCTAGATATTTTTTTCTAAAAGTAACTTTAAAAACAGGTGTTTTCGAATGGACCAATCTGTAATCTTATTTTTTTTTTATTTAATTTTTTTAAACTAATCTTCCTTAGTCGAACAAAATTTATTTCATTGAGTTATCTTAAAAATTGAATGAAAGACTCGAAAAACAAAAAATATCTAATATCACATTTTTTCGGCTTACAAAAAAAGTGTTAACTTAAGCCATTATGTCATGAAAACCGTTATGTTTACAAAAAAAAAATTTATAGCTTATGAAAGAGTGGACAGTTTTCAAAACATCACATATAAGAACTATGTTCATATCACAAAAAAAAAAATCACCTCATGACCAGAAATTTGTACTGATCGTTCCACTGTGCGGCGCCGAGTGCTGGACGATAAGTAAAAAAGGGGAATTGATCCTGGGCACTTTCGAGAGAAAAATTCTTCGGCGGATATTTGGTCCTATATGCGAAGAGGGCGATTGGAGGAGAAGATTCAATCGTGAACTGTACGAGCTGTACCAAGATGTGGATGTAGTCCAAAGAGCCAAAACACGTCGACTACACTGGCTCGGCCACATCGAGCGAATGGACAACAACGCTCCAGCCAAGAAAATCTTCGAATCCCAGCCCCCAGGTTCGAGACGACCAGGAAGACCGAATCTCCGCTATAGGGACCAGACGCAAGAGTGCTTGGTCTCGATGACTGGAGGGAGCGTGCGAGGGACCGCAACCGATGGAAGACCGCAATATCTCAGGCAGAGACCCTTCATGGATCGGGAGCCGGATAAGTAAGTAAGTAAGGGTTGCTTAAGGTAGAAATTGGGAAATCAAAAGTTGCTTTCGGCATGCTGTTAAAAGTTTGGAGGAGCAACGTTTACAGTACGGAGACCAAGCTGCGATTGTTCACTGTTCCGTTCTTACGTAGAGTCCGTACTACTTTATGGGAGTAGTACATGGAAAGTGACCGTCTTTTTCACAAAAAATTTTGGTGAATAGATGTCTTCGTAACATCCTAAGGATTTTTTGGCCGAATACCATCTCAAACCAAAAACTCCATCGGAGAACTGGTCAAAAACCTTGCTTACTTACTTGAGTTGGCGCTACAGTCCGGGGTGGACCAGGGCCTCAACCAACAAGCGTCTTCCAGCCGGCTCGGTTTCTAGCTAGCTGTCTCCAGTTTCGCACGCCAAGTTGGTTGAGGTCCTCTTGCACTTTCCTGCGCTACCTTTTATGCTCTCCCACGAGGTTGGACTCAAAGTAGTTCCAGGCCGGGGCATTAATGTTCATTCGCTCTAGGTGATCCAGCCTTCTCAGTCGTTGACTTTTCTTTTTTCTGGCTAGGTTGGTGTCGCTCTGCAGCTGCAGCCCGTACAGTTCGTTGTTGTATCTTCTTCTCCATTCCAATAATCACCCGGAGAATTTTCCTCTCAAAACAGCTTAACGCCTTCGCATCCATTGATAACAGGTTCCATGCCTCTGCACCATACATCAGGACCGGGATGAAAGCGTCTTATTCAGGGACCGTTTAGTTGTTCGAGAGAGGGTTTTGCTTATCAATTGCATTTATAGCCCAAAGAAACAGCGATTGGCAAGAGTAATTCTTCGTTTTAACCCAGAACTCGTATCATTCGCTAAGCTTATAGTGGCTCCTAGGTAGACGAAGTCTCTGACCACCTCAAAATTAAAGCTGTCTATAGTGACGTTCTGTCCGAGACGTCGATGTTGGGTGGCCTTTCTTGTTGACAGCATATATTTCGTTTTGCTTTCATTCACCGTTAACCCCATCTTCTTGGCTTCCTTCTCAATACTGACACTGACATCTCGCTTAGTTCGTCCGATTATGTCAATATCGTCAGCTTAACCGAGTAATTCCACGGACTTGTGAAAGATTGTGCTTTAGTCTTGAAGTGAGAGTCTTGCACTATTCTTTCAAGAACGATGTTGAAGAAGTCGCACGACAGCGTGTCGCCTTGCTTAAGACCTTTTTTGACATCAAAGGTGTAGGTGAGGTTTTCGCCGACCTTGATGGAGCAGCGTGCATTCTCCATCGTTATCTTGCACAAACGAACGATTTTGGCAAGGATGCCAAAACTAGACATTGCTACATGGACTTCCTTGGCCTAAAGCCACACCAGTGCTGCCACTCATAAATTCAAAAAAACATATGTAGTTTAAAATAATGATTTTAGTTAAAAAATCATGATTTACAAGTCTGAGTAAGAAATCGGTAAAGGAGAAATTAAAAGTTTTAAACAAGTAAAACAAATATTTTCAAATATTTACTGAGAAAATAATTTATTAAATTTATTTAAAAAATACAAAAATGGAAGGAATACGAGTATATAACATTAAAATAAATTATTATAATTTATACATATTTATGAGTGCTATATTAAATTCTTAAATTCAACCCCATTATATGCCTGTTTCGGACCATGTGGAAATCTTTACCACGCTAAATGCATTGGTTCAACTAATGCGTTTATTGAGAAGATAACAAATTCTAAATTTGCATATTGGTATTGTACGAATTGCCGTAAGCTCTCCCTGTCTCAATTGGCTTTTAAAATGTCTGATTTCAAATCAGACATTGTAAAACTTTCAAAGGGATTTGAAGAGCTTCTCTGTAATTTTAACAAAGCAGTCTCAAATTTTAGCTCATTGACTCTCCCAAATGATCCGGTGGATATCGGAACATCTACAGATGACCTAATACAGGAATCTCTCCCTTTATTGAGTTTGCCAGTGGAAGATGATTTGATTGCGCAGTCCTGCTCAACAGTGCGCAGTGATATCGAATCAGATGCAAAAAAGAGCAAGAAAAGAGGTAGGGATACCACATTAGTTATCAAAAACACCAGTCCACCCCCTAAACGAACAAACCTTAATCCTCTTAATGCTTCGGATTTACCTTGTCCGGTTCAGGTAGCGAATGAAGATTTAGTGACGGTTCCCAGCACTATTCCTGAAGCGGATTGTATTACTATATCCAATATAGTTACCGATCCAAGGCCCATCAAAGCTGTCTCCAAACCGAAAACAATTTTCATATCTCGACTTGAACCGGATATTGTTCCTGAAGAGATTGTAAGCCACTTAATAGCTAGAAACTGTATCCCTACAAATACTTCTATTAAGTGTACAAAAATCAGTAAAATTAATAGTTTTGTCTCTTCATTTAAAATAGTTACACATCCTTCGTTTTTTGATTCTATTTGCGATATTGGTAATTGGCCTCCTGAAGCTCTTATCAAAGAATTTTCAAATAGAAAAAGTAGACATTCAAGAAACTCACCGAAAAAAATATCCCCAAAAAACTTAATATAGGATTACCCTCTTCTATCAAAATGTAAGAGGGCTTCGTACTAAAACTGCTGATATCTATGTTAACTCCCAGGCATTTTCACATGACATCTTTATTTTGACAGAAACCTGGCTCAATTCAAGCTTTTTGGACACGGAACTTTTTGACGAAGAGTTCTTAGTTTATAGAAAAGATCGTCATGTTGATAGACCAAAAGATGTGGGAGGTGGTGTTTTGATCGCAGTTCGAAATAAATTTATATCTTCACGTATTATATTTCCTTTTAATTTATCAATTGAACTAATTTGCATAAAGTTAGCCATACAGTCAAAATTTATTTATATATTAAATGTATACATTCCTCCAAAAAGCTCGAACGCAGTCTATGTTGAACTCTCTAAGGCTCTAGATTTTATTATTGAATTGTCTTGCTCAAACAGCACCATATTACTTCTCGGAGATTTTAATTTACCGTCTATAGAGTGGATTCCTTCTGAGGATGAATGTTTTCAAGAAGCATCTTTAACTTCTTCACAAACTGAGCTTCAGCTTTTGGATAGAATTATTGCAACTGACTTACAGCAAGTAAGCTGTATTAAAAATTCAAAAAATCGAATTCTCGATTTAGTATTTTCATCTGAGGCTATTAGTACCCTTGTTCTAGAATCTAGTTCAGGAATGTCTAATATAGATAGTTATCATCCTCCTTTGGATATAGTTCTTGGCTTGAGCAGTCATATTATAGAAAATAGCAACGATTATGATCGCTCATATACTTTGGACTTCAGAAAGGCAAACTTTCAGTTGCTATCAGAAGAATTAGCTAGATCTGGTATTGATAGTATATCAGTATCTAGCAATATTGACGAAGCAGTTAATAACTTTAATACCATACTTAATAATTGTATAAATAATACTATCCCTATAAAAACACTAAAAAATACGAACTTTTGCCACTCATGGTATACGAAAGAGTTAAAGTCGCTCCGAAATAGAAGAAATAGAGCATGGAAAATATATTTAAAAACTCTTTCTTCAGTTGACCATAACTCTTACATTGCCCTTTTCGAAGAATTTAAATCTCTTTCAAAGTCTCTATACACCAATCATGTATACGAAATGGGAAGATCTCTTAAAGAAGACCCCAAGGCATTTTGGAAGTTTGTAAATTCGAAGAAAAACTCAGATGGTTACCCGGCAAACTTCATATATGAAAATTGTGAGTTGAAAGAAACCATCGATATTTGCAACGCATTTGCGAAAAACTTTCGTAACTCTTTTGTGGACACGCCTTTTGATATTGATGAAGATTATTTCAGAAATGTACACTCCTATGCCCAAACGAATTGCAATAATTTCGCTGTGCAACAGAGTACTGTTTTAGAATTACTATCATCGTTAAATGATGATTTCTCATCTGGACCAGATGGAATTCCCCCAATTTTATTGAAAAATTGTAGACATATTCTAGCTGAACCTCTTCAATTTTTGTTTGAGCTTTCTATTAAATCAGGCAAATTTCCTTGTTTATGGAAAACTTCATTCCTAACTCCAATTTTTAAAAAGGGTGATAAAACTGATATTTCTAATTATAGGCCTATATCAAAACTGTCATGTATACCAAAGCTCTTTGAACAAGTTGTGTGTGAGACTTTAGCATTCCATACCAAGAATTTAATATGTGATCAACAGCATGGGTTTGTGAGAAGAAAATCAACAGTAACAAACCTACTTACGTTCTTGCATAAATGTTCATACGCCTTAGAAAATGGAAGTGAAGTTGATTGCATATACACTGATTTCTCTAAGGCGTTCGACCAACTTAGTCACAACATTATTATCTTCAAACTTAAAGCTTATGGTTTTCCAACTTTCTTTATCACATGGATAAAGTCATATCTTGAAAATAGATCGTACCTAGTAAGATTTAGAAACTGCCTTTCAAATTCATTCTTTGCTCACTCCGGTGTGCCCCAGGGAAGTCATCTAGGCCCATTTTTATTTATCCTGGCTATAAATGATGTTGTTTCATGTATACGCTCTAGTGATATTCTTATATTTGCTGATGATATGAAGATATTTAAGTCAATAAAAGCTAACCATGATCACGTTCTTCTGCAAACAGATATTGACAGTTTCAATATTTGGTGTCGTAAGAACAGTCTTTCTCTTAACCCTATTAAATGCCAAACAATTACTTTCTCCAGAAAGCGAATTGCAACTGCTTTTGATTATTCCATCTCGCAGCATAAACTCTGTCGAGTCTTTAGTTTCAAGGACTTGGGTGTTAACTTTAGCTCAAATTTAGAATTCACTGAACACATTAATTACATCGTTAATAAAGCAAGCTCCATGCTTGGATTTATAAAACGTTGGGCTAAGGAATTTAGTGATCCATATGTTACCCTTTCCTTATACAATTGTTATGTACGACCTCATCTAGAGTACGCCTCGCAAATATGGTCTCCCTTTTATGAAATTCATAAAAGTCGTATTGAATCAATACAGCACAAATTCATTCGCTTTGCTTTGAAGGGTCTTCCTTGGGCTGATCCGTACAACCAGTTTCAGGTACATAGGTATTGTATAGCACATTGAAAATCAAAAATATAGATAGTATAAGATATTTTTTTACTTTAACGTTAGCAAAAGCTTATTTTGGCAGTGAAAATATTTCATAAACGAATTTCGACAGTTGTTGCGCAAAAGCTGGAGTGTCATCTGCTTGCATTAACTTGCTTACGCCTTTCCAAAATTCTTCAGCATCTAGACTTAAATTTAAATCTATGTTTTTCAGTGCTCTCCACTCATTGTCAATTTTCTGAAGTTGATCTTCCTTCACTAAAATTGGAAAATGTTAAACAAGTGCTATTCTCCAAAATATTTGGTGAAGCCAGAATCCACGTCCTTAAGAATATTTTCTTTAAAATTAAATCTAAGAAAAATTTGCTTAGTAGCTTCAATTAAAAAGCTCAGCAATCACGATGAAAGCTATGTAAAACGCTTTTTTCCACTGCCACATTTTCCAAAAAGAGACCCACTTAAATACCATACAAGAAATTAAATCACAGAAACAAAAATGTAGTTATGCATTTGAGTCAAAGTGGCATTTTAACTATGTTTGTGTTTGTAATGTGTTCGTCGTTTCAAAACAGACAAAAACATGTCAAAGCGATTATAAAAAAATTTTTTTCTTTTTTATTTTTTGAAATTAGAAAATCATGATTTTGGACTAGAAATCATTAAAACATTATTTGGGTCCAAAAAACATGAAAATAATGATAAATCATGATTTCTGGCAGCCCTGAGCCACACTGATATGAACCTATCAGGTTGTTGACGAATGGCTTCAGGCGTTCACAAAGTACGGCAGAGAAGTTCTTGTAGGCGATATTAAGAAGACTGATGACTCTTTAGTAGTTCAGATAATCACCTTTCTTGAGGTTGGGGCAAACAATTCTGAGGTTCCATTCATCGGGCATGCTTTCCTCCGACCATATTTTGCAGATGAGTTGGTGCATACTCCTAACCGATGCATCGCCAGCCGCTCTGAAAAGCTCAGCCGCGAGGCCATCAGCTCCGGCAGCTTTATTGGACGAGTTACTGCATCTTGCGAGGAACTGAAAAATCTTCCAAGAGTATATTTGTCATGAAAAAGTGCTTCTCATTTAGCCGTTCGGACTCGGCAAAAAACTGTAGGTCCCATCCATTCCTGCTAACAACACGCACACAGGAATTGTTAAGAGTTGTAAGTCACTAGGCCCTGGTTCATCACGAGCTGTTGCGCAACCCAATTTATTTTGTTTTTTATTGGACTTAAGTTTAGATACAGCTGTAGCTACCTTAATTTCGTCGAGATCGGTTGGACGGAATTGTTGGCCTACGTCATCGTCCAGGTTGAATGATGCAATCGGCATGATAGTGGAATTTGGTTCGTTGCAGAAATGATTTTCCATATCCTCAGCACAGACTGCGATTCTACCACAATGTTTCCTGATCATCATTGTAGGCTTCGGTTAGGGCCTTGTAACCCAGGGAGTTTTTTTTTATTTTTTGTAAAACTTCCAAACGGATGATATTCAGTCCAGTCTATATATCGATGGAGTATGGGCGAGAAGATTTAACAATGAGCCTAACCGGCTTTACAGTGACGTTGACCTTGTCAAAAAGCTGAAAATACTGCTGGGACACGTGGAGTGTATGGACACCGATGCACCAGCCTGACGGGTCTTCGAATCTACCCCTGATGGTCTGCGCAGCAGAAGAAGACCTCACTTTAGGCAACTTATGGGGTGCGTAACTTGAGGCAGCGAGCTTGTTGGTTGAGAAAGTAGTCCACCCTGGACTGTGAGCGCCATTTAATGTAAAGTAAGTAGGTATTTTATATAATTATAACATTTTTAACTTAAGACAAAGAAAAAAGTACGTCCCCTACGTGTCAACAAATGTAAATTTTTCAATAAGTTAAAATTACTGAACACGGCCTTTTCGCGGAGACGTTTAAGAACGGTGATATCTGTTGGACTTATGTTTTCATCTTCCGCCCATTCCAAAGCTTTATTGGAAATGTTGATTGCTTCACTAGGGTCTATTCTGGTATGGGCTCTTTCTATAAGACTGTCCTCGCTTTCACTTTCATCACTTGTCAAAACCTCGTTAGTTTCGGTTCTGTTTTGAAGATCTTCCGTCCATTCATGGATATCAGCAAATGAAAAACTGGCCTAAGAACACAATTTTAATGAATCGAATCAGTTAGTGGACAGAAGAAAAGCTTCAAACCTCTGGATTAATAGCATGAATAAGTTCTATCGTGCGTTCTTGTTGGGAGTTAATTGGTGAACGAATCCTTTCTCTCAAAATAGCTAATGGGATATCATCTTCACGGTCCTCTTCATCTCCTATAGAGCTTAAAATGTTCGACCAGCATTTTGCTATAGTTTCCTTTTCAAGACGTTGCCAAGCTGAATTTAAGTAGCCAACAGCGTCCCTTAATGTCAATATCCTTAATGATTCAATAACATCAGTCCCTGTAGCTAAAATTGATGCCAAAAGACTGTTCCTGTAGAAAAGTTTTGTAAGTCTAATGGCATTTTGATCATGTATATAAAGTTAGCAGGACACTTTTGGAAATTCATGTTAAAAACTATCCTATCATTAGTTGCTATTTAATTGCGAATTAGTTACGCAAAAAAAAAATTAACTGCTTTTGTGGTTTAAGAAAAAATGGATGTCCTGCTAACTTCATATGAACTAAGCAGGACAACTTTCTCAAAAATATAGATAATCGAGCTGAAAAAAGTTTATTATTGAGAACTAATTTATTGCGAATTAGTTATGCAAAAAAAATTTAATTGCATTTTTGGTTTGCGAAAAAATGGGTGTCCTGCTAACTTCATATGAACTTGGCAGGACACAAATTTTTTCGCAAACCTAAAACGCAATACAAATTTTTGTTTGCGTAACTAATTCGCAATTAATTAGTACTCATCAAACAAATTTTTTCAGCTCGATTATCTTCATTTTTGAGAAAGTTGTCCTGCTAAATTCATATGAAGTTAGCAGGACACCCATTTTTTCGCAAACCAAAAATGCAATTAAATTTTTTTTTGCGTAACTAATTCGTAATTAATTAGTTCTCAATAACCAACTTTTTTCAGCTCGACTATCTTTATTTTTGAAAAAAGTTGTCCTGCTAACTTCATATGAAGTAACTAATTCGCAATTAATTAGTTCTCAACAACCAACTTTTTTCGGATCGTTTATCTACATTTTTGAGAAAGTTGTCCTGCTAGGTTCATATGAAGTTAGCAGGACACCCATTTTTTCGCAAACCAAAAATGTTATAAATTTTTTTTTGCGTAACTAATTCGCAATTAATTAGTTCTCAAAATCAATTTTTTTTTATCGTTTATACAAATTTTTGAGAAAGTTGTCCTGCTAAGTTCGTATGAAGTTAGCAGGACACCCATTTAAACCAAAATAGCAATTAATTTTTTTTTTGCGTAACTAATTCGCAATTAAGTAACAACTAATGATAGGATAGTTTTTAACATGAATTTCCAAAAGTGTCCTGCTAACTATATATACATATTTTGATCCATTGGCTGTATGAGCGGCGTGACATTTGAACATTGCAGTTATCAACTCGTCATCTGATTTCAATTCATTTTCCGGAGGATGAGATGGAGCATTATCTATCAACAACAGAGCTTTGTTGGACAATCCTTGCTCTTTTAAGAAGTTCCTGACCTACACATGAAAAAGTTTAAAATCAATGTAAAACTGCAACTTTTCTTTGCCTGTGGTACAAAAGAATGGTGAAACCAATTTTTAAAGATGGCACCTGTCATCCACGACGATTTGGAGCAATTGTAGTCAAAATTTCTAAAAGAGCGAGGATTTTTTGCCTTTCCAATCACTAAAAGTTTAACTTTATGTGCCCCCGTTGCGTTTGTACAAGCTAAAAAAGTGACGCGCTGTTTTTCCGTTTTTCTGCCAGGAGCAGTTTTTTCTTGAGATGATAGGTATGTTTTGTCAGGTAGTTGCTTCCAAAATAAACCCGATTCGTCTCCATTATAGATTTGATCGTGAGACAGACCAAGCTCTGTAATTTTGGCTTGCAGCTTGTACTTGAAAGGGTCCACAAGTTCAGGCCTAGAAGACAACTTTTCTCCACTTATTTTAATAAAACGAACACCATATCGCTTCTTAAATCGTTGCAACCATCCGTCACTCGCATTAGAATCGCTTCGAGTTTCTTTAATTTTTGTATGCAAAAATGTATCTTTTTCTTTGACCATCAGTCTATTGACAGGATAATTTTTTTTGTCGCTGTTTGAGGAACCAACGGTACAGCGCTTTTTCCATTTTTGGAATTTCAGAAGAATTCAAAGTCTTCCGCAGTACAGGTCCAGAAAATGTGTTCTTAACACATTTTAAAATTTTCTCATTTGTTTTATTAATAGCGCAAATAGTTGACTTTGCAACATTGTACTGCTTTGCTAAGCTAGTAACGCTTGATCCTGCTTTTAATTTTTCTATTACATCCACTTTTTCCTTTAGAGACAAAAATTTAGGTTTTTTGCGGCTAAACTACATTGTAAATTCCAGGATTCCCTAGCAATAATATACGGGAATTCCCCGTTTTGCCAAAAAACTATTCGGATAACCGACTAAAGCAGAAAAAAAAAACAGAGTTTCCTATGTTAAATTTGTTCACGTTATAGGGCTTTCTCATCCTGTTCACGCTACAGAGTAGTCAATGTGAAAAAATTATGTTCACGCTAGCCGGTGTTCAAGTAAGGCGGTGTTTTTGTTAACGCGAGTCTACTGTATTTTAAAAGAAAACCAGCATTTACTGAACATTTCTGAGACCTCCAGAAATAGAAAATCAGTCATAAAAATGCAAGGGGACTGAGGCCAGGGGACTGACTGTTTTCATAGTTTTTTACCAAAAATATAGAACATAAACACAATGTACGAAAAATTAAAAAAATCATGCAATTAGGGTTTTACCTAGCCTATAATTAGCCTATAATATAATGTAAAAAAATATGCCTATTTATAGAAATTTTTCCTGTAAATACTGATCAGGGTACTGAGAAACTGAACGGATATTCCATGATCTCTCGCACAAAGGCCTTCTTCACAAATCACAAATGAAATAACAAGAGGATCTAAGATATGGGTATGATTTTATTTTCACGAGACTAAATACTTTCTGCTGCTAGATCTGAAACTTCAATAGTTTTCAAAGTTAACGATATTTCTGCCTGTTTTAATCTGTCAGGGGACTGATAAAAATCCGTGGGACAAAGTCAATGACATTTTTTTTCTTAAGAAAACATAATTAACTAAAAATTCATTTATATCATAAAAAGGTATATTATTTAATGTCAATAATTGAGGTTTCATTTTGGTTTTGGAACTAAAATAAGATAACTGTAAGAATTTTGCTCTTCGAAAACGGGCAAGGGACACGTCAGGGGACTGAGAATTAGACACTTTGAAGAATTTTTTGAGTAATGAAAGTATATCAGATCTAAATAATTTTGTCTGCCCATGCAGATATCAATCAGATTTACAGTTATAAAAATATCAGATTAAATACTTGCACTATTTTTAAAATATCAGCGGAGCCACCGACAATTGCATAATTTGTAGAATCACCCATGTACAAACTGTTGATGTTTTTATAAAAAAAAACTTTTAAGAAGCCCAACTTGAGGTTAAGAAAAAAAATAAGGATATTCATGCAACGTCGTAAGTTTATAAATTGTGTAAAATGATAAGTTTACGCAAAAGTTTGCATGAACGACTTTTTTAATAATTTGGTTAAATGCTGTGTAATTGAATCAGCTGTTCGTTAAACGTCAAATAATTGGGCGCGTTCGGCTGCATATCTTTAGCTCGTTTCAACTCTTTGTATACCTGGATCGAGTTGAAATGAGCTTAATTCGACTCGACTCTGCTCGGGGAGGGAAGTCGAGTCGAAATTTGTGACGAACAACTTTGGTCGAGGAGTTGGTTTTACAGATAATGCATTATGGTCTGCTAATTTGCATGTGTGTTTACAAATATATATTTGTTTAAATAGATACATGTAATCAGTACTCCTGTTAATTCAATTATATTTGTTTTGCATTGAAATATAAATACATCAATGCCATTCATTTTGCTGGAATCTCAATACCATTTCAACTTAACTCATAGGGGAGAGTGGGGCACATTTGAACACTTTTTGCTTTTGAAACTGATAAAACCTTAAAATTTCGATTTATTGGCCTGTAAAATTTACTTACATTTAACAGTGGTATTGAACTTTGATTTCAAGTAATATTTGATTAATTTTACCAAATATTTATATAATATTTTAATTTCCAGCCAATATAGAGTCTTATGTTCAAAAGTGCCCCATGTATGGGGCAGTTTTGAACTTGGAGGGGGCACTTTTGAACAGCAATCTTATTTTTTTTTGTATTTAATGAAAAAACACATACATTTTGTTTCTTTATCGTTTTTTTAATAATAACATAAAAAACTTACCAATCACAAACTTAAAATTGATACTTTGGTTATATCACATTCATATTTATTATAGAAAAACAAGAAACAATAAAAATTCATAAAAATAAAAACTTAAAATTCATACTGTGGTTATATCACATTCATTTGTTAAGAGAAAACAAAAAACAAAAAAGATTTATGAAAACATAACATAGAAAAAATAGAATTCATACCATTTTAGCTTCTTAGAGTAAAGTAGGAAAATATTTATTGTGGGGGTCAACCCAAACGATATTTCGAAAAATCAAACGCAAAAGTTATCAAAGCGGATGTTCTTGATGTACTTGGAGCGTTAATTATGGTGAAGGCAACTTGGCTTGAATATCTATGCCGCTTATAACCAAGTTGTTTTCGAGATCAGGAAAGTAGAACTTGAAGGATCCAGGCATCTTTTTTAAAAAGTCTATGTTGTACATATTTCCATTTTTTTCTTTAATTTTACCCACAAAAGCCAGCTTTTTATTGTTCTTATTATTAGAACATTCTGCCACAATGAAGTCGCCTGGATTTAAATTGTCATAACTCAAGTCATATGATTCCTCGTTTTCTACTGGTTCCGTTACTTTTCTTTCTTCAAAGGAAGAATCACCAGCAAAATCAAAATCGAGATCAGTGTCGTCATTAATCGAGAAACTTTCATCTGAATCGGTGCTGGATTCCATTAGGTTTGTAGCTTTGGTTTTCGGTTTGGAGTTTTTATCTTTATCGCGTTTATTGGTGTTTGTTTCAGACGCTTTTGACGATTTAGATAAGCGTCTTCAATTTAATTTTTTTCAGGGGTTTCGGTAAGTATCCTTGATCTTCCTTTCTTTCGCCCTCTAATTGAGGTTTTCCTTGGGGCAGCTTTCGGATAAGGCCTTGCAATTTCAGGTGGAACAATGTCAGTTGGCGTTATAATAAATTCATCAGCTGGCGTATCACCTTCGTCAGGAAGTGGATCTTCATTTTCATTAGCGGTTTCACTCTCATGAACTTCAGCAGATTCAGTTAATATTCGGTTTGTGACCTCTGAACATTGAAAGTCTTTTTCACTGAATGCATTCCTTGAAAATGGAAAAATGCCTGGCTTGGCAAACCCAGAAGTTATATTCTTTGGAGTGAATGCGGCCATATAAGCAATATTTGCAATAGATGGAAGATCGTGTATTCTTATCGTTTTACCAGGGTTGTTAAGAAGCCAGTCATTTTGTGCTATCGAAAGTTTTTGCTTGAAGGGTCCCAAAACAGCAACATCAAGTGGCTGAAGACGATGAGTACAATGCGGAGGAAAAGTAACTAGGACGATACCATGATCACGGCAAAAGTTTATGACGTCAATTATGCAGTGGCTTTCGTGATTGTCCAATAAAAGTAATATAATGTCTGTTTTAGTATACCTCGTGGATCTCTGAATATGCTCAAGGACTTTAATAAAAAGTGCTCCAGTCATCCAACCACTCGTGGGGTTGTTAGCGTAACCTACGCTACCAGCCGGTGCTCCATTAAGCATTGTCTCATGAAACCTAGCCCGTGGAAATATGGACACGGGAGGTATAGTATTTCCAATTGCACTCACGATAGCACACATAGTAATTAATTGGCCTCTCTCAGCAGAAACAGATTGTCCCATCTGTTTAAGCCCTTTTTGTGCAATCACGTTTGGTGCTTGAACTACTGTGGTAACACCTGTTTCATCCAAATTTAAAATACTATCTGCAGTAAAGTTAAACTTACCGAGTGCTCTGTGATAATTTGAAAGAAATTCTTCCAGATTCTTCTTGTTGAAACTAGTCGCCCTTGACAAACTTGTATTCTCTGGTTTTCGTATTGAAAGTCTTGAGTGTCGCTTCATAAAGCCATGTATCCATTCAATTCCAGCCATTTTATTTTCACTCCACGATTCGGGACATTTCTTTAGCAGTGCGGCATACTCAAATGCTAATACTCGAGCTTGGATTTTGGTCAATCCATAATTCATCTTCGAGCTTCAGATCAAATATTCTTCAAGCATATTTTCCTAATCAGAGGTAAAAACTTGCTGTGTTGAATACTTGCTTGAAAATTTTAAGCTTTGCTTTTGTAGTTTTTAATTCGGTAAAATAATGTAGTTGGCAATATTCCGAAGGAAGCGGCAGTCCCTCTTAATGTCATTGTTTTATCCAAAACTGCTGATATGGCACTTTTAACGTCATCCTCATTAACTACAGTAGATTTTTTTCTTTTGTAAGAACGCACCATTATTCACTTAAAAAAAAAAAATGAGCAACCAATTTATTGAATGAAACACATAAAAGTTTCTCTAAAATATGTTAAAAAAAAACTGATTGGGGCAGTTTTGAACATGTTCAAACGTGCCCCAACATACTTGTTCAAATCTGCCCCAACAGTTCCACCGACATAAAACTTTGCATAAATACTTAATTTTAATTATTTATTCAAAAACTTACCGTGACTTAATTCCAAATTTATTTCCTCTTTATAAAAATTTTCTTCCGTTTTAAAATCGCACACCAAAATGTTTGTACACTCTTACAACTAAAAAGCGAAAATAATGCACTACCACTATAAAAAGGACCTTTCACCTGTAAATCTGAGAGCCAACTGAGAAAATCAAGGAAAGTCAATGACGTTTACGAATATGGTATCGCCAGGTTAAAATATTGAATTACTTTAAAAAAAGAGTAATAAAGTAAACTTTTATAAGCAGTGTTCAAATGTGCCCCGTGTTCAAATGTGCCCCACTCTCCCCTATGACATGGAGCTCCCAAACCTGCTTGTAAGCGTAGTTATTTTTGAAAAGAAAACCTCTCCCGAACCAACGTGAAGTCAGAAACTCGGAAGGATAAAGCAAAATGTAAAACTAGAACCAATGCGAAATATTCGGAACGACAACGAATTTTTTGCCTAAATGTTTCGCGTTGGTTTGGGAGAGTCTTAATAGTCGGAAGCTAATGTTAAAAACCCACGAAAAGTTGCTTTCTAAACAGCCAAAGAATAAGTGAGTAATATTCCACTTAAGTTAAATGAATCATCTTTCTCTTTTTTTCATTCCAAATTCACCAAATGTCAGTTTCACTCCCGTGAGATGAGTATGGTTTTCATGTATTCGCTTATTTTCAACCGACCAATTCAGTGAGCTATCGACAATTGTAGTTCTACCTTAAGATACATGACAATAGTCGCGTTGTAAGGTAGAACTATAATAAACGCAAGCTCACGGCAGTGGTCGAATACAAACAAATCATATGTCACGCCCATAATGTCCTTTTCTTGATTTTCATTAACTTTTGCTTTCCGAAGGGAAAGAGCACTCCCAAGTACACTTCACGGAAGTGAAACTGAAATTTGTTGATGTAGGAACGAAAGAAAGAGAAAGAGTGAATTATGCCTTAGTTCTGATTTTGACAGTTCAGAGAGAAGCTTTTCATTGGCTAATGACATCTGCTTCTAAAAGCTTTCGACTGTTAAGAATCTTCATTGACCATAACAAAAACATTATTAACAACACGTTGTTGTAAAAAAAAACAGCACGATGTTGATGTAGTTTCGTCGTCGTCAAAGAAAGATTTGCATTGGTTTGGGTGAGACTTTATAGTTCTACCGTAATAATTTATAGTCCAGGCAATCTAAGCTAAAAATACTCCAAACATGGGCAAAATTGCAACAGAAGCTTTTTTGATGGACTTTTGTTCAGTATCCATTACTGAACAACATATCCAAAATCGGACAAAATCCGTCCATGGGAACACCCTCAAAAACGGATTTCAAAATGGCGGATTGATTTGGGTGCTGTTTTAGGTTATTATTTTTACTACGCAGTTTTTTTTACTGTTTTTCTGTGCAGAAATCAGTTGCTTATCCTAGGAGAGGGCCAAAAATCAGTCATGATATTCCCAGTCACCCCCTCCCCTAGTCATAGCCCCTCCCCCATATCTGGCCCCCAGAGGAAATAATGGATACTTCGACTATTCACTTAAAGCTTAAGAAACTGAGGAAAAAAGACACCCCCCTCCCATTTACGATTCCCCTTCTTTCAAAACCTCCTTCCTTCAAAACCCCCTCCAGCCATGTTTTCCTCTCAACAATGATCTCATTAGAGCCCAAGAGAAAATTACAGACACGACAAAATACTCTTCTACAGTCAACAAATACTGAAGAAAAATAGCACAGTCATGACGCAGTCAACTAGCCCCTCCCCCCACCAGTCATGAGCTCCCAAGCGCTTCTTAAAATTGCAGGGTTTTATTACAATTAAACGTGGACCTCTACAGCACAGTTGCAAAAAGGCTTACTATTGTACTGAATTCGGTACTATTGGACTTTCCCGAGTACGCAAGTACCACTTTTCAATTTTCAGTACTATTTGTACTATTTTTAATTTTTGAAAAGGTCAACTTTCATAAATCTCTAAAATCAAGCAAATATGTTCAGTCAGACCTCACCACATCTTCACGTAAAGAAGCTTATAATGAAAGACCCATATTGTCAATAAACTTACTAGAAAACCATCTTCCCGTCGGGGAAATCTATTGCGGGACTGAAAGTGAAATTTTTACACTTCTAAAAATTTAACTGAAAGCAAAATTTATAGCTTTAAAAGTCATGCACGGATTTTCTATACATAAAGCTTTCCTCGAAGATGTGAACAAATATTTAATTCTGAAGACATTTTTTTGAACTCGTTGCAACATTTTTCACAAACTTCAATTTTAGATGGCCAAGTAAATTCAATAGATTTTTTCCTGGCGACAAAAAAAAGAAACCCATTAATAAGAAATATCGAGCTCTAGCTGACTGCCAATAAAAAAAATATTAGAAATGCTTCTATTTCTGAGTTCTGGGCTGAAATTGGCCTTGTGAAAAATGAATGCTACGAGTTCATGTGTTCAAATATAAACCGAATTGTCCAGGGTGCCTTTTCTATTTTTCATTCTTCCGCAAACATCGAAAGAATTTTTTCTTATCAAAATATTATTAAAACAAAACTAAGAAACCGAATGCAGGTAGACACGTGTTCTGCACTAATAGAAACTAAAAACTTAATTAAAAATGAATGCTGTCACAGCTTTATTATTCAAAAAGTCTATTGAATACACATTTACCGAGTAAGCCACTTGCCGATGAAGACATTTTAGAGTAAGAAAAACATATGAATGTAATGTATGTACATATGAATGTACATACCAAGAAAAGACTTGTGCCAAAGTTGCACAAGTCCATAAGACTAGTTTTAGAATAAAAGTATACCAATGAAGTGTAGGTATATTTTTTTTATTCAGTACTATTTGGTCTTTTTCAGTACAATTTTCTTTCAGTTTTTAGTACAATCGACAAAAGTCAATTTTCATCACTGCTCTACAGTAAAGGACGTATATCAAGAATGACGCGACGCACGGTACAAAAAGACCAGTAGAGATATTAAATTTGAGCCTAACAAGTCCAGGAGGCAGCCGCGTGAACCCATTTCATGATAGCCACCTATTGAAAAACAGAATAGTAACCGGTAGCTAAAGTGTTATCATTTACCAAAACCGTCTGTTGGCAGACTTGTCTGGGTTGCTTCGTTGCTTTTGTATATAAAACAAAACAGTAAAACTGGGTAAAATCATATCAAAAATTTAGCTTAGAAAGTGACCTTTACCACTTTCGGAGAATACTTTTTCGACGAACTGGGTGAAATCTCTCTTTTGCCATTAAGGAGCATCCTGAACTTCATCCAGATCTCAGGATGGTTCAAGGAGGCATCCCATTCCCAAAACGTCCACTAAATCCCTCCTCTTATCCCTCGTTTTCCTGCATTATCCACATCCTGGGGAGCACAATGGATCCATTGAGATCCGAGTGAGGTGATACGGCTTGCCGAATCATCACCCCTTCTAACCTAACCTAACCTTTACTTTTAAGTGGGATTTTTTATCAAAGCTAACTGAAAAAGCAAGCCCAATCCATGGTTTTGCAAATTTTTGCACAAAATCTACCGGTTGGTTTCCTGTTTTTCAAAGGCTACGATGAGATATGTACCTAAACTTACAGTTGCATCCCGGACTTAGTCATCAAGTTAGTCGGCAGAACAGATTCAAGTTCGAAATAACAAGCAACCTTTAATAATTGCTTGCTTGGTTAATTGCTGAAGAAACAAGGATCTTCTGTAAGTAACGCAAATGGGGATGCTGATGTGGATATTGTTTGTACCGCAACTCATCTTCAGAACGTGTGCATACAAAGTGATAGAAGACGACATTGATCTGCTGATTTTGCTTTTTTACCATGCAAAGGGCAATGAGATCAAACTAAATCATCGTATTAAGATGTGGACCAACTCCAAATTTAGTGTATAATATCCTTAAAATGTAATCTCTATTAGGTCACGAATGTATTTATATATATATTTTTCAGGCCTAGCAAAGCTATTTAATGAAAGAATTTTAAGAAACTGTTCAAGCCCTAGAATATATGTGTGTATGTAAGCGTGCCAAAAGCTTACAATAGGTTTATTTATGTATTTATGTCCTCATTTTCTAGAACCATTACTGAAGATTGGTCGTGTTTATCATTTGCCGGGAGGAGACATATGGCTTGGGGGGGTCGTGAATAGTGTGTATTTCTTTTTTTTTCTTTTTGTGAACAGTTTTTTTTATAGGAAAATTAAGATTTTTGAGCAGAGAGAATACCATGACTGGGGTGCTTCATGATCAACTATCCGCAATTGATTTCAACACATAAAAACAGTTAAAATCACTGCGTAGTGGAAATAATAACAACCTGAAACAACACCCCAGTTAATCCACCATTTTGAAAACCGTTTTTTAGAGTGTTCCCATGATCGGATTTTGTCAGATTTTGGGTATATTGTTTAGTAATGCTTACAGATAAAAAATCAATTAAAAAAGCTTCTGTTGCTATTTTGCCCATGTTCACGGTATTTTCAGCTTAGTTTGCCTGGACTGAATAAATACATTTATTTTCTCTTGTGATTTAACGTATATTTGGATAAAATAGAATTATTTTTATGGTAGATATGGTATATATGTATGTTAATAAATGTATGGGGGGGGGGGTCATTAATGAGGGGGATCATAAATGGGGGGTGTTTCTTTCTATACTCGTGAAGATTGGTCGCGTCGATCATATTCTCTAGGGCTCTGAAGGGAGTGGGGGGGGGGGTCATAAATGGGGAAGTGTCATGACTGGGGGAGGGGGTAATGACTCGGGAATGTCATAGTGGATCCACCAGTGATAATTAAACATAATTGAAAGGAAAAATCACAGCGTAGTAAAAATAACAACCAAAAACAACAAACCAATAAATCCGCCATTTTGAAAACCGTTTTTTGGGGTGTTCCCATGGAGGGATTTTGTCCGATTTTGGATATGTCTTTTAGTAGTGGTAACTGATCATAAATTGATTAAAAAAGCTTCTGTTGCAATTTTGCCCATGTTAAATCATATATTGCCTGGACTATTACGAAAAGTAGCTTTCCTAAAGGCTCTCCCAAACCAACACGAAATTAAAGCGAATCATTCGCAACGATCTTCGCGATTGCTTCGCTATAATTTCACGTTGGTTGGGCAGAGCCTTAATCGTTGAGTAAATGTAGACGTTGTAATTATTTTTTTTTTTTGTATAAACTTCGTTTTAATTCAGAACTTTTATCACCAACTAATGGCAATGCGATAGTTACAGAACACATTCAGAGCTTTAGTTCTCTAAGATATCATAGATATCATGTTTCTAAACATGCCTAGTTCTAAAAGTCACAAACACGCCTAATTCAATCTCTAAAAGTCACAATGACGTTTGGATAAGTTTAACCAAATATTTGGTTAATTTTCCGCAGCAAAATCCTTGGATAAGATTAACCAAATTTGTAAACCATTTCCCATACAAAATTTGACAGTTCATTAACCAAAAAATAAAATTAACCAAATCGTAAACGATTACGATTTACGAAGTTGCATGAATACTCCTAATATTTATTTATGTAAATAAGTGTAATATACATTACATTATGCACATATACCTGCTGAAAGTGAACCATTTTGAAGTCAACGTTTTATTTAAGAAAGAAAGAATTTAAGTTCTTTAAAAAAAAAAAAAAAAAACAAAACAAAAAACATCATTCACCAACATGATAAAAAGACATCTCCGAACAACCTTACATCTCTTATCTACCATTCATCCAGTTAACAAAGTGTCCCATACAATAGGAAATGAAGCTATTTCAAGTATTTCAGGAATACAAGTTGTACAAAAAGGAGTATGTCAACATTGTGATTTAAATGGAATAGTTTTTCTTGACAAACATAAATATGAATGAGGATCAGCGTTACCACTTCCGAAAAAAAAGCCGAAGTAGTTTTGAAGAAAAATGGGAAGTAGATTGAGAAAAATCGAAGTAGATTTCAAAATGTACTTTCATGTACAAACATTTATTAGGCCCGGGTACTTTTTTCTTGCAATTTATTCCTGAACGGATTTTCTTGATGAAATATATATATATATATATATATATATGTATAAATCCAAGTTGGTGGGACTGGGAGGCCAGAGCGTCAGCCGCCATCTTTAAAAACGCTTTTTATCATATATCTCGTGAACCGCGCATCGTACGAATATAATAGTAATTTTTTTTGAAAGCTAATATTCCATTCTTTTATTTATTTTTCTGTTGTTGTTGCGAAAAGTTTTTGAGAGGTTTAATTTTTAAGTCAATGAATTTTTGAAAACAAACTTGAAACAAAATTTGCAATTTTTTCAAATATATAGGCAAAATTTGTATTTCTTAAAAACTTTTCACGAAAACAACTTGATTTAAGAAAAATCAAACAAAAGAATGGAGTATTTACTCTAAAAAAATAGCTGTTACGACGCACGGCTCATGAGGTATTTGATAAAACAGTAAACGCCACTTATTCCAGTCAATTTGTGCTTACCAAGCATGATACGTCAGGAAATTTTAGTCGCAAATCTACATAAAGTAGGGAAAAAATCAAAACTACGCCACAATTTGCATGGTGAAAACACAATACGTCTGAATTAACTGCGAATTCAATGAAATAAGGGAAAAGGAGTAGATTTGGCTTTTTTTTGGAAAATTGAAGTAGGTTTAAACAGAGAATTTTAAAATGAAGTAGATTCCCATATTTCAGTGATGGTGCGAAGTAGGAAGTAGATTTTTAAAAAATAAAAAAAAAAGAAGTAGATCTACTTCAATTGAAGTAAAGTGGTATCACTGATGAGGATTAGTCAAACACACTAACACACACACACAACATGTCACAAGATGACATTTCAATTTTATCTAGAAATAGGACCTTTTATAGCATGTTGTCTTAAAGGAAATAATAATTGTATTCTGTCTTTGTCCAACAATAAGGCAAACTATTAAGTACCTATACAATTAATGGCTAGTAAACTTTTCTATTTAGTTTTCGTTTATCTATGTATGTGTATTATATCAATAAGGATGGTCATTAAAAAGCTAATGGTTATATTTTAAATGATGCGCCTATCTTATCTATTTCAAATAAACTTACTAAGAAAATCCTGCAAATTTTTAGCTCATTATTTTACTGTTAACCCGTACCCCTAGATGAAAGAAGTTTTATATGAGTAATTACAAACTATTTAGTCCATTCAACAAAGACTCAAAATTACAAAATGAATACAATAAATCGTGCTCTCTAGGTTATTATTTTATGTGGTAGGGGTGACCCTCACAAATGCAGCGACTGAGGCAGACGAAACCGTATTCTAAACTCACCTTTACTCGGTTTACAGAAGTATTCCGAAAGCCGATATCATAGTCGTCATGGGAGACCCAAAGTAGGATCAGACAATAATGGTCTGGAACGCGTGATGGGAAAAAATGGGATCACGGAACGAAAATGGCGATTTGGCTGTCGACTTTTGTAACACGAATCGTTTTGTTCTAGGTGGGACTGTATTTAAGCATAAGACGAGCAACAAAATCACCTGGGTACATCCAGACGGTCAAATATGATTCAGCAGCGATGGAGGAAGTCTATGATGTGGGTGTGGGAAGCGATCGCCATTTGGTCCTGATGAGTCTAAAATAAAGCACCGCTGCCGTACAAATACGAGCCGAGGGAGCAGCAAGAAGTCCAAAATTCAGTACGAATGCTTTAAATCACCCCAACATTTGGTGTAACTATCACCCTTAACGACAGAGCTTCGTCACTAAATGGAATTCAACATTCGACAATTGATGAGATGTGGGGTGAAATAAAAAGTGTTTTTATGGAGGCGGAATTCGAAACTGTACGCAAGCGGACGAGAGTTAGAGACTCTTGGATATCCCAAGACACATGGAATAAAATCGAGCTTCGAAAATCGTTGAAAATGCAAATAAATGCCGAAGCTGATGTTCAACGAAAGTCTGAATTAGGAAGCGAGTATTGCTGCGTGAGATGTGACAGGAGGATGAGGTTAGACGGTCTCGTAGAAAATGCGGAAAACACTGCAAGCAGAGGAGGATGGAATTGTACCAAATAACCAAAGTAGCTGTCGGGAAAAACGCAACACCAAACCTCCTGTAGTCGAAGTGGTTGGCACACTTTCGGTATCAATTGATGACAAGCTGCGCAGACTGAAGGATCACTTTTGTGCCTTGCTAAATGAGGATTCCGTTGAGCAATGCCCTGAAGTGATATAGCTAAATGATATGCGTAGATCTGATGGGGATATTGACATCGAACCCCCTTCAGTAGTGGAAATCCAATCTTCGATGATTCTTCTCAAAAACAACAAAGCAGCTGGACTTGACGAAGTATTACAATTTTGTCCGTTTTCCAAAACAATTGGCAACCATCAGTCTCGAGTGGATAAAGGTTAGAATTGAGTCTACACTCGAGGTATCAAGCTGGTTACTGCAATGGGAAGGTAAGAACGCGACGGTCAAATTTTCTCTGTAAATTTTTACAAAGATCGCCGGACCGCGCTCGGTTTGACCAGTCCTTCAATCACCGCTATACCCCATGTTCGTGGATTTTGAGAAGGCCTTTGACCGATTCAACCATGAATGTAAATATATGGAGATCATTTCTTGCTAGGGGAATTCCCCCCAAAAATTGTTGCCATTATAAGAGTCCTACAACAACGGAAGATGTAGACAGTTCGAAGGCTTAGTCATTTAGAAGAGCATACCGATGATATATGCCTCCTGTCAAATAACATCAGCGGTCTGAGGGGGATGTGTCTAGCACTGAAGGTGGAAGGAAAGTTGAGTGGTCTTAAAATAAGACTCCCAGACAGTGATGAAAATTGACTATTGTCGATTGTACTGAAAGCTGAAAAAAAATTGTACTGAAAAAGACCAAATAGTACTGAACTTTTTTTTTAATTATAAAACAACGCAAACAATTAAAATAAATATTTTATTAAAAAAAAACAAAAAAAAACATTTTTCACAAGGCCATTTTAGCCCAGAACTCAGAAATAGAAGCATTTCTAAATTTTTTTAAGTATTGGCAGTCAGCTAGAGCTCGATATTCTGTTTTTAATGAGTTCAATGTTTTTTTGTTCGCCAGGAAAAAATCTTAAAACAAATTGAACTATTGAATTTACTTGACCATCTAAAATTAAAGTTTGTGAAAAATGTTGCAACGAATTCAAAAAAATTTCTTCAAAATTAAATCTTTTTTCACATCTTCGAGGAAAGCTATATAGAACATACGTGCATGACTTTTAAAGCTAAATTTCGCTTTCAATTAAATTTTTAGAAGTGTACAAAATTTCACTTTCGGTCCTGCAATAGATTTCCTCGACGAGAAGGTGGTTTTCTAGTAAGTTTATTGACAGTATGGGTCTTTCATTTAAAGCTTCCTTACGCAAAAAATGTCTACAGAATTGTTTAAAAATAAATTCCATTCTTGGAACTAAAATATGAACCCGAAACTGTTCTGACTGCAACTCGACGTTAACATCGTTAATTATTTCAAAGACATAAGATACAAAAATGAAATATGATTTAATTGTATTGTCTTTAAGACTGGAAGATATAAAATTGATGTTTTGTTTTTCGTTATTAGTTTCGAAATCTCCAAGTCCAAGGTATCTAGTAACACAGAGGGTCCCATTGCTGAAGAATACGGTCAATCGCAGCCTATTATCACAAAATCCCCTTTACACGATGATTCTTTGCGTCTGACTTTTTTCAAAATTCAATGGGTGTGAAGGTGAAATCAGATGTTTTTTCTCCTTCGCACCCATGAAAATTCGAAAAAAGTCAGATGCAAAGAATCATCGTGTAATAGGGGTCAAACAATTTAATGGGCCATTGGGGCGCGTTCACAAATAATTTTCTTGTTGTGAAGATGTGGTGAAGTCTGACTAAACATATTTGTTTGATTTTAGAGATTTATGAAAGTTGACCTTTTCAAAAATTAAAAATAGTACAAATAGTACTGAAAATTGAAAAGTGGTACTTGCGTACTCGGGAAAGTCAAATAGTACCGAATTCAGTACAATAGTAAGCCTTTTTGCATCTGTGCTCCCAGAGAAAGACATGGCCTACAGTTAAAATATTAGCTGCAGACCGTGAAGAATGGAAACGATTTGTTGGAGCCCTATGCCCGAACCGGGTTACAGGACATGATGATGAAGTCATTTGTATGTACAGTTCCCGTGTGCAAAAACAAACCTACTCAAATATTCTCGCTTGTCAAAAATAATTGAGGTGAAAGGCAAAATAAATTTGTGCATGATTACAGTTTCATGCAAAAAAAAAAACATTGCTGTCATGGAATGCCATGCAAAACAATGGACCGGCAATTGATTTGCATGCGAAAAAAAGTGTGGTGAATAAAATATTTTTTTTTGGATGGTCAGTTTACACTTCCAAGAAATTTTTTTTTCACCTCAAGGCTTTATTAGCATGCAAATAGTTTTTGCATCCAAAAATAATTATTTTCCATTTTTAGGCCTATAGTTTATTAATTAAGGGTAAATAAATGACTCAATGGGTGGCTTAGGCCAAGGCAAACGTTTTTTGCCTTGAATATTATTCAATTTGGTGCACAGAATAGATGGAAAATCGTTTTGAAAATTTTGATATTTTTTTCGTATAGGAACTGTAAACTATGCTTTAAGGGCCGGGATAACGGTATAAAAAATGTGCTAACATTTACAAGGAAGTTTTTGTATTTATTTGGAAGAAATAAGGGAGCGCATCATTTAAAGTAAAGCAATGACCTTTTTAAGGACCATCCTAATGTCCATGTATACCTTACCTATACAAATTGTAGGTATTTTGGTCTGGTAACTTATTGTTACATTAGTTAGACCACTTTCAAACGAAGTTGTTTGTAACTTTTGTTTCCTTTTTGGGCTTCTATCGGTTGCAATTGCAGGGTTTCAGATAAAACTTTTAAATCACTAATCAAAACCGGAGTGATAAGTGCCTTATGAAGTGAAAAAGAGTACATTAATTATTGCTCGGGAGAGGTCTTTGCTAGTCAATATTGCGGAGGGTAGATAGGGTGTTACATTTTGCAAGGCAAACAATTAAATATAAAAATTTGGCCCGATTTTGGCTACGCCCAGAGTCTCTGTGATGAAAAAGATATTTATCTTAGATTTCAAGAAGATATGCGAATAATTAGAGATTGCACATTTTGATCACTTTTTGCTAATTATGCAAAAAATACTATTTTTATTTTTTTTTTGCTGTTTTTAAAGAAAACGCATTTTTTCTAGGAACACAAGAGTTTAGTTTCCATCAACCTTGACGGTGAGTTGAACTTAAAAAAAAATCTAAGTATACCAGTAAGGGAAAGGGGTAAGGCGGCAGATGAATTCAAGCTTGTCTCTCGCTGAGGTGGCGTGAACTGGCTACCAACTGGAGCTGCAGCTCGAATAGCTGTCAAAATGTTGAATACAAACAAATTCAATGATACGAACACAACACAACGGAGTTGCAGACGTGAAATGAACACTGGACAGGTTGGTCAACTTTTAACTTTTGTTTGAAGGTTTTTTGACGTTTCAAATTTGCGAGCGCAACCGAGTACCTATTTATATGGGGGTTGAAGTGAACTTCAAACTCTTTTCAATCTGTCGTAAGGACATAATTTTATGTTCAATTTTATCACTTTCCATTTTTATTTTTGTTTCAATTTTTATTTTCGATACTGAAATGACAAAAAACTGTACAGCTGCATTGTTACTGCAGCTCCAGCTCCAGTTGCAGTAGGGGAAAGGTTGGAACAGTGGGACACTTTCTTTTCAAACTGTTATAATTCCGAATTCTTTTGAGCTATGAAAATGAATTTTTGATGGTATCTTACGACATATTACCCTAACGTTTTGCCATAGAAATATAACTAAATAAATCAAAAACAACTTCCTTATAAATTGAATTATTATAGAAGGTCAAACTGTCTCACTGTTCGGCGGGGGTTCGAAGACTGAGACAGCGTAGGTCGCACAGTGGCACAACATAATATTTTTAATAAAAACTCGTTTCAAACAATTTCTGATCAAAAAAAAAAAAAACGAATTATATTTGTTTAACGTATTGCGTATATTTATCAATTAATTCAAACAAAAACCACATTTAAGAATAAAATAAAATAATACAAACTAAAATCACAATTCAATTCACTTAATAAAACAAAAATAAATCACATACGAGTTGGTGAATAATATTTTTCCTTTGTTTTAAATACAAATATTTAGCAATAGGTATAAATAAAAATAAATAATAAATAAAAAAAAAAAAAAATTAAAAATAACATTTCAGTTAGTTACCTAATGGTTATTTGTAAAAAATAAAAAAAATAAATTAATTTAAAGTTGTTTGAGGTTACTTCCATAACTTTGGAAGTCTACCTCAACAATTACCGATGATTTTTGGCGGCCGGTGTTGGCAACACTCTTTCGATTTCATCAATTTTTAAAGAGGCAACATCTTCAACCAAGGGCTCTGAATATTTGTTGGATGTTCCATTCCTACGGAGATAAAGAACTTCGAAATCATTGTTTTCATCCCTTTCTTTTAAAATTTGGCCGATAAAGTAATCATTATTCTTTTTGACTTTAAAACGGACAAGAACGTATGTTCCAACTTTTATATCTTGTGGAACAGGATCCTCATTTGAACAATTTCCGGTGAAAGAACCATCAAGAGAAGAATCTTGGAAAATCATCTCATCGCCGGCCGTCGTAATCTAATTCTGATTCTGATTGTAGATATTTTTGTTTCCCTGATTTATTTTGGCGTTTTTTATTTTGCTGTTTTTTACCTTCATCTGATTCGGAATCTTGTTGCAAGACTTTTCTCTTAATTGCAGCTTGTTTAACCCCTTTTTTAATTGGCCGTTGTTTAAGCATCTTGTTTTGAAGCTCCTCTTTTTCCGGTGTGTCTGTAAGAATTATGCTCCTTCCTTTTTTTCTTTGTTTTCGCGTGTTTAATCTAGGTGAAGCTTTGGGGTATCCTTTGAATTGTTCCGGGCTAATAAATCCAGTTACAGATGCAGTGTCAGCTAATTGCTCTGAAACTGTTTCTAAAAATTGGTTTATTTAACAATATTATACCTAATGATCAAAGTCGAAATGAAAAACTAAAACCATTTATGTGGATTTCTTCAGTTTGGTTGCTAAGTGTTAGTGGCCTGTCAGTTATATCCCTGCACATAAAATCGACATCGGTGAATACCTCTCCATCTGGTGGATAGATTCCGGTCTTACGAAAGCCTGCTACAATATTTGACGGTGTCATTGATTTTTCAAATGCATACCCGGCTGTCGTAGATAGTAAAAGTCTTTCCGGGATTCTGCATCATAAAGTTGTCAATTGCATTGTTATAAGCTGTTTTGAACGGCTTATAAACGGTAACATCTAGGGGCTGCATTTTGCTGGAGGAATGCGGTGGTAAGGTTAATATTACAACTCCATTATCTTTGGCAAAGTTGAGGGCGTTTAAATTTATGTGGCTCTTTTGGTTATACATAATTAACAGAGCTTGGTTTTCTTTCGAACTTAAAGTGAATTTACAAAATGCTCCATGGCTTTGACGAAACATTCTGAATTCACCCATCCAGATGGATTTGCAAGCCCAAGTGTAGCCGGTGGTGCACCGCTCAGCATGTGATCCTTAAAGTGTACCCTCGGGAAAATCATAATAGGCGGAATGAATTGCCCGGTTGCGCTTATTATGCCACATAAAGTTACCAAAGCTCCTCTTTCGGCACTTGTAAATTTATTTACCTGCCTGATACCTTTCTCCGCCAGAATTTTTGCCGAAACCTGCACCGTAGTCAACCCGGTATCATCCAGATTATAAATCCGGGTTTCAGATGAAAAGCGGTTGGGCGACCTTGAAAGAACTTCAAATAAATTATTATAAAATAAGCCCATGTTATGCCTGTTGAATGAGGTTGCCTTTGACAAACTGCAACCCTCTGCGGTGTCCGGAGTGAAAGCGATGGGTTCCGTTTGCGAAATCGCTTTAACCAACCATCAGTGGCTTGCTTGTGTTCTATCCAATATTTTGGAATCGCTTTAGAATTTGTTATGGCAGTTTGGTACGCTAAGCGTTTGACGTCGTCTAAGGATAACCCATAGAACATTTGTGAGCATTTTTTTTACATACGTCGGTCGCCAAAGACTGTTCTTCTTCAGCGGTGAGAATAGCATTTACGGCATATTTAGGACTCATTCTGGCCAGGGATGAATCATTATATTTCTTTACATAGCGTGCAAGCGTTTGGTGCGCCACTCCATTATTTTCTGCAGCCTTTCGCAGGGAACATCCATCTTTTACCATTTCAACAGCTTTTTTTCATGGCATCTGGAGGCGTCTTCCCGCAGATGTACCTTTTATCCATAATTTATACCGCCTCAGGATGTCGAGGATATCGACAAAAGCTATATAAAGTAATAACAGCAAACAATAAATTAAAACGCAGCTATAATGATGGGCTCAGACATGTTATGGGAAAACATGGTGTTGGTGACCGCAACAACAATGGCGAACATTTTGTCGACTTTTGTAACGCCAACCGCCTTTTAATAGGAGGGATAACATTAAAACACAAGACGTGCCACCAAATCAGTTGGGTTTCGACGGATAGACAAGCAACTCCCAATCAAATTAATCACTTCGTGATCGGTCAGCGATTAAGAAGCAGTCTCCAGGACGTTCGAAACAGAAGTGGTGCAGACATGGGAAAGGCCCGAGACCCGGGAGATCCCAAGAACATACCCGGATTCCCAAGTTCAATACCGATAGACTTAAGGACCGTGCAGTCCCCTAACAACTAGGGGACCAAATTTAACAAGGATTGAGAGCAATCAGTTTGCACGGAACCTACCTCCATCGACAGCCATTGGTGTGTTGTAACAAATGTTTTCATATCAGGTGCTGAAAGTAAAGTTGGTCGGTCACAAGGAAGAAACATTGTCCTGCTTTCCAAAGAAACTTGGGCTAGGATCAAAGAAAGAAAACAGCTCAAAGCTCGTACTGCAGTAACTCCAGCAGCAGGGAGAAACGCATGAAGATGAGAAAAATTTTTCGTAGCGTGCGACGTAATAAGAAGCGTAACTATATCTGCAAATCTGCATTGGCAACAGAGAGAGACGAGGCTGTAAGTAGGTGTGACAGTAGGACCGTTTACAAAATTACTGAAGAGCTGACAGGTGTCCAGAGCTCTAAACAACACGCATAGACGGTTCACTGCTAACTGCTAGCTTCGGATGAGGACCAGCTCAAAAGGCGGAAGGAGCACTTTTCTGTCGTTTTAAATCGCGTTTTCATTAGGAAGTCAACACAACACATAATGATCCGCCCGTAGTAATAAATTCCCGAATACGCACTGTATCCTCCAGTAGAGTAGAAATTTTAGCTCCAATCAACGCACTGAAGAGCAAGAAAGCGGTTGGACTTGACGGTTATTCCGTAGAGCTCCTAGGAGCAGCGTCAACAATATCGAGGGAGCTCCCGCACCCACTCATTGAGAGAGCTTAGGAAGCAGAAAGCTTTTCTGAGGAATGGATAAAGGGAATGATTCTCATGTTCCCAAAGAAAGGAATCCTCAGTCCTCACGCAGTGCGAAAACTGGAGAGGAATTTGCGTGCTGCATGTTGTAGCTAAAGTGAAAGGAAAAATCGTCCTGGAGCGAATAAAAGACAAGCAAGTTTCCGTACTAGATCTTTCTGTGTGGACCACAACAACAATACGGATCATAATCGAATAGTGCATTGAATAACGATCACCACTTCACCTGTTGTTTATCGACTACGAAAAGGCATTTAGATTTAGATTTTAGATTTAGATTTGATTTATTTGATGCATATCTTTCACAATAGACTTATAGCCTTACTTAGCAAAAGTTACAATTTATATATATATAAGCAAAGCAAATAATTAAAAATAAAGGAAAAAAAAAACTTAAATAGAATAAGAAAAAACGGATTAAATCAAGAATTATTGTGATGTAATCATAATGAAAAATAAAGAAAAAAGAAATAAAGAGGAACAATTATGTACATTAAGAATTATCAATCAAATACTGAAACAAAGTCCTATCAAAATGTTTGGTGCCCCGAAGTGTCCTTAGGTCTGTAGGTAAGGAATTCCATTTTTTAAAAACAGAAACAAAAAATTGGCGTTCGGAGTTAGAGCATGTAAAACGCGGTTGAATAAGAGCCGAAGAACGCTCGGAAACAGCAAATGTAATTTTTTCATATAAATATGACGGTTCTTTATATATTAAAATGTTATTTAAGGTTTTGAGCTCGCGATATTTAAAGTAATTTTGTATGCTACAGCCTAAAAACTTCTTGGCATAACCAGATACATGATCTAAGATTGTACACATATCGGATTATGCTGTTAAAAGCCACTGTGAGGTTTCTCTTAGCAATCGCACTATGACCACAGACAACCTCACATCCATAGGTTAGGATCGGAATTAGAAGGGCTTTGGCTATTCTTATCTTAATTTGCTGAGGAGTAAAATCCTTAGACATGGAGAGATTACGTAAGCAGCCATATATCTTGCCAATTTCCAGTTGGATATGGTAGTCCCAGCTAAGCGTTGAATCGAACCAAATACCTAAGTTTTTAGCTTTATCAGTGTACTCTAAAACATTGCCGTTCAGATAGATAGCGGGAAAGTAACTGCGATCAAGTGCATGTTTGTAGATAATGAGGCACTTAGATTTTTTTGGGTTCAGATGAAGATTGTTTTTGTTGGACCATTTCACTATTTCTTCTAAGTCATTGTTAAGTCTGTGAGCACCATCCTCAATCATACCCAGCTTACAACTCAAATATATTTGCACATCATCAGCATACATATGCAGGGAGGAGTTTTTGATTACATGAGGGAGATCATTAATGAACATACTAAATAATAAAGGCCCAAGAATGGATCCTTGGGGTACGCCAGACGATATCTCAACAAAGCTAGATTCCATATCTCCTAAAACAACTGATTGTTTTCTGCCACTAAGATAAGAATACATCAGATCAGCGGCCAAATGTGAAAACCGGAAGTAACTTTTCATTTTATTTATTAATATATTATGATTCACAGCATCAAATGCCTTTGAGAAATCCAGAAGTCCAAGAAATGAGATTAAATCCTGATCCATGGAAAGACGAAGGTCATCTGTAACTTTCAAAGTGGCCGAAACACAGCTGTGCTTTTCCCTGAAACCACTCTGATGTGTACTTAAGAGTTTGTTTCTAGTAAGAAAACCAGAAATTTGTTTGTGCAAGAGCTTTTCAAGAACTTTAGAAAGAAATGGGAGAATAGAAATTGGTCTAAATTCTGCTTTTGCTAACCGGGTTGAAGGTTTTTTTAAAATGGGAATTATTTTGGCAAATTTCCAAGCTACTGGGAAGGTACTGGTTAAAATTATGGTGTTGAAAATATGAGTGAGAACTGGAAGTATATGGGGTAAAATAATCTTAACAAAGAGTGGATGTGTTCCATCGAGACCTACGGATTTCGACTTAATGTTTATTATAGCCCTAACAACATCTTCCTCTTCAACTCTCTGAAAATTGAAACTGTCTTCACAATCATGTAAGGGGGAGGGGATATCTAAGGGTGTTACAGTAATGGTAGTATGAGCTTTAGCGAATTCTGTATTTAAAATGTTAACATCTATAGCATCGCTAGAATCTCGGCAATCCTCACTACGATGACCAGTGCCTAACTGCCGGATATTTTTCCAAAGCGTTTTTGGGGGGAGATTTGTGCTGAGGCAGTTGGAAAAATAATGTTTTTTGGCTTCTCGTATTTTTATGCAAACCTCATTACGAAGGACACGGAAAATGTTATGGAGCTCGGGAAGTCTAAAAAGTTTCCACTGTTTGTAGGCAATATCTCTTTGTTTCATTGCAGCATCAATTTCAGGTGTAAACCATGAGTTCTTTTTGTTTTTTTCGCGCGTTGTTTTAAGTGGTACATGAGAATTAAAGAGCATATTAATGGCATTTTGTAAATAAATTATCTGATCATCAGGTGAGTTAATAAAATAAAGGTATTGCCAATTTATTTGATAAATATCCTGTTCCAAGTTAAATAAGTTAAGGTTTTTGAAATCTCTATACTCATAGGTACAAGAAGTATTTTCAGGTACCACTTTAAAAGTGGCAAAAATAAGATCATGTTTCGAAAATGCAGGGGCTGACAGTTGCGAATAAAGAAGAACATTTTCAATACTATTGACAAGGAAAAGATCCAGCAAAGTAGCCGAGGAACTAGTAAAATGAGTTGGTGAATCCGTGTTAATAGACCTAAGACCAAGTGTATTTATTCGTTCAGTAAAAGATCGTGAAGTATTTGCACACAGTAAATTGCAGTTCATATCGCCACACAATATTGTTTCGTTATATAAAGGTGATAAACATTCGAGCGTAGTATAAAAACAGTTAAGATCGGTATGGTTGTTAGGACGGTACACAACTCCAAATAAGCACTTGGTTTGACCGTTAAATATCTCAATAAAACAAAATTCAATTGGTGATTTTGGTTCTGATCGGATGATAAGCTTAGTTTTTATGGATGAAAATTGCTGTACCACCTCCCTCACGGTCCCTCCTATCAGTGCGAAACAGTCTGTAGCCATGTAATTTATATAAACTGTCAGGAACTTCACACCGAAACCAAGTTTCTGATACACAAATTATGTCGATATTAGACCCTTCGAAATTGTGTCTAAACTCATCAATCTTTGGATAAAGGCTTTGAGCATTAATGTGGCATACTCGTAGACCACAACATTGTTTGCATAGGATGTCTAACATAACGCGCAAGTTGTTGTTTCTGTTATTATTAATACGTATATTGCTATTAATCATATTCAAAAAAGGAATATAATAGGAATCCAAACCAGACAGGCAGGAAGAATGCGACACACCAACAAGTGAAAAGGAAAAGTTCAAATATTTGGTTGATAAACAAAATGAAAAAGAAAGAAACTAATACAAAAAACATAGTAAAAAAGTAAGGCACTAATGAAAAAAAGTTTACAAGAAAATACAATATAATATAACAACACTGCTTAGATCGCAGCTTACGTATTAAGTTGGAGTTCATCATTCGTTGGCATGTTGTCATCGGCAAATTGTTTCAAGCTTTCAGTTGAAGTAATCAAAATCGTCTTCTCAGCTGCGTCGGCATCAGGATGAGGGAAACGTCGAACGAAGACTCTTCCATTACGGGTGTAGACACTTGCGAGCTTTTTGCCCTTCTTTAGGAGAAGAGCTTTGCGCAGAATAAGGTGGTTGGATGACGTTAGGCTTTCGTTAATGTAGATGCGGCTGTCAGACTGAAGGCCAACATCATGTAAACAAATTGATTTTTTTGTCTTAATCCATCGGTTGTGAATCAATTCAAATAGTCGATTCTTGTCTTCAGTGGTGCTAAATTTCAGGATTACTGCCGTATTGATTTCGGAGGCATTTCTTGGTCTTATTCGGAAGATTTTGTGCAAAATAGGTGTTGGGGTGCATTCGACCGAGTTACACAGAATTGTGAACATAGATTGCAGATCTTCGTCCTCCATCAATGGGATGCCACGCAGTATTGCATTTGTTGAAATTTTCTCGCGTTCAAGGTCTTCGAGTCGTTGTTCGAGTTTTGACATCTCGGGTAATGGAGTAAGTGCAGCAGGTTGTTTGGATTGCGCTTCCAACTGTTGTACTCTTTGAGAAAGGTCCAACAATGTCTCATTAATCCTCACAATGTTCTGATGGAGATCTTGTTTAATGTTGTCCAGTTTTAGCGAAAGTTTTTTATTCTCCTCTTGTATGAGTTTTTTAAGATCAATGTATTGCTTATTTTGCAAATCAGCAGCCTTGTCTTTGACCGCAAGTGGTGATTTTTGGTGGGGTGTTCCTGGAGAGCTATTTTGAAGATTTCTTGTGGCAGCATTCTTGCGGGCACCTCTCAAAGTTTGTTGCTGTGGGTCAGGCATCGTACACCAGAAATTGAAAGCAACACAAAACACACAAAAAAAAATGGCAAAATAGCAAAGAATAAAATCGAAGAATTGGGCTATTAATCCAGCACTTAAGGAAAATAAAATTATAGCAACTGACTAATAATGAGTTAATGAAGCGAAATAAAAACGATTTAGATTTAATAATTGTTTAATTATTTTAGTAAACTTGATTTAATTGCACGACTAAAATTTCGTGTTTAACCTGTCATAAGTGACGTTTTTATATTTGACAGTGTCAATAGAGAATTCATCTGGCTTGCTTTGCATCCTGGATAAATTGATTGCTATACATTTATGATGGATCCAAAGTCACGTTCTGCATATCCAAATCCAAAGTGGGGTTAGGCAGGGTTATATACTGTTACCAATACTGTTCCTGTGGGTAATGAGTGATGTGCTGCATGCAGCTTCGTCGACTGCAATTGGATAAATTCAGTGTGATTTGTAATCAATCACACCTCAAACATCTGGACTACGCAGACGACGTATGCTTACTCTCTCATAGGATCATGGATCTCCATCAAATGACAACAAAGGTGGAGGGACAGAGAAGCTTAAATTTTGTTTGGTTCAAGATCAGTACGGCCAATTCGAAAGGATCAGCAGCGAGGTAGAGAAGTGGGCCGACCTAGAAGTTCTTGGCGAAGAACGTTCGAAGGGGAATCAGCAAAACTGGGGAAGAGTTGGAGATATCAGAGGAACATCTCCAGAAACAGTAAACGATGGGTCTAGGATAAGTGGAAGCCCAATGCCCCGAAGGGGAACCTCATAGACATAAATGTTTCTAAGTAAGTAAGTTTCATGAAACCCTGTAGAAACTAGAATTCCGATTGCTCACGGTCGCGTTATAAATAGATATCAAATCTTTGTTCTTCATTTCGGAAAGATCGTTAAAAAATACCACTACAAATGATTGTGCTCAAATACTGGCCATAACAGGATAATAACAAGGAAAGCGAATGACTGTTTCCCTTTTTGTTGGCCGCAACAGTAGGAATTGTGAGAAATACTATAATATAAGAACAATGCATGTTCTCCTACTGGCCAGTGTGTAATGAAGCATTACAATTCCTCCCCTTTCCTTTCCCTAACTACGCGCCGAAGCACCCAAAACCTAAACGAACACCAACCGTTGTGTGTTGTCCTACTACCTCTCCATCCCTAACCATCCAACAAACAAGAATACCGAACTCCTACCAAATAACCTACCTCTCGCCTAGAAAATAAAATACTTTCCCTCCAGACACATGCTACCGTATCGAGATGCAATCAACAACTGATATGCAAATTGCCATAGCATGGGCAACAATAAAACCCACCACACCATGCAGGAAAACCTGTTTAGCATATGGTAAACATGTATACCCAATGGTTATCAATCAGCATGATCTACGCAGAGGACAGCATCAAAACAACGACCAAGCAACCTTGATTGTGAGTTCAGATAATCTTCGCAACAGAATCCCAGCATCTCCCCCTTTTACTCGTATACCATCGAGGTAGAATTACAAGGCATGGTAGTCATTATATGCTCACCACCCCCTCTACTACCTTTCTTCACCAGTAAGAAGAAAACAATGCTGTCGAATAGACAACAAAGCTATGACGTCGACGTGGCAAGTGATATACCAAATCATGGAATATAACACTTTGGTGAATTATAACTCACATTTATTTCTTTCGGAAAGCTGTGTAAGAGGAGGTCAAACAAACGACCAAGACACAGTCCAACGGAGGCAGTCGTCGAGATCACATCGCAGGAGTTATACCAGAGCTGCAGATCCAATCAACCTAGGTAAGAAATCAACCAGCAAATATTAAGACTTCCCCCCACCAGCGGTAAGGGGTCACGAGATTTTTAAAGGTTGATTGCCAGATTCGTCTGTGATTGCCGGATTCGTCCATTATTTCCGGATTCATCCGTGATTGCCGGATTCGTCCGTGATTTGCCAGATTCGTCTGTGATTGCCGGATTCGTCCGTGATTTGCCTGACTTACCAGTGATTGCCAGATTCGACTGTGATTGCTGGATTCGTCCGTGATTTGCCTGGTTTACCAGTGATTGCCAGATTCGTCTGTAATTGCCGGATTCGTCCGTGATCGCCGGATTCGTCCGTGATTTGCCTGGTTTACCAGTGATTGCCAGATTCGTCTGTGATTGCCGGATTCGTCCGTGATTGCCGGACTAGTCCGTGATATGCCAGATTCGTCTGTGATTGCCGGATTCGTCGGTAATTTGCCTGTAACGCCAATTATACCATGAGCTCTGTCTCTCTCTCATTGTAATTTATATATAAGAATTTTTAAGGAAATAAAGGAAAAGAGCTATAATCTAAAGTGACGTACTTCTTTGGAAAGAACCCCGGTAGACCGGCGAGCTTAAACCTCAGCTTTAAACAAAAAGTACATCACAAGTGTCTAGCACAAACGCTGGCTATGTTTTGCTTGGGCCTACATTTTAGATCAATTATTCGAAATTCGGTCTGTTTTTAATAACAACACAGAACTACTGGCTATGTGAATGCACCAAACTACTAACTCCCAAGGTTCTCTCCTATCAGATATCCAATCAAACAACTTTGTGAACTTCATGAAGACTTTTCCGTTTCTTCCACCACCTTTCTTTTAGAAAATAATACACCGATCCTGATGATAAACTTATTTTGTAACACGGATTGCAAAGAGTTCGTCTGTTGAGGCAAATTAATGTGGATTTCATGAGAACTACGGTAGCCTGTGTTTCTCGGAACAATCAAATTTTCAAAAACGATGAAAAGTTCGCCGTGGTGTGGTATATGGCAGAGGTATAACATTTTCTCCTAAAACTGAATTCATATTTCAGAGAAGTTCTCATCAAATATCCTTCATATGAGCACAAGTTCCACTGCTAATTATATTATTCAAAATGAGTGTGTTTTCCACTAATAAACATTTTAACAGAATGATGTCCATAGTAGCAGTAGGGTACCATTTGTTCATCTACTTAATCAGAAGATAAACCACGTTGCCATGTGAAGTGATGTTGTGAGATATTCCATAAAAAATAGTTTCAATACTACGAAAATTGTTTTCCCAATTTAACACAAAATTAATCTATGTAAATATTTCATTTGCCGTTAATTTGAAGTTTATGAACTTACTACATATTTTGTTCGCAAAACATGAAAGCACGATTGATTTTGTTTGTGAACAATTTCAACATTAGGAAAATTACATTTAATTCTTTATAATAGAAACGCTTACCTTTTTTATGTGTACAAATGTAGATTTGGTTTGTAGGTACTTGCCCATCAGACACAAAAATCATTCCAGTTATGCGAGGTTTAAAGCAAATTTAACTTTTCAACCGTGCATTTACCCCAACTAAGTTTCCAAAATAATGAAGGTATATTTGTACATGTTTCAACTATTGAGGTAAAAGCTTTTATGGGATTTAATTGCCTCATATAAAACAATGAACACCAATGATGAGTAAACGGAGCATCATACACATAACATGTTTAGAGTCGTATGGGGTAAGAATGTACCTAAACGCATTTTGTCACGGTAAAACTATTTTTTGACTCTCTGCATAGTGATAAACCACCGAGGGACTATGTTCTTAGTGTGCACTTAGTTCTCATAGAAGGTGGGAATTAAATTCCTTAAAAACTAAGTGCTTTTACTTCCCTTTAGATGTGGATTTAATTCCCACTTCCAAGTAAAAAATCAATAGAAATACCTTTCATAATTAATTTATAGGATAAATTCAAAGTTTCTTTATATCCAGATTCTTTAAATGCAAAAGAAACTTTGAATACACCCAGCCTCGCACCTACCCCAAATCCTACAGTATGCCCAAGCAGGGGGGTTGTGTACAAGTTAACGACACTTAAGCTGAAAATGCAAAAAGCTTGAAAAAGCAAATTATTCATTTCCCGTGGGAATGCAAATAGGCCAACGACGACACGAGCAACCATTCTGCTGACGAAGCGTCTGCGACGCGACGACCGCTACCTGCAGGCAACATGATGCAATAGGTTTAGAGTAGGTTACTTTAGAATAAAATCATTATTGTAAAATTAGTCTTAATTTGGATATGAAATAATAAAGTTGTTTTTTTTAAGAAAAATAAATGTAGTATAATTTAATTGGCGCCCAACTAAGTGTGGCTTTGTGAGTGATAAAGTGCGTGTAAGTCGACGTCAAGTACCTCGCCGCGTAATTAAAATTGAAAAAAAAACGCGTGTAAGTCGACGTCAAGTACCTCGCCGCGTAATTAAAATTGAAAAAAAACGTGCGTAAGTCGACGTTAAGAACCTCGCCGCAAGTGAAAAAATTTTAAGAAAACTCACCAAGTCACGGACCTACTACAAGAAGCATATCATCACAGGAGTCGATAGACACTGAGGACCACGAAGGAGCGTATGAACGATACCATCAGTAGCAGAGTACACTGCAAACAGGACCAATGTCGTTCATACCAGCGTGGGATATAGAGTTTCTGGTATTATTAGTGTAAGATTTATAAAAAATTTAAATTTAAGAAAAAATAATACAATAACAAAAAGAAATTTTTTTAACAATAATTACTTTAATTTTAATTTTGCGACATAAAAAGAAATATCACGAAATAATAATTTTTTGCCAATTTCAAATTTTTCTGCAATAAAAAATTAAACTCTTTCATTGAAACCAATATATATTTAAAATATTAATATTTAGAATTTAGAAAAAAAATATAATTTAAAAATACAAAGTACTGTTAGGTAGGAACATAATTATCCTATTAAAAATTAATTTTTACAACCATTGAAATCTAGTGATTATTCCCAACATTTTTTTTTTTTTTTTACTATTATTATAAAATCTAAATAAAATCATGGCAAACCCAAATAACCTTATCCGCCCTCCAGTAAACCCATCAATAAACCCTAATCCTCAAAACGATAACCCGGCTGGAAACCAAGCACTTACAAACCTCATCTCCTCTATCGTGAACCAAACTCTTCGAACAGAAGGAAGGAATTTAGTATATTCAATCTTAAACCCAAATGCTGATCAATTCGCTGGAGTTGATCAAGCGATAAATCCAGATCAAAGAGAGAACATAAATGACCTTGATAAAATTCCCGATGTTGTGAGAAGCCTACGAGAATTCTCTGGTCAGCCAGGTGAGTTCAGTTCATGGCGAAAAAGTGTAGAAAGAATTCTTAGTATTTATGGACACTTGAGAGGATCTCCAAAATATTTCGGAATTCTTAACGTTATAAGAAATAAGATTGTTGGTCAAGCAGACCATGTCTTAGAATCTTACAATACACCACTGAACTGGGACAACATCTCCAGATGTTTAAATTTGCATTACGCAGACAAGCGGGATCTAGGTACACTAGAGTACCAACTAACATCCCTTGTCCAAGGCAATTCCTCTGTTCAAGACTTCTATCAAGAAGTCTATTCGCATCTTACATTGATCCTTAACAAAATATCCTCAATGGATGCTAGTCAAGAAGCCTTAAATTTATTAATGCACGCATATAGGGAGAAAGCCCTAGACACATTTATCAGAGGCTTAAAAGGCGATCTACCTAGGCTCCTAGGCATAAGAGAACCCTCAGATTTACCTCAAGCCCTGCATTTGTGCCTAAAGCTCGAAAATCAACATTTTCGAACGCAATACGCATCAAACAACAATGCTAGGAAAACACATCAATTACCACCTCCGGCTCCACCTAGACGTACAAGTAACAACTACCCCCAATTTCAAAGTCAACGACAGTTCTACCCAGAATTAATGCTACAACCTACAAGTAGGACTATTCCACAAGGTTTCAATAATTTTCAGCCACGGTCAGGAGTACCACAAAGACCCCAACAACCTTACATGGGACTCAGTCGTCCACAGATGCAGCCCTATCACCCACAGATGCAGTATGCACAAAGACCTCAACCTTATACGAATTTCAATCACCCCCAAATGCAGTTTGCACCCAAACCTCAACCGCCACCAAGAAGGATGGACACATCAACAATTAAGACAAACAATATCAACTACATGAATCAACCCTTACAAAAAAACTGGCCACCAGCACCTAAAAGAACAATTGACCCACCATCAAATCAGTTTCATCCCACCAAGCTACAAAGGAATTTTCATTTGAGCGCTACAGACGAAGTAACACCCGAAGACAGTTACCAGCAGAACATCCAATATGAAGATCAGCAATACGACCAAACTCTACAAGAGTACGCTGATTCACTTCCTCAAGAATATACGGAATCCTTTCCGCAATCAGATAGAGATTTTTCAAATGAACAGCATAATATGGAATACAATGATATTCATTTTTTAGATTAAGCTGTTCCTCTCTTCCATATTTCGAGTGTAAAACGAAGAGTGGAACTATAATAAAAATACTAATAGATACTGGATCGAACAAAAACTATATCCAACCTTGCCTCATATCAAAACCCCATACAAACGAAAAACCATTCTATGCTAATTCTATAGGAGGAAATGTCAAAATTACACAACACACTTTCCTAAATCTTTTCGGTCTCAATAACATAAAAATTAAATTTTTCTTAATGCCTGAACTAAAATCTTTCCACGCTATCCTCGGAAACGATAGCCTTAAAGATCTTTCAGCCGTTATCCATATAAAAGACAACTACATGATTGTAAATAACTCTGTTAAGGTTAAAGTTAAACAACTAGCTAACACGATTAACATCAGAACAAATCACATGTCCATTAAACAAAAAACAGATATTCAAAACATAGTAAGCAAATACCCCCGATTATTCGATGATCCAAATAATAAACTTTCTTGCACCACTGTTGTCAAAGGGGAAATTAGAACAACAACAGATTCTCCTGTCTATTCAAAATTTTACCCGTATCCAATTGCGCTTAAAGAGGAAGTTGAAAACCAAATAGAGGACCTCCTTAAAGACGGCATCATTCGACGGTCAAGATCACCCTACAATTCACCGGTGTGGATTGTCCCAAAGAAGACTGATGCTTCTGGAAAGAAAAAATTCAGATTAGTAATAGATTACCGTAAATTGAATTCAATTACAGTAGCTGACCGCTACCCGATCCCAGAGATAAATGAAGTCCTATCCAATTTGGGAAAGAATAACTGGTTCACAGTTCTTGATTTGAAAAGCGGTTTCCATCAAATTCCCTTGAAGGAATCTGATATGGAAAAAACAGCCTTCTCCATTAATCATGGAAAATATGAATTTACTAGGTTACCATTCGGTCTTAAAAACGCCCCATCAATATTCCAGAGAGCCCTTGATGATATCCTACGTGACCACATTGGCAAAATATGCTACGTGTATATAGATGATATTATCATCTTTAGTCAGGATGAGGCTACTCACTTGGAGAATATCAAAAAGGTATTTGAAACCCTAAATAACGCTCATATGAAGGTTCAACTCGACAAGTGCGAGTTTTTCAAACAAGAAACAGAATTCCTCGGATTTATTGTGTCTTCCAAAGGCATCAAAACAAATCCTGAAAAAGTGAGTGCTAAAAAGAACTTTCCGCCTCCAACAACCTTGAAGGAACTAAGATCATTTCTCGGTCTGTCAGGCTACTATCGACGTTTCATTTGCGACTACGCAAAACTTGCTAAGCCCCTGACATCCCTTTTAAGAGGGGAGGATGGTCGTGTTTCAAAAAACACTTCTAGTAAGAAACTAATCCATCTCGACGAAAGTGCAATCGAAGCATTCGAAAAAATAAAAAAATCCTTGGTTTCTGATGATATAATACTAACATATCCTGATTTTAAAAGTCCCTTCGAACTTACAACAGATGCCTCGAACTACGCCATAGGTGCTGTTCTATCACAAAAGGACAAACCAATTACTTTCATATCAAGAACTTTAAGTAAATCAGAAGAGAATTACGCCACCAATGAGAAGGAAATGCTCGCCATTATATGGGCATTAGACTCCCTCAGAAACTACCTATACGGTCCGGCAAAAGTTCTTATCTTCACAGATCATCAACCTCTTACCGGTGCACTCAGCACAAAGAATAACAACAGCAAGCTCAAGAGATGGAAAGCATTTTTAGAAGAGTTCAACTATGAACTAAAATATAAACCAGGTAGGACAAATGTAGTTGCGGATGCACTATCTAGAACATCTCCGGTAACCCAAATCAATTCCCTAACACCCACAATTCATAGTGACGAATCATCGTCGCATGGCTTAATCTATAGTGTAGAATCGCCAATAAATTGTTTCAAAAACCAAATTTTACTTCAAGAAGGTACACCACCTAGTCAAAATTTCCAAATCATATTTCCCACTTACCACAGACATACTATCATTGAACCTATTTTTACCGAATCAAACTTAATTCAAATTCTAAAAAAATGCCTTAATCCATCTGTAACTAATGAAATCAAAACAGGCGAACGCATAATGGGTTTAATACAAAATATTTACAAAGACAATTTCTGTTCATACAAGATCCGATTTACACAAATACAAGTCCAGGATGTGGAAAACGAACAAGATCAAGAGAATTTAGTAATGGAAGAACATAATCGCGCTCATCGAAACCAAAAAGAAAATAGAGTCCAAATTTTAGAAAAATACTTTTTCCCTACACTAAGTAAAAAACTAAAAAAATTTACTAAGCTCTGCCTTATTTATAAACAGAATAAATACGATAGAAAACCCAATAAAGTCCCAATACAATCTACGCCCATACCCAAATATCCCGGTGAAATTATACACATTGACATATTCTCTACAGAAGGAAAACTTGTTATCACTGCAATAGATAAATTTTCTAAATATGCCGTTACAAAAGTAATAAACTCAAGGGCTACAGAAGATGTAAGACAACCAATAAGAGATATTACCTTTGGTTTCGGAATACCGAAAGTAATAGTCTGCGATAACGAAAAATCATTTAATTCAGAATCAATTCTCTTTATGCTGCAAAACGAATTTGGAATTAATGTCTTCACTACACCTCCCTACACTAGCACATCTAATGGTCAGATAGAGAGATTTCACTCAACTCTCGCCGAGATTATGCGATGTTTAAAAGCTGAGAAAATCTACGAATCCTTCACGGAACTCCTAGAAGCAGCTGTTAATGCATATAACCTTTCTGTACATTCAGTAACAAACAAGAAGCCAATCGATTTATTTTTCAGCAGAGATACCGAAAGTTCAGCTCAAATTAAGGATGCACACTTAAAAAATATAGAAAAATTAAAGTCTAAACAAGAAGCTGATATAACATATCATAATAAGAAAAGGACTGATTTAAAAGACTACTCTCCTGGAGATACCATCTACGTTAAAGTAAATAAACGATTAGGTTCAAAGCTTTCAACACGATATAAAAAAGAAAAAGTAAAAGAAAATAAATCAACAACCGTTGTAACACATTCAGGCAAAGTCGTGCATAAATCCAACATTAGAAACTAATCCTATCTTCCTTTTTCCTATTATCCTTAAACAAATCCCTAAAACCAATCCTTACTTCCCAATAATTCATCATGAAATAGAACAAATCAAAAATTTAATTCAAAATCTTAAAGTTAGTAGATCAAAACGATCATTAGATTTCATAGGAACAGGATGGAAGTGGATAGCGGGATCACCCGACCACGAAGATTTCACCATCCTTAGAAATAAGATAAACAATGTAATTGAAAACAATAATGAGCAAATAGTAATCAACGAAGAATATAAGAAACGAATAAATATACTTACCAATGTAACTAATGAAATTATAAATACAATACAAAAAGACAGTACTATCGAATATCAATTTAATGTAATATTATTACTTAAGATAAAACTTATAAAAGAAGAATTAACGAATATTATTTATGCTATTGAACTTCCTAAAGAAAATATTGTCAACTCCAATATTATGTCAAAAAATGAAATAAATATTATATTAAGTAAAATGGATAAAGAAATATTACCATACACAAATTTAGAACAAGCAATTAAATTTGCCGATGTAAAAATTGCATTCAATTTAAAAGATTTACTATATATTGTTAGTATCCCAAAAACAAAAAAAGAGATTTATGAAAAATTAATTGTAATCCCAATGAAAAAGAATAATGGTTTAATAAACAAAATATCTTATAGAAATACATTAAGAAATGAAAAAAATATATATGGAATGCTAAATAACTGTAAGAAAATTGAAGAAATTTCTCTCTGTAAACAAACAGATCTAATTGATTTAAGTAATAATAAGTGTATAATAGGTTTACTAGAAAATAAAATTGCATCATGCAACTCTACGAATAGCCAACACATTGCCCAGGTTGAAGAAGTATCACCAGGACTTGTCATCCTTAATCAATTCAACGGTTCAATAGAAGCTAATAATCGCACTCAATCGCTTAATGGAAACTACATAGTCAAATTCTACAACGAAACAATAATGATCAATAACCAACAATACATTGCTCAAGAAATTGTCAACATCCAAGCTTTACCACCAACACCGCATACAATTCCTGAAGATTTGGCAGTTGAAGAAGTCCTTTCCTTAGAACTCATGAAGGAACTGCATACGAAAAACACGCAGCATCTCACTAAGATTCAACTAGAGAAGGACACACACCAAATAACAACATACGTGATATTTGCAGCCGTATTCTTCACAATAGTGTTATTGCGTTACAAAGCCAAAACACCTACGAGTAATTTGATAACAACACCACCTATGATTATGATATCAAATCAGGATGAATCCAATCAGCCATGACCTCTTCAAAGATATCCCAGCATCTTTAACATCATGTAAAAATGCGTGGACGCATTAATTAAAGAAGGGAGGAGTTAACGACACTTAAGCTGAAAATGCAAAAAGCTTGAAAAAGCAAATTATTCATTTCCCGTGGGAATGCAAATAGGCCAACGACGACACGAGCAACCATTCTGCTGACGAAGCGTCTGCGACGCGACGACCGCTACCTGCAGGCAACATGATGCAATAGGTTTAGAGTAGGTTACTTTAGAATAAAATCATTATTGTAAAATTAGTCTTAATTTGGATATGAAATAATAAAGTTGTTTTTTTTTAAGAAAAATAAATGTAGTATAATTTAATTTACATACATACCTCACTGTTTATTCGCCGCAATGCCTTGTCTTCCATGTATACAGTAAGACGAAGTAAACTTAGTTCCCAGGCAAGGTGAGAAAGTAGCCCACTTCTTTATGAGAACTAAGTACACATTTTAAAGTATGAAAAGCGAACTAATTTTCAACGATAAAAACTACAAAAATTAAAAATTGTGCCAAAACTTTGCATACACCAAGCCTCGCACCTACCCCAAATCCTATAGTGTGCCCAAGCAGGAGATTTGCAGGGGGGCGCCATCCCCCAATATATACCTCACTGTTTATTTGCCGTAATGCTGGGTGCTAGCACTGTATTTATGTAAGACAAAGCATTACGGCGAATAAACAGTGATGTATGTATGCAACCCCCCTGCACACTGTAGGATTTGGAATAGGTGCGAGGCTGGGAGCACGCAAAGTTTCTTTTGCATTTAAAGAATCTGAAAGAAACTTTGAATTTATCCTATATATCCAACAGTTGTGAAAAGTATTTCTATTTTATTCATAAGATTGATTTTTTTACTTGGAAGTGGGAATTAACTCCACATTTAAAGGGGGGTAAGACCACCCAACTAACATTTCAGCTTCGGTTCGGCCTAACTGAATAGGCTTTCTGAGTTCCTTAAGACATTTGTAAAATTTCGTTAAGCATAAAAAGGAGAATATTATAGAACTTCGAAAATGATTTCGGAAAATCTTCTTGGAGGCCCCGTACGCAGATCTCTTAAAAGCTTCAAATTCTATACGATCCATAAGAAGTTTTAACGAGCGCTTTTCGAAATCTTAGTGAAATTATGGTTTTGACAGATAGCTTCAGAAATGTTTCTATAAAAGTAAACACGCAAGTGTAATAGAAAGTCTTATAATACCTATTAGAAGCCGACAATACAGCTCTTACAGAGGTTGTAGGAAAATGGGGGAAAAATATAATTCTTTTTACTTTCAAATTCTTTTGAGTGATTTTTACCGCATTTAATGTTTGTTAAACCTGAAACTATTATTTGTTTTCAATTATTTGTAAATTAATGAATTGGAAATAATTATAAAACACAAAGATTTACCCGTCTAGGAATCGAACACGGAACTCCTGCGTAAGAGTCCATTACTCTACCCACTCAGCCATTATAGATATAAAATGGAAGATGCAAAAACTTAATCAGTATTTTCCAGTCCTACATGCTGGCTCCACTAGACATGAACGATGTCCAACATCCAAACCACAATCCAATCAGCAAACTGATTTGTATGGATATGTCACTGCAAATCGCTTTGTTTATTATTGAAATTAAAATCTGAAGAGCTGAGTGGTTGTTTTTAAATTCAATCGCCCATTGCCTGAGGTTAAGTCTAAGCTTTTGATTTTTTCATCTTCGTCATCGCTTTCTTGAAAACATTCATTAAACTCGTGTGTGTTATCCCTCATAAAAGTTTCGCCTCTCATGCTGGTAGTGGGGTTCATATCTATGTACAGAATGAATATTTATATTTAAAAGAAAATTATAAACAGAGACACAATGAAACACACTTAAATCTTCTGGCTCTGGAGATATTTGATTTATCGATGAAAGACTTATTAAATCTGAACTTTCTTGCCGTCACCGTCGTTGTCTTTCATTTGCATTCTTTCGAAGATCTAAGTTACGAGCTCTCTGGAGTATTAAGAAACGTCTCACCGCAAGAGATCTATAATAATTTCCCGACTTTTAAATTTTTTCCACGAAGTAGACATATTCACGCAAAAAAAATTTCACAAACAATTTATTCAATAAACGAAAATTTATCAATGACTTCATTAAAATGACTTTGACAGATTTGAGTCTCTTTAGCATAGACTGACATTTTCTATTATGGTTCGTTAATAAAGTCTGAGAAGTCTCAGCGAAGTATTCGATAAGGCTTCCAGCAAATTGTAACCGAAACCTTTTAAAGACAAAGTGACAGGAGCTTCAATTAAATTACTCTATACAATCTTTATAAAGTGACAGCTTCATGTTTCTTCGTTAATGTTATTAACAGAGGTCTATCCGAAACAAAGACGCTAGTCTCGTTTAATTTTCTATATCAAGCTTTCAAACGACTTTAAAGAAGCAGTTATTGAAATCATGACTTCTATTAGAAATTTATTTTTGATGAAAGCTTTATAGAAGCTTTATTCATATCCAGACTTGCAGCATATCGATATTTCTAAGCTAATAGAAACTGAAATGTTAGTTGGGCACTCAGTTTTTGAGGAATTTAGTTTCCACCTATGAGAACTAAGTCCCTCGGTGGACTTGGTTCCCGGGGACTTAGTTCCCTGCACCATCACTGTCATTTGTCACATTGTTATCGTTTTCCGTTGGCAACACTGTACTATTTAAAAATAGCGCAAAATTATAGTTTTGCTATGGGTCACTTTTATTCATGTTTTTTATGAATTGGTAATGTTTTGATTTCCCATACAAAATCTGCGTAGTTACGGTCCACCAACATGAACAGCTATATTTGTGTATTTGTTTTGACAGTTCTTTACCACAACACGAATAAGGCTATGCAACTTTGCTATAGTAAGTGTTGTGCTTGTGATTGTGATATGTGGACTTTTGTGTGAATCACCCTCTATACAGGGTGATAGGTATAAGGTGCACTAAAAAGTTTGAACGAGTAGGATGGGTTCAGACAAGAAAAAATCGTATAGGAAGGGGGATTTCCCCCCCGTTAGGGTGGGAGCGGTAATTTCCTAAAAAAATCAATTAAAATAGAAACAAATTATTATTTAACAAAATTGACACCCCCCTCCCATAAGATTAATTTCTTGTATTAAGTACCCATCCTACTCGTTCTAGCTTTTTGGTGCAACGTATACCGATCTCCATGTATAGGAGAATCAGCGATGAGCCTTTGGCAATAAGTTCTGCTGAAAAATTAGGGTTAGGTACTGCCTTTTAGTAGAAATGGCAGACTTGTAATAAAAATGCTTTAGGGACATAGTTCGAGCAAGTTCGGATACCACTCTCTCGAATTTTTTACTTAATGTATTGTTTTTCTTGCAAGTACCCCAAATATACTGTCCGGATTGAGGTCTTCAGGGCTTCACTTTCTCGATTTGAACTAAATATAACGACTTTTTTTGGAAACTTAAGAAAAATTGTTGACAATCGAGCAAGTGGGGCTGATTTGCGTATTTAAAGATTTCTATTATAAGCTTTAACGAAATGGAGGAAATATATAAATATACCTACTTCATACCCGCCGTACAATCTTACCCCATGTGACAGTATCTTATGAATTTGTTGTATTTGTCTACATTCGAAAACATAGACAATACTGTATGAGGCTTCTTTTATGCCTCATCCACCATATTATATGTATGCATTCGTATATGCCACTACTAATAGTGATAGCAAAATCAAAAATCTGCATCATGAAACAAATACAAAGTTTAAATTTAAATTCAAAAGACCTACACTGCTGGTTTGGAAAGTGGAGTTTTCATGCTGCTTCACAATACATATTGTGATTTAAATTTTATAAACAAAACATAAATAAATAAATACTGAAAACAAAAAGGTTTTCGTGCATCGCAATACAATTTCATCTCATTCATTGAAATGGATAAACTGCAACAAAAACACCAGCGCTTAGTGGTAACATCATTGGGGATAAAATCATTTCCATTGAAAGTGATGCCATTTTAAAGGATATAATCTGGCTAATTGTTACTGTACATATGCCTTGTTGTTTATATGTTTTAATCTTCTTCAGTGTAAATAAAATTACAACAAAAACATAAATGTTAAAAAGGAGCCAAGTTCTTATGTGTACAAGAAACCTGTGCGTAAAAAGTCAACCAAAAAAGTAATGAGATCTAAAATATATGGTGCAGGGAATTAACTTCACGGGAACTATCTTCACATGGGAATTTACTACCACTAGTGGGAACTAATCTCTCCTTTTTTTGTGAAGTAATTTCCCACTGAAGGTGGGAAATAATTTCATCCGAAAATTATGTGAAGATATTTCTCACCTATCATCATCATCGTGTCCTGTAACCCCGGCTGGGGCATAGGGCGTCAACAAAACGTCTCCATCCTTCACGGTCTGCTGCAAGGTACTTTAGCTGTGGCAACGTCTTTCTCTGGGATTCTGCTTCCGCTAAGACAGTTGATTTCCATGTTGTTCTTGGTCTTCCAACCCGCCGTGCACCCTGAGGATTCCATTCAAAGCACTGCTTTGCAATTTCATCGTTTGGTTTCCTCAGTGTGTGACCAATCCAACGCCATTTACGCTTTCTTATGTCGACGTCCAGCCGCTCTTGTCTTGTCCTGCGCCACAATTCCTCATTTGATATTATTTGTGGCCAGCGAATCTTTAGGATTTGGCGAAGACAGCGATTCATAAAAGCCTGCATTTTCTTCGAAATAGTAGACGTGACTTTCCAGGTTTCACAAGCATATAACAGCACGGATTTGGCATTGGATTCGAAGAATCTCAACTTAGTGCGTAAGGAGATTTGACTGGATTTCCAAATTGGGGACAGGGTACCGAAGGCAGCACGAGCTTTATTTATTCTACTTTTAACGTCCAGATCCGTACCACCGTTTGCAGAAACAATACTGCCAAGGTAGTTGAACTGTTCCACTACTTCAACTGGCGTCTCCTGTAGAATAATACGCTGCTGTGTGGAGCGGCCTGTGAGCATTATTTTTGTCTTTCCGCTGTTTATTCTTAGACCACTCGACTCTCCCTTCACTTGCAGCGTTTGGCACATCCCGTTCAGCCCACTGATGTTATTTGCCAGTAGACATATGTCATCGGCATAGTCTAAATGACTGAGCCTTTCGAACGGTCTCCACTGAATGCCCTGTCGCTCAGCTGTACCAACACTGGCCGTCAATACTTTGGCAATAAGTTCTGCTGAAAAATTAGGGTTAGGTACTGCCTTTTAGTAGAAATGGCAGACTTGTAATAAAAATGCTTTAGGGACATAGTTCGAGCAAGTTCGGATACCACTCTCTCGAATTTTTTACTTAATGTATTGTTTTTCTTGCAAGTACCCCAAATATACTGTCCGGATTGAGGTCTTCAGGGCTTCACTTTCTCGATTTGAACTAAATATAACGACTTTTTTTGGAAACTTAAGAAAAATTGTTGACAATCGAGCAAGTGGGGCTGATTTGCGTATTTAAAGATTTCTATTATAAGCTTTAACGAAATGGAGGAAATATATAAATATACCTACTTCATACCCGCCGTACAATCTTACCCCATGTGACAGTATCTTATGAATTTGTTGTATTTGTCTACATTCGAAAACATAGACAATACTGTATGAGGCTTCTTTTATGCCTCATCCACCATATTATATGTATGCATTCGTATATGCCACTACTAATAGTGATAGCAAAATCAAAAATCTGCATCATGAAACAAATACAAAGTTTAAATTTAAATTCAAAAGACCTACACTGCTGGTTTGGAAAGTGGAGTTTTCATGCTGCTTCACAATACATATTGTGATTTAAATTTTATAAACAAAACATAAATAAATAAATACTGAAAACAAAAAGGTTTTCGTGCATCGCAATACAATTTCATCTCATTCATTGAAATGGATAAACTGCAACAAAAACACCAGCGCTTAGTGGTAACATCATTGGGGATAAAATCATTTCCATTGAAAGTGATGCCATTTTAAAGGATATAATCTGGCTAATTGTTACTGTACATATGCCTTGTTGTTTATATGTTTTAATCTTCTTCAGTGTAAATAAAATTACAACAAAAACATAAATGTTAAAAAGGAGCCAAGTTCTTATGTGTACAAGAAACCTGTGCGTAAAAAGTCAACCAAAAAAGTAATGAGATCTAAAATATATGGTGCAGGGAATTAACTTCACGGGAACTATCTTCACATGGGAATTTACTACCACTAGTGGGAACTAATCTCTCCTTTTTTTGTGAAGTAATTTCCCACTGAAGGTGGGAAATAATTTCATCCGAAAATTATGTGAAGATATTTCTCACCTATCATCATCATCGTGTCCTGTAACCCCGGCTGGGGCATAGGGCGTCAACAAAACGTCTCCATCCTTCACGGTCTGCTGCAAGGTACTTTAGCTGTGGCAACGTCTTTCTCTGGGATTCTGCTTCCGCTAAGACAGTTGATTTCCATGTTGTTCTTGGTCTTCCAACCCGCCGTGCACCCTGAGGATTCCATTCAAAGCACTGCTTTGCAATTTCATCGTTTGGTTTCCTCAGTGTGTGACCAATCCAACGCCATTTACGCTTTCTTATGTCGACGTCCAGCCGCTCTTGTCTTGTCCTGCGCCACAATTCCTCATTTGATATTATTTGTGGCCAGCGAATCTTTAGGATTTGGCGAAGACAGCGATTCATAAAAGCCTGCATTTTCTTCGAAATAGTAGACGTGACTTTCCAGGTTTCACAAGCATATAACAGCACGGATTTGGCATTGGATTCGAAGAATCTCAACTTAGTGCGTAAGGAGATTTGACTGGATTTCCAAATTGGGGACAGGGTACCGAAGGCAGCACGAGCTTTATTTATTCTACTTTTAACGTCCAGATCCGTACCACCGTTTGCAGAAACAATACTGCCAAGGTAGTTGAACTGTTCCACTACTTCAACTGGCGTCTCCTGTAGAATAATACGCTGCTGTGTGGAGCGGCCTGTGAGCATTATTTTTGTCTTTCCGCTGTTTATTCTTAGACCACTCGACTCTCCCTTCACTTGCAGCGTTTGGCACATCCCGTTCAGCCCACTGATGTTATTTGCCAGTAGACATATGTCATCGGCATAGTCTAAATGACTGAGCCTTTCGAACGGTCTCCACTGAATGCCCTGTCGCTCAGCTGTACCAACACTGGCCGTCAATACGTCGTCCATCGCCAGCAGGAAGAGAATTGGCGATAAAACATCCCCTTGTCTCACACCCTGTTGCACTACGAAGGAGTCGGATAGCTGCCCATTGTACAAAAAAAACACCTTGCGTTGTTGTAGGACTCTTTTATAATGGCAACTATTTTTGGTGGAATTCCTCTACCAAGCAACGATCTCCATATACATTCTCGATTAACTCGATCAAAGGCTTTCTCAAAATCCACGAACATGAGGTAAAGCGGTGATTGATATTCCATCGACTGCTCGAGGACGATACGCAGGGTGTTGATATGGTCGACACACGATCGACCACTGAGGAAGCCAGCTTGATGCCTCTTGAGTGTAGACTCGATTCTATCCTTTATTCGCTCGAGTATGATTGTTGCCATTAGTTTTGGGAAAACGGACAAAACGGTGATACCACGCCAATTGTTGCAATTCTTTAAGTCACCTTTCTTTGGCAACTTAACAATCACACCATCCTTCCAGTCCCTGGGATAGCTTTCGTTTTCCCAAATGTTTTGTATCAGCGGATGTAAAATACTAGCCGCTGCTACGGGATCGGCTTTCAGGAATTCAGCTGGTATTCCGTCCAGTCCAGCTGCCTTGTTGTTTTTGAGGAGATTTATTGATGTACGAATTTCCGATTCTGACGGGGGTTCGATGTCAATACCCCTATTGGACCTGCGGATCTCGTTTAGGTGGGGCACTTCAGCACTCTGCTCAACTGAATCCTCATTTAGCAGGGCACAAAAATGGTCCTTCCATCTACGAAGCTGATCCTCAATTGATACCAAAAAGTGTGCCATCCACATCCATTACAGGATGATTGTTGTTGCTTTTTTTCCCGATAACATCTTTGGCTATTTGGTACAATTCCTGGATATCTCCTCTTCTGGCAGCGCTTTCCGCATTATCTGCGAGTCCATCCAACTTCACCCTCTTGTCACGTCTCACACAGCGGTAGACCATCTTATGTGCAATGCGGTACTCTCTTCGCAAGTCAGCCTTTCGTTGAACATCAGCTTCGGCATTTATTTGGATTTTCAACGATTTGCGAAGTTCGATCTTATCCCAGGTGTCTTGGGATATCCAAGAGTCTCTACGTCTCGTTCGCTTGGGTACAGTTTCGGATCCAGCCTCCATAAAAACACTTTTAATTTTACCCCACATCTCATCAATTGTTGAATTCTGGATTCCATTTAATGACGAGGCTCTGTCGTTAAGGGTGGTTTCGACATATGTTGGGGTCATTTAAAGCATTAGTAATGAATTTTATGCTCCTTGCTGCATCCTGCGCTGGTTTTTGTACGGCAGCGGTTCGTAGTTTGAGACTCATCAGAACCAAATGGTGGTCGCTTCCCACATCGGCATTTCTTATACTCCGGACATCACACATAGACTTCCTCCATCGCTGCTGAATCATGATATGATCAATTTGGTTTTCGGTTTGACCATCCGGATGCACCCAGGTAATTTTGTTGCACGTCTTATGCTTAAATACAGTCCCCACTATCACAAGACGATTCGCGTTACAAAAGTCGACAAGCAAGTCACCATTTTCATTCCGTGACCCCACGCCATTTCTTCCCATCACGCGTTCCAGTCCGTAATTGTCTGAACCGACTTGGGCATTAAGGTCTCCCATAACGACTATGATGTCGGCTCTCGGAACACTACTGTAAACCGAGTTAAGATGAGTGTAGAACGCGGTTTTGTCTTCCTCGGTCGCTTCATTTGTGGGGGCGTAGCACTGAATAATTGTGACGTTACGAATTTTTGAACGAAACCTTGCTGTCATTAATCTCGCAGAAATGGGCGCCCAGGAGATCAAACTACGCCTCGCTTCTTCGTTCAACATAATTCCGACACCATGCAGTCTTTGGCCACCCTCTCTTTCATCTTCGCCGGAATACAGCATTCTCGTCTGTCCAGTGTCTGGTCTGTATTCAGCTCTTCCTCTCCACTTAGTTTCGCTTATGCCCAGGATACTGATCTTTAGGCGAAGCATTTCACGCTCAACCTGCTCGTATCTACCATCGCTGTACAAGGATCGAACGTTCCATGCTCCGATTTTCGTACGTATGCGGTAGCCAAAAGTAACATTTGCGCTTCTTGAAAGACTTCTTCTATTTGTCAACGATTCATTTATTATTATGGCGCCTTGATTGACGCTCGTACATGAAGGATGCCGCACCCCCAAATCCGATGTGCGGTTTACTGCAGCCGAAGCTACAGAAGGATTTTCTATAAAAAGATTACCTCTTGGGGACTCATTTCCATTTGTTGTCATAATTCATGTATTTGCATATATCCTTCCACCATGGTGTTTTCCGAGATATGATTAATAACATACATAAGCTCAGATTTGACAGGCACACCCGCCTTTTGTATGGTCAAACACATAACTGCTCGAGGCCGCCCACTATGGGAAAACAGACGCCTTTTGTAGCCGCCCAATATGGGTTACAGGCGCTACCTGCTGCTGCCGTTGGCCTTTTACCAAAAAAAGCTCCTCCGCCACCAGACTATCATGCCGTTGACCGCCACCTGCAATTCATCCGCCTTAAGGGGGCTTTTAACCATCCCGAGGACAAGTTTGTGCCCTGAACAGCAAAGCTGGGTTGTCTGCTTATCCCGGCATCCATTCGGTCCCCCTGCATGCTAGCATTACCCGCCCTCTACCACGCGGAGGTGTGCATAGGGATTTTCTTATCATTAAGCCTAGGGCCATATGGCGTCCTAGCACTCTCAAGTACTTTTAGAGGGTTTTTCATAGTTAAGAAAAAATATTATACTCGTATAGCTACTCAATAAATTGAAGGTTGGCAGTGTTTGCAAGGGTGGATCCAGACTTTTGCCCAGGAGGGGGGGGGGGAGGGGTAGGTTGTCACGCTCTTCAAAGTTCATGGTATTGCATTTTAGGTATGTCGCCATGTAAACAAAAATTGAATTCCCAATAGCTTCTGTCAAGTTGCTTGATGGGCGAGAGTAAGTAATCAAATCCTCCGGCAAATCGAAGCTTAATGCGGTTGTAATTGCAATCGAAAAATGAATTTGATACCGAAATTTGCTTTTCAATATTTATCACACACGATTTTTGGCACTTGCTTGTGAGATATTCCCAATAAATGGGTAAAATCTGAAAAGCCAGGAACCCTACAAAATAAAACCAAAATTTTGAATAACGAAGGGTGGTATGAATAAAACGGAGCACGTACTCCGGGCAGGTGCCCATTTCGCAGATATGAATAAAATTATAAACAAACTCGAAAGCACTTCCTCATTCAAACGGAGTAGCTGCTCTCATACCTAAATCCAAATTATATTGTTTTTGACATTTAGAATAAACCAAGTTCGCGGCACTACACCCTTTTTACAGTAACAAACTCAGGCGATTTTCAACCCCCCTCTAACTTCAGAAACTTCAAATTTGCAGTATTTGCTGAGCTGATCAAACACAGGTGGCTCACCAAATTTCAACTCTTTAGCATTAGTAATTCCCAAGGACTTCAAAAATCGCAAAAGCCGTAACTGACTCACTGACAGATCATCAAAATTATGGAGCACTTCCCGACATCGTAGAAACTTAAAATTTCGCACAAGGGTAGGCCTTGTGGTGCATTCAAAGGAAAAATTCGAAAATCTGCAATTTTTTATGCAGAGGGCGTGGCATCCACCCACTTTCTTAAATATTCTTATAAATTATGTGGAGCACTTCCAATTGTTGTAGAACGATGAAAATTAGTAGGTCGGTAGGGCTTAAAGTACTTAGAAAGAAAAAAATTGAAAAATTGGAATTTTCCATTCAGGGGGTGTGGCATCCACCAACTTTATCAGAATTGCTATTATTTATATGGAACACTTTCAGTTGTCGTAGAATTATGAAACTTGATTTTCACCTGGCAAAATAAATCTTTGCAAACAGGAGTGAAATCACAACAAAAACATAAATGTTCAAAAAAGAGCCAAGTTCTTATATGTGCAAGAAACCTGTGCGTAAAAGTCAGCCAAAAAAAGTAATGAGATCTAAGATATATGCCAAGTTTTAAGTTCAGGAAGTTTAATATCAAATATCTTAATTAGAGTTATATCGAAACAATTCCAAATCAAGACAGAAATTTGGTATTTAAAGCCACGTCCACATTATGTCGAATTGTGTAGATCAACATCGTTGATCAACAGTGTTAAGTAAGTGTAGACATCTTGATTGACAAAGCCAATCAACATTTGTTGACTCGAACGTAACCCGATTCAAGTAGATAGCAATCGGCAAAGTTGTTCAAAAAATTTCATGAACATAATTTATTGGTTTTGTGCGTTATTTATTAATCACATTTTTTCTAGATGAAAAATGCAATATTTGTTGTGAATAAGTATTTAATGTTAATAATATCGTTTTAACTTTATTGTTTACAAGGAAAAATAAAAAAAGTTGGGTACCACCAGGATTCGAACCCTGAACCCTTCGGTTGGATCCTGACGCATCGATCAGAAAATTCCAAACCACACAAATGTTTGCTACGAAAGTTTTTCACGTTACACCCTAGTATGTTGATCGACAATGTTAACCAACAATGTTGATCGGCATAGTGTGGACCGTCTTTAATGATTACTGATTAAAATTTGGTGGATTTACTTGGCAAGTTTTCTCTTAAACTACAATAGTTACTATGAGGGCTTACTTCAAATTGCTGTGTGAAAAAAGTTATTCGCTAAATAGAATTGTGTTCTGGTGCATTCTAGTATGAATAAAATATATCTAGTATGGGCAAAATTTATGAAAACTGGGCAAACAAATAACAACAATAAGGGTATTCATGCAACAGCATAAACTCGTCGTAAACATCGTAAAGTAAATCTGTCAAATTTTCCATACAAATTGTGACAGAATTACGAAGTTTAAAAGTTTACAACGTTTACGACGACTTTACGCTGGTGTATGAATACCCTTAATATATTATTTGTCATTGGAAAGGTATTTCCATTACCTACAATACTTTTAATAGCAGTTCAATTCAAATCACTGTGTGAAAAAAGTTATTTGAAAACTAACGAAATATTGTGGTTCATTTTAATGTTAAAAATGCTTTTTTTTAGTATGGGCAAAAAGTGTGAACACAAGTTCAACCAATAACAACGAGACGTATGTCGTTGGAAAGGAAATTTTATGTACTACAGTAGTTAATGAGGCAGCTTATTTCAAGTCACTGTGTGAAAAAAGTTATTCGCTACTTGTTACCCATGCTCCATAAAATTTATCTGTACCAAAATTCCCTAAAACAGCGAATAACTTTTTCCACGCAGTGATTTTAAATAAGTTGTTATGGAAACTATTATTGTTCATAAAAGTACCTTTTCAACGACATACATATTATTGGTATTGGTTAGACCAGTTTGTATAAATTTGTTCCACACTGAAATGTAAACCAAAACAAAACCTTGGTTAGTAAATACCTAACTTTTTTCACACAGTGATTTGAAATGAACTGCCAAAGTGACTATTGTAGCGCATACAAATACCTTTCCAACGACATACGACTCGTTTTTATTGGTTCCTAGACCACCTTCCATACAGTTTTGCCGGTTTTCCTTTAAAATGTATGAAAACTTGACCTACCAGAATCGAATGTTTTAGAACTTTCTGCTGCCGCTGATTCTTCAATTAGAAACGCTTACTCTTCTTCAGCATTGTGTCAACCGTTTTGATGTTGCCTGAGGAATTCTTCCAAGTTGAATTTGATTGATGGTTGGAAGTTCCAACCATCAATCAGTAAAACAGCAACGAAACAAATAGATGTCTTAATTGACGAAACACACTATGCTTTGTCCAATGTTGTTGTAGAAAGTGTTTTACAACCGGGTAGTTTGTCTGCATATGCTGGTCGAATTTGTTTATAAAATTTTTTAAATAAAATGACTCGACTATTCGTAATAGGATATTACATCCAAACACTAGTTTTCCCTTCATTCAACTCTGCTTCTTCTCTTTCCGAAACACTGTCACTGTCCACAAATTTTGCAACAGTGCTCGGTGGGATATAGAAGAATTTTTTAAACGCTATACGTTTGCTTTCTACGTACCTACTGATTTTGAAGCTGAAGCCCCTTGGGACTGGGGTCCGCTTGAAAACTTCCCAATTGGAAGCGTCCTTGGAGCTGTTGGAAATATAATGGTTGATCCAATGATCAGTGTGTCTTGTACCTTTGAGTGTAGTAAACATTTAAGATAATAATTAAAATTAAATGTAATTTAACACAGAAAATACTCACAAGGGTATTATTAACCATTGCATCTTGATTGTCACCATCATTATTACTTGGAATAGAAACAGACCATCTAAAAGAATTTATTTTCGTCTTTATTAATTTCATATTCAAGAAAAATAAAAGAAACACCCCCACCGCCTTTTCAGTGTTAAGCTGGATTTACACCTTCGTTCTTCATTCGGTGAACGTTGTTCCACAAACAACGAACAACGAGTAAAGTTCATCCAAAATTCAAAACGGCTTTGAATTTCTTCGTTGTTCGTGTTCGGTGTTATCATTTACACCTTCGTTGTTCCGAGTACGGGCAAAAACGAACAACGTACACGGACGATAACGAAGGTGTAAATCCAGCTTTATAATTTTCGGAGCTCAGCTCACTGTCGTTGTTATCGTCCGTGTACGTTGTTCGTTTTTGCCCGTACGCGGAACAACGAAGGTGTAAATGAAAACACGAACAACGAAGATATTCAAAGCCGTTTTGAATTTTGGATGAACTTTACTCGTTGTTCGTTGTTTGTGGAACAACGTTCGAAAAACGAGTAAGGTTCATCCAAAACACGGACGATAACACCGAAAGTCTAAATGCGGCTTTAAGCTGAATTGTGGAACAACTTTCATCAAATGAAGAACGAAGGTGTAAATCCAGCTTAAAGCTGGAAATTCAAAGCCGTTTTGAATTTTGGAAGAACTTTAGTTTAGTTTTAGTTATGTAGAACAACGTTCACCGCACCGAATTCACTGAAGTGATGTTTTTGCATGAATCTGCTTCTCATAAGCGTTAAGTACTGTACCTATCCGCCTCACTATATAAAATCAAATAATCTTTTATCTATTTATTTTATAAGAATAGAACTTTGCCTATTATAGCTATTTTTAAGTGAACAATATCTAAAGTGGAAGCACTCTCCAGGGTTAAAATGGTACGGCCGGCATGCCCCGTAGTACTGTAAATACCAGGAGACAGAGAGTGGCAAAAGGTTATCAGGTATATTGTCGCCGATATATATTGTAGCTGTTGTAGCAACCCGCATATCTATATTGAACTTATAGATACGACGATGTCTACGGCTAGTGCAATTAAAAATAAAGCAGATCGATATGGCCTGCAGTCCTCTACACCACTGAGTGGGAGGGCAATGTTTGCATTGAGTTCAAATTGTTAGCTTAGCAGTTTTAAACTCGATGCTGTAGGCAACCCGAACCCGATGCTATGAAAAATACCGAAAGCAAATTAAGAGATTCTTTTTTTTTCTTTTATGAAGACCAATTTTTGTTATGCAAAATATGTTGAGGAAGGTAACTTCAATTTGTTTAGAAAAAAATTGAACATCCTTTAATTTTTATTTGTTGGTTAAGAGATATTCTTTTTTTTTGTTGTTGAATATTTTGTCTACCTTCCTCAAATATTAAAGAAAATTTAAGCTGCACATTTAGAAATTTTCTATAAATTTTTTTTTTTAAATAATGATAATGTTTTAAACAAAGTTTTTGAATTTATGTCAACTTTTATAAATCAGTGTCAATTGTGGTGTTACAGGTGACATTATGAGTTTATGACATTTTTAAAATCTGTCTGTGTTACCACTAAGCACGTTGGGTAATGAAAACTCGACAAAACACGTCAGTAGAGGCACACTCCAAGGCGGTGTTTTGTCACCAATTGTATGGCTTTTAGTCATGAACAAAATCCTCGTTAAACTGTAGAGATGTGGTGTGAAGGCCTGTAGTAAAACCTTTGGTAAAAAGTGGGACCATCAATCAAAGATGATCTTATGGACGTATATGCGCAGTGATACGGCCGATTCTAACATAAGCGTTTTTCTGCACCTTCTACCACTTGATCTACATATAAAACATCTAGTATCTTGTAGTGCCTTAAGACTTAAAGAATCAAATTCTTGGGTTGCTAAGCCTAATGGTCACAGCAATATCACAAATTTGATTCCCACTGATATATTTTCGACTCCCACTGATTACCGCGCTCCTACAATTAGCCTCAGTAAAGATTTTAAAGTCTTAATCCCATCCAGAGGAGACTGGGATGATGACGCCGTGACAAGAGACTTCGACACAACTACCTATACTGATGGCTCAAAGATGGAGTGCGGTGTTGGCTCAGGAGTCTCCTCTGAGTCTCTCAACATCTCTGAGTCGTTTCGGCTACCGAATTTTGCTAGTGTATTTCAAGCTGAAATACTGGCAATTAGGGAGGCATGTAAGACACTTAAAGCAGATCCAAACCAAAATCGTAATACAACCATCCTTACAGACAGTCCGGCGGCTGTTAAAGCCATTGATTCGGCTACATCATCCTCTAAATTGGTCCAACAATGCCGAGATGAGCTCGCAATTCTAAATATTAACCTCAAGGTCACTCCTATGTGGGTTCCTGGTCACAGTGGCATTGAGGGATATGAACGGGCAGATGAATTAGCCAGGCAAGAATAAGTTCTTCACATATCACTTGCGGAAAGAGTCAACATTCCCCTTGGAGTTGGCAATATATTATCAATCGTAGGTGGAGCAGTTTAACCAACTGCCAAATATACAGAACGATCTGGCCCGCCTTTAATAAATCCCGAACAATAAATTGATCTCATATGTAGACCCAGGCGGGACATAGCCACGGTTGTAGCAACCTGCACTGGACACTGGTCAATTTCATTTTCTCTGTAAATGTCCAGCTCTTGTCAGAATGAGAGCAAAATCGTTTGGAATGTGTTTTTTGATGACCTAAACGAACTTTCCGAAATGAAGATGAAGGACTTGATCTTTTTTCTAAACGCCACGGAATGGATCTGAGACGAAAATCGGTGGCGTTTTGCATCATGTTCCCCCCCAGATCCAAAGACCGTGAGTAATCGGAACCCGGGTTTCTGCGGGGCTTCATGATGCTCAATAGCAATGATAATCACACGGTCGGATCGATCACGCTCCGTTACTATTCTACAACCTGCCGAGCTCGGCATAATGTAACAAGCTCGGGCGAGATGCGATCCAATTGATTGAGTGTCCTATGACCCAACTCCTGTCTTTTGTACTGACTCACAAGGTATGGTATCTCAACCATACTTCACAGCCGTCCTATTTCAAAGCAAGGAACGCTTTTCGGGTTTTTTGGGAAAGATGATCTTCAACCCGCACTGGAGGAAATCTCACATCCAACCCAGGGAACGGGACACCTGAGGAATAAGCCCCTCAGAGAATAAACCCACAAATCCTCACACTTTAATCTGCTCTCATACACAGGTCAAACGAGTAATGGCATCAAAACGGCGCAATCCAGTGCTAATTGGGTAAAGAGCAAGTGTTACGCTCTTGCCACCATTTCTACCTACCTACCTACCTGCCACTAAGCACACATTTACAGCCGAATTTATTAAATTTTCATAAAATGCGTCTAAAGCCGCGTCCACATTATGTTGAATTGTGTAGATCAACATCGTTGGACAACAGTGTTGAGTAAGTGTAGACGTGTTGATCGACAATGCCAATCCACATTTGCTGACCCGAACGCAACTCGATTCAAATGGATAGCAATGGACAAAGTTGTTCAATACATTCCATTTTATTAAAAACATTTGTAGGGTTTTAATTTCATAAACTTAATTTATTGGTTTTGTGCGTTATTTATCTAATACTAGATAAAAATGCAATATTTGCTGTGAATAAGTATTTTATGTTAGTAATATCGTTTTAACTTTATTGTTCCCAAAAAAAATGTTGGGTACCCCCAGGATTCAAATCCTGAACCCTTCGGTTGGATACTGACGCATCGATCAGAAAATTCCAATCGACACGAATTGTTGATACGAAAGTTTTTGACGTACACCCTAGCATGTTGATCAACAATAGTTGTGTTTTTTTGCATGTCCAAATAAAATTGTGTGAAAAAACGACGGCAAAGCAAAACAATTTTCATGTTAAATACAACAACAACTATGTCCGTATAGAATTTGCTATGTCGAGATAATTAATTAACTGGAGTTAACTTTTGTCCCGATAAAAACGGTAATGCCAAACTAACATTGTCGTTGGGTTATCGATAATGATATAGAAATGTCAAATGTTTGTTGGTAAATAATTCAATGCGAATAGACCAATGCGAAAGGTAAACAAATGTTGACATGTCCCGATGTCGTTTTTTTCGCCAAACTCCATATGGACATGCAAAAAAACGCAGCTAATGTTAACCAACAATGTTGATCGGCATAGTGTGGGCCCTCCTTAACATCTTGGAATACCGTCGACACGCTGATTAAAGAATTCACTTTTTAGCCCAGTCGGAATAGACAAAAAAATGAGCTGAAATGCAAAAAATTAGTAAGGGTTTTTTGTATTTCAATCGTTAGAGGGGTTCATTTAGAGTTTAAAATAAAGTTTTCGACTTCCTAGCTCCATTGCGTTAGCCACCATCTTGAATTTAACGACAATCGGTTTTTGTGAAATAACTCGCCTATTTTCAACTTTTGAACAAAAATTTACTTAACAAAAGTTGTTCAAAATTTAATTATTTACAACTTTGGTAATAATTTTTTTTTGTTTACGATTGATATTTTTCGACTAAATAAAAAAAAAACCTATTTAATTTTTTTTTCTCGTTTAAAACGCATAATAAACATTTTTCAAGTTAAAAAAAAAAGTTATTTATTATTTTTCGACTCATTAGAAGAGGATGACATAAGGAGTTTGAAAACAGGTTTTCGACCACCCACCGCTTTAGGTTGGCTGACATCTTGTTTTAAAAGAAAACAAATGTTTGTGAAATTACTCGCCTAGATTAAACTTTTGAGTAAAAATATATTTAACAAAAGTTGTTCAAAATTTAATTACATATCTACAACTTTGATTATTATCGTTTTTGTCTATGGTTGATTTTTTTCGACTAAATAAAAATAAGGTACTATTTTGAAAATTGTAATTTCAACCATGCTGGTCCATCATCAAAAAAAAAAAAAAAATAATCCTGCTTAAGAACTTAACTTTATTAAATTACTTTGCAATCTGTTGACTAGGCCTACAAAAATAAAACGCGCCTAAGCCTCTACCCTTGCGTGGTGATGTGAAAAAGAGTTTTATTTTTGGTAAGATGATTTGATTTTTTATACAAGAAAGCAGCTAACATTAAGGGATTGAACGACCAAACACTTCTCTATATAACTCTTATATAACTCTTTAATTTTATTTCCATTTCAAAAACAACGAGATAAAATGATTATCCTTTCATTTTATTAAGTCGAAAATAGACAAAAAAACGATGATAACCAATGTAGATAAAAGAACTTTGAACAAGTTATGTTAAGTTAATTTTTACTCAAAATCTTAAACTAGGCGAGTTATTTCACAAAAATTGATTTTCTTTAAAAAACAAGATGGCGATCAACCAAAAAGGCGTGGGTGGTCGAAAACTTGTTTTCAAACTCCTTGTGTCATCCTCTTCTAATGAGTCGAAAAAAAATATATAACTTTTTTTTTAACTTGAAAAATGTTTACTATGCGTTTTAAACGAGAAAAAAAAATAAAAAAACCCTATCTAATTTTTTGCATTTAAAATGCTATTCCGACTGGGCTATTTCGGGCTCGTGGGAGTCTTAGGTTGGTTTTCTTCACTATTAGTCAGCTTGCCGAAAACTGCGGAATTGGCCAACTCTAGAGTTGATATCAAATCGAGAGTTGGATGGGAAGTTGAAAATTGCTTTTCTTCACTTCTTAAATTCTCAGCTCGGGAGTTGAAATTTGAAAGTTGGCCTACTTCCGTTTTTCAAAATATCCCTGGGATATTTGTGACAAATATGTCAATTTCAATGGTAGATTTGAATAAATTGCGTCCATTCAATTTGAAATTAAAGTATCGGAATTATTTTTGTTGTCAAAACTAAAAAAAAATATTAATGGCCGAAAAAACCATTAGTCGTTTTTAAACGTGAAAATTTAGTTTTATTTTGAATTGTTTTATTTTGTATTCATCTTGCAGAAAAAAAGTGTTTGACTTTGTGGGAAAAATATTTCTAAAAATATTTTCCTGAAATATGGTTTGAATTAATTTGTTCTAAATATTGAAAGTGAATATATCTTATAATAAACAAAAAAAAGAATAAAAATCTAAATTATGGTGAAAAATCTCAAGTTTGCACGACCAACTTCTACTTTTTTCGGGAGTTGAGAAAATCGAAAGTTGATAAACTCTAGAGTTGAAAATCGGAAGTTGAAACTGTCATATTTGAGTGAAGAAAACCAAAAACACAAGTTCAAAATAAAAATCCTAAAGTTGTGTTCAACTTTTAGTGAAGAAAACGGCTCTTAATCACCTGCCCTGCTTGACTTATTTTGCACCCGTTCACACACTTTCCGATTTCCGCACGCTCACTGCACTGATCGACGAGTAATTAGCTGGGGTGCTTGTGAGTTGTTCGATTGTTATGCAAGTGCAGCGAGCATGCAGTTTGTCGAAATGTAGCGGTCGTGGTGAATTTGGACTTTCTCTATTTTAAGAAAAACGGTGATTCTCTCGATTGGTTTATGTCAAGATGTGAGGCAGAGTTTCCACCTAGAGAGGGAACTGTAAAGCTCCAGTCTTCGGTTTCCAAGATAAATCGTGACGTAGTTGATTGCACTGATCTCTATAATACACTGGATAGTGTATTCCCACTGATCTCTATAATACACTGGATAGTGTATTCCTTATAATGTATAACAGTTTCTTTGCTTCCATTTGAAGATGACAATTAGGTGGTCGGCTTCATAATTTGACGTCTGAATTATACAAAAAAAAAGTATTTTCCAGATAGGGATGTGCGATATTGAAACAACATCGATTTCAACATCGAAGACCAAACATCGATGTCAATAAATATCGAACTGAAAACATCGATGTTTTTTCAGGTGTTTTTGTTTAAGTTTTTTGTTTGACCAAAGCAAAAAATGCGTCATGCTATGCTCTAATGTATTTTTGCTTTCAAAATTTCTGGTGCCGGCTATTTTCTTTTAAGTTTTTTAAAATCGATTTAAGTTGTCATACAAATAAAAAATATGAAGTCATAGGCAAGGTATTTCAACTTTAAACATCGACATTGCAAAATTATGATGCTAAAACCAAGTGTAAGTGGTATCTTTCTAGGCATTAATGATTTTAATGGGTGAAAATCGATGTTAAAATATGTATTTTGCACTAATGAATATCAACAAATTTAATAAAATCAATATTGCAAGGCAATTCATGTTGTTAAGCTGTTATGTGTGCCCTTTTTGAAATCCGATATTCCAAAATCTTGTTTCACACGAACGTGTGCGCAAGAACTTGCATGATGGAACCTGCGTGTTGCTGACCATCGATAATTTAAATTCGTGAAAATCGATATTAAATATGTATTTTGCAGTAATATTTCAAGGAATTTTGTGTAAACTGTTTTCTGTGGCTTTTTGGAATATATCGATATTGCAAGACACGAAGTTGTGTGCAAAAACTTGCATTGGTGTAAATTGGGCCTTTCTGAGCATCTATTATTTCAATGCGTGGAAATCGATGCTAAAATTTGTATTTTGCAAAATATATCGTCCACAGATTTTATAGAAGCAATATTGCAAGTATTTCATGTGTACACTGTTATCTAACGATAATGCAAGATATTTTTGCTTACAAAAGTGTGTACAAAAACTTGTAGGTATGGTTTAAAATGCGTCTTGCTGAGCATCGATTATATTAATGCTTGAATATCGATGTAAAAATATTTCTTTTGCACAAATAAACACAAAACAAATTTGATGGAAGCAAAATTGATAGGCACTTCATGTGTAAACTTATATCTGTGCCTTTTTGCACACCGGAAGTTTCGTTGTGGCTCTGAATTTTTAAATTTGATTTGAAAGATCCTTTGATAAATTCCTTTTTCAAAAAATTCCAAATGTTACAGATGACTTATAAACTATGAAAGTCACTCCATCTAGATTTTACTAGCAGAACTATTCATTTTCGTACTAACTTCTTGTGTGTTTTTTAAGCCAATGTTTTGGGTGTTGAAATCGACGGGGCAAAATATCGAAATCTTTATTATCGATATTTTGCAAACATCGATTAAAATCGCTCATCCCTATTTCCAGATGTCTATCTGAAGAAAGGGAAACAGACCATGATATGAAAATATAAGCTTTTTTGGAAGTTTGTTCTATTATTTATTATCTTTAAGTTACTCACTGTGTGCATTTGGTATATTTTTTTAGTATAATTACATAGTGGAATGAGATAAATCATTGCAGTTTGCGAACAAGTTGAGCAAAACAGCTAATGAATAATTATGATGAGGAGGAGGGATTGCATATTCTGCGTTTTTTTTAAATGATTTTACCTCCTTGTCACACTCTTTACGTTTGTTATTCCGTTTCATTTACTAATTAGTGAATGAATTTAAATTACGAACACAACAAATGTTAGCAAACAGATCTTGGGGGGTGAAACGAACGGAGATGGGTTTTATGCTGGATTGGTTTTCTTCTTTTCTAAAAATCAGAAAACAAATGGTCAAAATAGGCAATCATTTCAGTGATGTCAAAAATGTTAATATAGGTGTCCCACAAGGATCAGTCTTAGGTCCAACCTTGTTCCTTATTTATATTAATAGTATATTTAATCTTAACTTTAAAGGCAAAGTCTGTGGTTTTGCTGATGACATAGCTTGTGTGTATTCTAGTCCCACTGTTCTAGATATGATTTCGGATATAAATCATGACTTAGAATTATTCAGACATTGGTTCGGCATCCATAAGCTTGTCATTAGTGAAAAAACAAGAGTTATGTTTTTTAAACCATTTGATTCCTTTGCTAATCCACCATTTCTTGTTCAACACAGTTTTGACAGCAAAAATATCCCGCTAAGTAGTGTATCTTGTTATTCATCTAATGCTTTGTCACCAGCTAATGTTTTAAATAATCACTGTTCTTCAAAGTGTTTTAGTGTCGAGCAAGTTTTCGAATATAAATATCTTGGTTTAACTATTGATAGCAAAATAAACTGGAAAATTCACACTTCTGCATTAAAAAAATATTTGTTATCAACCACTTATTTTTTGTTTCACTTGAGGAAGCTCTGTTGTAGAAAACTTATGGAAACAATCTATTATGGACTGGTTCAATCTAAAATACAATACGGTATAATTTGTTGGGGTGGTACATTTAAAAACAACTTACAACCTCTGTTAGTTTCTCAAAAACATATTTTAAGAACCATCTGGATGAAAAAGAAAAATGAACATAGCTTTCCGTTGTTCGTCAGCTCTGGTATCCTTCCGCTTAAACATCTTTATTTTTTTAAAGTTTTAAAAATATTTTTCTTGAGAAGTGGATATCTCATAAGCATAAGTCACAATACGCCAGCTTACTCACTACGAAGCAACGATAGAAATATTTCTGTAATTCCAGTGCACAATTCTCATCACCTTTTAAACTTCTATACCTCGGTAGCACCTAGACTTTTTAACGCATTACCTTCTGACATTAGAAGCATTCGTTCTGCTCATTTATTCAATAAAAACATTAAAAAATGGCTTTATAACTTTAATTTTGAAGAAGTCAATAACATCATCAGAATTATGGTTTAAATTTGTATATTCACATTTAATTTCCCTTAACTAAAAAACAAAAACAAAAATAATAATTTTAGATTTTCTTTCTCATACGATACCCCACAACACTTCTTAATGTAATTCCAATTTAAATTTATGAATAAGTTATACTTATTTGGTACTTTCGACTCTTGTCATAAGACAACAGACTGTACCGTCTTTTTCGTTCTCTATTATGAAAAACACTTATAATTAGTAGAAATATAGTACATTTACAAAAAAAAATTTTAATCAAGATGTAATTAACTAATTGTTATGTTTGAATTTTATATTGCTTATTTTTGTTGTAAAAGAAAAAGTAAATAAACTGAACTGAACTGAACTGAAAAACTTAAGCACGGAGAAAAACTGTGTTACCGGCATAATTTCCATATATGTTATCGATAGTTTGAATGGAAACTCCATGTTTTTTCTGTGATGGCGTCGGTAATCCCCGGTTTGGTTTTTTTCTACCGACTTCATCCATGCTTGCAAAAAAGCTATAAGTTGTCAACGCGTTTATAACTTAAGCGTTTGTTGTGTTAACACACTTAAGTTAAGCGCTGATAATTCTCTTCGTTTAGCTTGGCCCGAAGTGGTTGTCCTCTACCTCCGTGAATGAATTTGTAATCAATGAATCGTATGCAAATACCACTTCTCTTGGTTCTACTTAGCCCCAATTCTATGCAAACGTCACTTTTGCTACGAACTGTCAACGTGTTGACAAGTAAACTTTTAGTGTCTACTGTAATATGTTTTTCGAAATAAAAGAAAGACTTGTGTATTGTCGGAGAGCTGATTTAATAATGATGAATTTTATTTGTTTAATGTGTTCATACTTAAAACTATGCTGACTCCATATTCACACATTTGTGGAGTCAGCAAAAAGAATAATATAAAATGCGAAAAAAGAATAATATAAACACGATATGCAATGCACGTTGTTCATTGCATATCGTGGGAAGATTATGGTGTGCTGATGTGCACAATGTCGCTTCGCGACGTATCAAGTGACGAGTGGTATTCGTCACCTGACACGTGCATACACTATGTGCACATAAACACACTACACCTCCCTTCTTTTAGGAAATAACGTAATTACATGGAGTTATTTAATTGTACATAAATTTTAATGATTAACAAATTAAAAATTAATATATTTTTATTTCATATATTTTAATTATTACATCATTTTTTTTGTCAGTAATATTTGATTTATTATTTATTTATTTTATTTTTCTTATTATTTTTTTTTTGCTTACAGAAATTATTCTTTGTACATATATTAATAAAAAATGTAATATATTTTTATTTCATATATTTTAATTAATACATAATTTTTTTTTGTCAGTAATATTTGATTTACTATTTATTTATTTTATTTTTCTTCTTTTTTTTTTTTTACTTACAGAAATTATTCTTTGTACATATATTGATAAAAAAAAAACTCGAAAAATGTATGTTTAATAAAAATTTGAGTGAAGGAGAACAAATATTAAATATTATTAAAAAAAAACAAATTTGTTGTTTCTATTTCATTAAAACTCTTAAGTATTATATATTTTTAATCTATTCTTATGTACTTTCTGCTTTTTGTTTTTATTTGTTTTTATAATTATATTATTATTGTTTTCAATTTCTACGACCTCGAAGGGGCCTAAATAAACGGGATCCAACTTATGACCTGATTCGTTTCTTAGCATAACTTTATCTCCTAACTTTAAATCGAGACTAACTATTTTTTTATCGTAATAATCTTTATTTTTAGCTTTATTTACTTCTAATAGTATTTTAGCTCTCTTATATGCCGTTTCTAATCTAAATTTTACTTCCTTAGCATAGTCATCTACATTATATATAGGATCTATCCTATCTATTGAATTAAATTCTATTGGTAAGTTACTTTGCTTACCATAAACAAGTTCGTATGGACAATAATTATGTGCCATAGATGGTGTCGTGTTGAAACAGTAAACGAAGAATGGAAGCCAAACATCCCAATCTGTTTTGTCAACGGATATATAGGAACGAATATATTCGTTAAAAGTTCTATGGCTCCTTTCTACTGTTCCAACGGTTTGGTGGTGATGTGCTGTAGACGTTATATTGTCTACTTTTAAATATTTGCACAAGTCGTTTATAATAGAATTTTTGTATTCTGTTCCCATGTCCGTAATGAACGTCTTCATTGGACCGTACTTCAGAATAAAAGATTCAAATATTGCTTTTGCAATCGTTTTTGCGTTTTTATTTGCAACTGGAATGGCTACTAAATATTTTGTAAGGTCACAAATTAAAGTGACTGCATACTCGTTTCCATTCTCTGATCGAGGTAAAGGACCAATTGTATCAACTATTACCTTGTCAAAAGCATATGTGGGTGTATCTGTTTTTATCAGTGGTGTTTTCGTATGTTTAGTTGTTTTCGACGTCAGGCATTTGTGGCATCTTTTTATGTGTTCTTTAATATGACGTGTCATATTTTTCCAATAAAAGTGTCTTTTTATTTTTGCTAGCGTTTTAGTTATGCCTGTATGACCTCCTGTAATTGGATCGTCATGGTACGTAAACAGTATTGCTTCTTGATCTTTTTCATTTTTTATTTGGGTCACCGGCTTGAGTAGCGCTACTCGTAATGATTTTAATATTTTGTTGCCCATATTTTTGAAAGATTCAATTGAAATTAATTCAAATATCTTTTCGCACGGTGCCACTTTTAGTTTTTTGATTTTTAATATACCGGCTTCTTTTTCGAGCCTTTGGAAGAACTGACCTAAATCGAGAGTTCCATTGGTATATAAATCTCTAACTACAATTCTTGCTATAATTTTGTTCCCACGTTTAAATAAACATAAGGAATCCGTTATTCGCAAGGTCACTACTTTTCGTACTTCGTCATTAAAAATGACTTCAAATACTTTGGGCTTAGAAGCAATGTCAAGAGATTGCTTATGCAGATCTACTTGTTTTTCTCCTGCGCAGGATTTTTTCTGTTTACTTTGGTGCCTGGTAGTGACTTTCAGGACTTTAGCTTGTAAGTCTTTGAGCTCGGATATTGTTATCCTAGACAGGGCATCTGCCACGAAATTGTCTTTTCCCTTTAGGTATTCAACCGTGAAGTCATACTCTTCTAATTCTAGCCTCATGCGTGTTAACTTTGAGCTGGGGTTTGTCATGGAGAATAAATACGTGAGTGGTCTGTGATCTGTTTTAACTATGAAGTGTTTGCCATATATATATGGTCGAAAATGTGTTATTGCCCAGTGAATGGCTGTGAGCTCTTGTTCTGTTGTGCTTTTATTGCTTTCACCTTTTGTGAATGAACGTGATGCATAAGCTATTGGGAGTTGAATTCCGTTATGGTTTTGGGTTAGAACCGCTCCACATGCTTGTTTACTTGCATCAGTTATTATGCAAAATTCTTTTTTAAAATCTGGGTATTGTAATAGGGTTGGTTCAACTAATTTATTTTTCAAATATTGAAATGCTTTTTGGCAATCATCTGTCCACACAAAAGGAATATTCTTTTTACATAACCTCGTTATGTGCCGTGAATAGTCGGCGAAGTTTTTAATAAATCGTCTGTAATAGTTGCAGAATGCAACGAATCGTCTAGCGCTATCCACGTCGTGTGGGACTGGATAATTTTTGATGACGTCATATTTTTTGTCATCTGGCAATACTCCTTTATCTGTGCATTTATGACCCAGAAAAGTCACTTCATGCATAAAAAATGAACATTTTTGTGGATGCAATTTTAAATTGTATTTTCTACATATGTTAAAAACATTTGTTAGATTTTTAAGCATATGTTTTTCGGAACAGCCTATAACCATAAGGTCGTCCATGTAGAGAAATGCTTGTGAAGGTTCAAGTCCAGAGAATGCTATGGTCATCATTCTCTGGAATGAATTTGGCGCTATTTTTAAACCAAAAGGTAGTCGCGTAAAACGATATGAGCCATTGCTCGTTGAAAAAGACGTTAAATTTCTGGAACTTTCTTCTAGTTCGATTTGATGAAAACCTGACATTAGATCGAGGCATGAAAAATATTTTGCTCGACCCAATTGATCAAGGATGTCATCAATTCTTGGGAGTGGAAATTTATCAGATAAAAGTTTTTTATTCAATTGACGATAGTCGATTACTAATCGCCATTTTTTTTTCTTCGGAACCCGGTAGGGCTTTCTTGGGAACTAGTAAAAGCGGGCTATTATATTCAGATACAGACGGTTCGATTATTTTGTCGTGTATCAATTTTTTAACTTGTTTTTGAATTTCTTCAACATGACTGTGAGGACTTCGGTAGTTCTTTATATATACTGGTTCGCTATCTTTCAATCTCAAGTTTTGCTTATAAAAATTATTTGTGGTTATGGATTCGGTTTCCAATCCAAATACATCACTATATTCGGTGCATACTTCTGTTAATTGTTTTTTGAATTGGGGCGGAAAATTTTTCTTTAGTTGATTTAGGACTGATTCTGTTCTACTATTTCGATTAGTGTGGACCACATCATAGTTTGAGAGTGGTTCATATTTTAAGTTATTTAAACTGGCCAGTTGGTTAGTATCGGTTGTATTTAATAGACGAACTAATGCAAATTGTGATGTTGCTATTGCATTTGCAACATAAATGCCATGTTTTATTTCTTGGTTGGGAAAAATGAGGTCTTCTGTTGTTTTTATTTCAATTTTTCTTATTACTTGTGATCTTGCTGGTAGAAGTAGTGAATTATTACCACAACTATATGTTATTGGAACATAAATTGGAAAATTTAAATTATTAGGTCTGATTATAAACCAATCTTCAGTTGGTTTGAAGTCTAATTTGCAGTTAAATTGTTTTATAAAATCCATACCTATGATTCCATCACATGGTATTGTAAAATTTGAATTTACTATATGGAAATTGTGTGGGATGATGTATTTATCTGTTTGAAGCTCTATTGGGGCTAGACCTTGGGATTTTACTATTCCCTGGCCTATTCCTTGGATACTTATAATCTTGTCATTTTGGATGTCTTGGTAAAAATCAGAATCTTCTTTTAGAAGTGAAATATCTGCACCTGTGTCTATAAGGAATGTGAGTTTATGTTTAGTAAATACATTTATAAATGACACGAAAATATTGAGATTAAAATTGATAGCATGGACCTTTGTATTTATAAATTGTTTCCTAAAGGGTCTTGGCAGTTTTCCGAGTTACTTTGAGTAATTCGAACATTATTGTGGTTGTTATTATTATTATGGCCACGGTACGAGTTACCACGGCCTCTAAAGTTGCCTCTAGATCGGCCATTTCCCCTGTAATTGTTTTGGTTATTGCGGTAGCGATTATTGTGATGATTACCTCTTCCGTGGTAATTTCCACGATAGCCTCTATTATTGGTTTGCTTGTAAAACAAAACAGTATTAGAATGTCCGGTTGCATCTGTGCAACTATTTACGAATTTGGACATGGCCTCATTCATATCGCTGAATGTGCCAGCCAGTATTATAAGTTTTACCTTATCAATAGAACAATTTTGTGTCATAGCCTTGACAGCGAGCGTTGTGCTGTATTTAGCAGCTAAATCAGAAGCTAAACCATCGTTGATATAGGCTCCTTCTAAACACTTCGTCAATTTTTCTATTTCTTGAACATATTGATTTGCTGTCTTATTTTTTTGTTGTAGATTTAGTAATTTCGCAGAAATTACATCTACTGAATCTCCTTTTACTTTTGCATTTAGTTTTTCAACTATCTCAACTATCGTTTGTTCATTACTTATTAGATTTCTAGCATGTCCCTTTAGTTTGGTCTTTATGAGACTAATTGCTGATACTTCGTGTGCTCCTTTTAAGGAATAAATAAGGAGAAGGGCATCTTTGAAGCTTTGTAAATTTTCTGCCTTTCCATCAAACTCAGGTAAGAGTGATGAGGCCAGTTTAAGAAATTCTACTAAAGTTTGGGCCATGTTTTCCTTGATTTTTATAATTGGTTGTGGGGATTCATCCAGTGTTTCAATTTCACTGTCAGATTCTGTATTTACTACTGGTTTTGATTCGTCTAAACTTTCTATTTGATTTTCATTAAACTCAGCGTGAAGCTCTAATTCATCTGGGACATGTATTTCAATTTCCCATTTAATGCTAATATTTTTTAACTTAGTGTTAAGTGTTTTTAAAAGCTTCCTACAATCTTTTTCATGATCAGCTGTCAATTCATTTTTGTATGCGTTGAAAACATTGACAATACTATTGTAATGGGATATTAGTGTTTTAATATGGTTTTTTAATGTATCTACTCTTATTGTTGTATTTTTGTTAATACATTTGTAAGATTTTTGGAAATTGTCTTTAAAACCGTTTATTTTTATTGCTAATATTTTCCATTCCATTTTAAATTTTATCTAAGTCGTTTGCTCGGCTTATGTAGCGTTTTTTAAGTGTACGCTTATACAACAGATAAAATTTAAGAATTAAGTTTACTGCCGTGAGGACAACCAATAAAGAAATGAGCATAGTTTGTGTTTCTAAGTGTGGGGTTGTATCCATCACTTCAACAACATTTAACACATTTGCTGTGCTATCCTTTACTTTGGAGGTTTTACCTCCCATTTTAAATTAATGTTTAAACCTCAATGACTTTAAACAGAAGAAGCAATACCGAGCAAAGATTCCATATAATCTTTGTTACAGTTATTCTAGACTTGCAAAGAGTATTTGAGACGATTGACTATATTTTGTTTAAAAAAAAAAAAACAGAACGGCAGAAGAATGCATCAAATTTCTTTTAGAAGTAATTAAATATTGGATTTTCGATGGTTTGTACAATAAACAGATTAGTTCAATAGATTTACAATAAACAGATTAGTTCAATAGATTTAAGCTTCATATATAACAATTAACACACATTTTTTTTCACGATGAATTATAAAAATATATTACCATTGCTGGGCTGGATTGATTTGATCATCATCATTTGATTGCTGGGCAGCTATGATTTGAAGATTATTGTTGTTTCGTTTTCTGAGTTTAGCTGAGGTCGGAGGTCCACACCGATGGCGATAGTGGTCTGTCAACTTCCGAATGATCACTTTCTAATGAATGTATATCACGAGTTATTTTGTCGTAAAAGGAAGTTTTGTTCGTTCCCAATTAAAAATGATGAAGGAATACGAGGTGGTGGGTAGTGGTAGATGAAAGGCAAACATGTTCGTATCGCTTTTACACTTTCCGAGCACATCATATCATTATTTACTTTTCAACTGATTTTAGGAGGCAAACATGTTCGAATCGCTTTTACACTTTTCCGAGCACATCATATCATTATTTACTTTTCAACTGATTTTATGAGGCAAACATGTTCGTCGTGGTGGTGGATGAAAGGGTATTTTCTATCCAAAGATGGTTCCTCTTTTTATTTGTAATCAAAATGCGCACTTCACAAATAATTGGACAAGCGATTTGCCGGCTTGATATTTTTAAAGCGCACAATGTTCCGATGTGTTTTATGTTTTTTTTTTTTTTTTTAATAATTTAAAATAAAGACATTTTTGGATTGAATTAAGTTAATAAAACAACAACAACAAAAAAACTTATTTTTAATTTTATATGGACAGAATCACTGTCACGGTCGCCATGTAATATGTTTTTCGAAATAAAAGAAAGACTTGTGTATTGTCGGAGAGCTGATTTAATAATGATGAATTTTATTTGTTTAATGTGTTCATACTTAAAACTATGCTGACTCCATATTCACACATTTGTGGAGTCAGCAAAAAGAATAATATAAAATGCGAAAAAAGAATAATATAAACACGATATGCAATGCACGTTGTTCATTGCATATCGTGGGAAGATTATGGTGTGCTGATGTGCACAATGTCGCTTCGCGACGTATCAAGTGACGAGTGGTATTCGTCACCTGACACGTGCATACACTATGTGCACATAAACACACTACACTACTAAACGCCGATAACACAGTTTGTATCCGCTTTTAAGTTATGTGCCGAGAAATGTATGCATTTAGATCAACATGCCGGCACAAATTGTCACCCAATTGCCTAAAAATCATCTTTTTCTGGAGCAGTAAAAATTCCTCAAGAATTTTAGAGTTTTTAGAGGCTTTTCAATCCATCGACATCGTAGCCATCCGTCAATGGAATTTGACAGTTGATGGCACGAAGTGTAGGGGGCAAACTATATTTTACTGTATTTTTGATACTAATGTATTTTGATACTAATGTCACCCAATTTCCTTTAAATTACTTTTTTCTGGAGCACTAAAGATTCATCAAAAATTTCAGATTTCTTATAGAGATTTTTTAATCCATTGACGGTGTTAAAACCAGCTTCACGTGAGGCGACTCATTTTGACGTCTCTATTTTTATCTCATTCTTATTCATTGGAAGAAAGAGATGGCGAAGTGAGGTGAAAATTTTCAAAAATATTAAAAGCTTCTGCCTCACTTGGCCATCTCTTTCCAAGAGATGAGAGTGAGATAGAAATAAAAGACGTCAAAATGAGTCGCTTCACGTAATGCTGATATGAACATGGTCATTGACATCGAAGCCATCCGTCAATGGAATTTGACAGTTAATGGCCTGAAAGAGTGGATGAACTGTATCTTGACAGAAAAGGTGTATTTCAATCCAAATCTCACCTAATTGCCCTAAAATTACCTTTTTCCGGAGTAGAAAATGTTCATCAAAAATTTTAGATTTCTTTGTAATTTTTTAATCCACCCACATCATAGCCATTCGTCAAAGGAATTTGACAGTTGATGACTTAAAAGATAGGAAATTAACAATACTTTGACATTGAAGGTGTCAAAGGTGTATTTCGATCCAAATACCACTTAAATCACCTTTTCCCGGAGCAGCGAAAATTGTTCAAAAATTTCAGATTTTTAGAGGGTTTTTCAATCCTTTGGCATGGTTGCCATCCATCAATGGAATTTGACAGTTGACGGCTTGAAATATAGGGGGTGAACTATATTTTGACAGAAAAGTATATTTTGATTGCTTTGAATTGCCTTAAAATCAGTGCCTTTTTGGAGCAGTAAAAATTCATCAACAATTTGTAATTTAGTAATAATCGGAGAGATTTAATGCCAGTGAAATCCAAATGAATAAAATTGAATCGGAAGTAAATTCAGTGAAATGAAAATGATCAAAAGATCGATTGATTGAATCAATTTGGTGATCGTTTTTTGAACGATTTTCTAGAAGTTTTCCAACTAGACGATAGTGTTATTAGCACTCGAGTTTCGAGGGCTGGATGTACTAGTTTATTTTAATCCACAAACAAAATTTAAAACCACAGTGGTCTGAGGCAGACACTGTGGAAATAGCTTTACAAGGCATGCAAACTTGCTTGAGCTTGACAAAGACGAAAAAAGCCTAACGCCACATCCTGACGTTTGGTAGCCCTAAGCAGGGAGGAGTACGAAAGGGAATAAGCAACTCTTTATAGTCTTATAGCCTTTTCACACCGAATCGAAATCTAGATTTCGAGCCAAAAGCACAAAATCTCATCAAAATCAAGTAGATTTCCCATACATTTTAAGATTTCGTAATCTAGTAGATTACCACAAAATCTTATAAAAATTTTGTTGGCCTATTCACAATCACACTTATTTACTCATATTTTCTCTGCCGTATAACAGTTTACCCATAAAAAAGAGAAGATAGAAAAACCAAATTTTATATTTACGAGTACCTACCTACCTATACAGTCAGTGTATTCAGGTTGTTGTCCTTTTAATGTTATTCTTTTTTTTAAGGAAAAGAGAGAAAAAGTGAGGTATGTGCAGTTGTGTCTTGGGACTTTGGCTGATTGCAATGGATCTTTTTTTTAAGAGTTCTTATGAACTTAAATTCTTTTGAAATGTCAAACAAAATCTAGAATATGGGTGGTGTGAGTGTGAACGATTCAAGTTGATTTTGAAATCTTGTTGCTCGAAATCGAGATTTCGGTTTGGTGTAAAAAGGGTATAAGAGCCCACAGCTTGAGTCGGATAGTCAAATATGGGTTCTCGATACCCGATGCCGATTAGATGTTATACGTAGGCACATATGAACATACAACGTAATTTCCTTCTTTTTCTGGCGGTGCTAAGGCCAACACCCAATATTCGCTCTTATACGAATACCGTACAAATCCTTTTTATCGGCTTGAAACCAGTCTGTAAGAGTCCAATCCATCTACTTATGCTAACACCAATAATGAAGGGTGTTGTTTTAGATTAAAATGAAATTTACTTTATTTGAAAGATAATCTTCTGGTATTATAAATTAAATATGATTTTTGGAATATGACCGCCACGACTGGCTCGGACGTAGTCTAATCTGGAGGTCCAATTTTCGATGACTTTTTCCAACATTTGTGGCCGTATATCGGCAATAACGTGGCGAATATTGTCCTCCAAGTGCTCAATCGTTTCGGGCTTATCGGCGTAGACTAATGACTTCGGTGCAGGGAAATAATTCCACGGGCATCTGCTCCACATCTGAATTTATTTCATCTTTGATGGAAATTTGTTCCACTTTTCAAAGTGAAATTTATTCCCGCCGTGAGAGGGATTTTACTACAACCAAAATTTTGTGGAATTTTTGCCCACCTAAAATTTTGGAATTTGACGGATTTTTGATTCTTTCTTTTTTCCTCAGGTTTGAACAAAGAGCATTAATCAGCTCCTTCTTTTGCGAGTTAATAACAATACAAATACAAACTTTTCGTTATAAAAAAATCCCAATGAGGAACGAATAAAAAAAGAAAAGTGAAAATGATTTTCATACCAAATGGGCAAGAACTCCACTTTCCAAATGGAGATCTTTCTCATTAAAAGGTGCAATAAATTCCTTTTCTCGATGAGAATTAACTTCACTTTGGAAAGTGGGGCAGATTCCCACTAAAGTTGAAATAAATTCCCATTTGGAGCAAATGCCCGTGGAATTATTTCCCTGCACCAACGTGAAACTATATGCAGTTACCAAACGTTTCCTTCAATAAATCAATTGTGGCACGAGCTGTGTGACATGTTGCACCGTCAGTAATTCCAAAAACATTCAGATTTCTGCATAATCATATAGGTTTAAATGAAACCTCTACCTTTTGCTAACACGAAACCAAAATGCTAGCCTTAAATGTGATTACCAATCTCTCGAGAACGATATCACATGTTCCTTTAAATTATGGTAATGATTGCTTTCAACACTCTATTTATTAATTCTCATACAGCCCAGCTGTCAAAATCAGTTTATAACCAAAATCACATAATCTAACAACAAACTCTGTTTCCTACAACAATAATTAATCAATGGCACTCATTTTCAATTGACAATGCAGACAAGTAAGTAACACATTATCTCCGACAATTGCAAACAAATTAGGTACAAATTGAACTCAATTGAGGCATAATGATTTCAGATTGTCTAACGGAAACCTACTTTAGAGCTCCATCTCCACTCCATAGAGCCTCACACACAAAATGGCCAACTTCTATATAAATTTACATATATCTACAAACCATTGTTTGCGTAGACTCAAACCTTCAAATACAGTTCAGAAGCGCTTGGGAAAAGTCATGTTCAGTATACAGCCCATTCCCAACCTTTCAACAGTTAAATACTTATTTATATTGATTTTAATCTACATCGCACTGTAGGTACTCGTGTAGATCTGACAAAAAAGCACGATTTAAATTCTCAACGAGTTACTTCAAATATAATATAAAAAGTGATTTAAATTTGTTCGTATTCGCAAATTAAATTTTAGATTGTTTCAAAACCATGGTAATACCACCAGCACCACACATACATATGAAACAGCTAGGCTTCATGCACGTTGTTAGAGCACCTATTTTGGTTCCTGGGGAGGTATTTCTAATGAATACATACATACCTGTAGATATGTATTTCTAGAACTCATGTGAAAGGTCTTGTTCTTAGAAAAGCATACATTTCTATTGCTATAAAGTTGCTGCTTGCAGGCTCAGAAGAAACTCTTCGCTCAGTTTTCCTTCCGCCCATTTTTTTCACCCACCATCACCGGTGTTTCCTTGATGACATTATGAACCTAATTAAATGGTATCATTTATTCTGTTTGGTGGACTGCTGGAGAAACGTTGACATTCCCACAAGAATTTCAAAAAGTCAAGCATCCATCTATCCACCTGTAGGTAAGGTTTTTTCAAATGAAAGCCGTCATTATCCTTACGTTTTGCCAGGTCCTTTCCATACGTAGGTACCTACGATATGGCGTGGCACGGTGTTATTTGCTTTCACCTGAATATATCATTCTTGGCAGCCTGGAGCTATTATTCCGAAGGTTTAGGAATGAGAGGAGCTAGGGTTGGGTAAACTATGTAGATATGTGATGCAACATGCAATGGGAAGAAAAATGCTTTCAAATTCTTTTTGCTGCTCCGTATACAGTGACTTTGGCTGCTTCTGCATGATGTCAAAATACTGAGGCATATGTCATACCAACAACAACACGTTGAAAGAAAAATATTTGAAGAATTTACAAAAAAAAAAGACCATCTGCTCTCGAGTTTGCGAATTAACTCACTCAATGTCCATGCATGCAGGAGAAGGTATTTCATATAAACATTATTTATATATACATACGTACATTTGTATGTATAGGTATTAATTATTTTTGTAAGAATCACTATCCCCGTATATGTACTTTTTCTAAGGGCCATCAGTTGTATAAACGTGGTTCAAATTATGATCCATGGTTCATTAACCCTCCTTTACGTCACGTCGTCCATTTGGACCCCAGAGCATGTTTAAGCACTCATAACTTTTTTGTTTTTCATTTTCTCGGCTTGGGATTAGTACACTCAGTGAACAAAATTCAATTTTGTATTAATTTTGAATGTTTTAATTATTACTGAAATTCTGCAGAAATATCTGCGATTTTTTTCTGGAAATAGTCCATGCATCTGACATGGGGTCCATTTGGAACATTTAATTAATAATTAAGCTTGAAGTTGTTGGCAGTTCCGGATATTAGACTTTGCTGCATTTCGTAGTACGGTGATAAGTAGCACTAGGTTCCCCAGGCGAACGATACATACCACAACCTGGTGATCTCCAGATGGTTGAACCGCCAACCAAATCGGCCACGTGCTAATTGGTGCAAGGTACGCATCGAACATCTTGGATGTGCGAACTCTTTAAGGTGCAAAGGTGGACTGTGTCCACTTTCTTGTTGTGACAAAATTCAGAGCCCGATTGTCCAATGAAAAGAAAACGAAGACCGCCCAAAGGAAGAAATTCAACATTGCATGCCTTAGCACATCTGAGAAAGCCAGAGAATACAGTGAGCAATTGACCGGGAAACTGTCTGCCTTATACTCAGCCACAAGCGTCAGCAATCAGTGGATCGCGACATCATTAAGGAGACAGCCAAGATCACCATAGGCTATCGACCACCCAGAAAAAAGAACCCGTGGTATGACGATGAATGCGCGGTATTGAAGCAGGAGACGGAAAATGCACGAATGCAAATGCTGCAACGGAAAACAAGAGCAGCAAGAGAGGAGTACCGTGAAAAGAGAAGGAAAGAGAAAAAACCCTGCGTAGAAAGAAAAGAGCATCCGCAGCCTCTCAGCTCAAGTATCTCGAAGAGTTTAGCACCACCACCAACACCCGCCGGTTCTACAAAACAGCCAAGCAACTGGCATCTGGTTATAGGACTGGCACGCAAGCTCTTCGAAACAGCGAAGGTAACCTAGTCACCGAAGCACAGGGAATTGTAGACGTGTTTAAGCAGCATTTCCAGCAGCTGCTTAATGGGCATTATGTAGAGGAGGCAACAGAGGAACAAAGAAGCATAAGACCAGTCAATGAAGATCCAGTCCCAGCACCCAGTACTGAAGAGGTTAAGAAAGCCATCCACAAGCTTAAGAACAACAAATCCGCCGGCTCGGATGGCCTACCAGCGGAACTCTTCAAGTATGGAGGAGATGTTCTGGTAGGGTGCATGCAACAGCTCATCAACCAAGTTTGGGAGGAGGAAAGTATGCCCGACGACTGGTCAAATTGCTCCTTATGCCAAATCTACAAAAAAGGCGATCCTATGTCCTGCAAGAACTACAGAGGCATATCCCTGCTTAATGTTGCCTACAAGATCCTATCCAACGTACTATGTGAGCGTCTAAAACCTTTCTGCAACACTATGATCGGCACGAACCAGTGTGGCTTCAGGCCAGGCAGATCAACCATAGACCAAATCTTCACATTGAGGCAAATTCTGGAAAAGACCAACGAATTTCAAGTCGAGACCCACCACCTATTCATAGATTTCAAAGCCGCATATGATAGCATAAGTCGCCAAGAGCTTCTATTGGCGATGTTGGAACTTGGGATCCCGATAAAACTGATCCAGCTATGCCGCATGACGTTACAAAATACGCGGTGCAACGTGCAAATGGGTAACAGCTCATCCGAGTTATTCCAGGCGTGTACAGGGTTCAGACAAGGAGATGCGCTATCATGTGATTTCTTCAACCTAGTCCTGGAGCAGATAGTGCACAAGAGTGGTGTTAACATGGAAGGCACTATCTTTAACAGGTCTTCTCAACTGCTTGGTTATGCGGACGACATCGGCCGTTCCAAGAGAGCTGTACTTGAAGCATTCACAGCTATTGATGAACAGGCGAAACGCGTTGGTCTTGAAGTGAATGAGGACAAAACAAAGTATATGCTATCAACAAACAAAGCCTCATCTGTCCATCGCCTAGGACAAAACGTCACTGTTGGTAGCAGTAATTTCGAGGTAGTCAAGGAGTTCACCTACCTCGGAGCAAACATCAATCCCACGAACGACACCTTAGTGGAAATCCGACGAAGAATTACCCTAGCGAACCGCTGCTTCTTCGGTTTGGCCAAACAAATGGGTTCAAAACTCCTTTCTCGAAAGACAAAGTGCACGCTATACAAAACTCTAATTTTACCAGTTCTACTCTACGGCGCCGAGTGCTGGACGATAAGTAAAAAAGGGGAATTGATCCTGGGCACTTTCGAGAGAAAAATTCTTCGGCGGATATTTGGTCCTATATGCGAAGAGGGCGATTGGAGGAGAAGATTCAATTGTGAACTGTACGAGCTGTACCAAGATGTGGATGTAGTCCAAAGAGCCAAAACACGTCGACTACACTGGCTCGGCCACATCGAGCCAAGAAAATCTTCGAATCCCAGCCCCCAGGTTCGAGACGACCAGGAAGGCCGAACCTCCGCTATAGGGACCAGGCGGTCACAGACGCAAGAGCGCTTGGTCTCGACGACTGGAGGGAGCGTGCGAGGGACCGCAACCGATGGAAGACCGCAATATCTCAGGCAGAGACCCTTCATGGATCGGGAGCCGGATAAGTAAGTAATTAAGAAAAAAGTTCACCTACATACCTCGAAACAAACATCAATTCCACGAACGACGCGACACCTTAGTGGAAATCCGACGAAGAATTACCTTAGCAAACCCCTGCTACAGACAGACAAAGTTCACGTTATACAAACTGCTAATTTTACCAGTTCTACTCTACGGCGCGGCGGCGCCGAATGCTGAACGATAAGTAAAAATAGAGGAATTGGTGCTGGGCACTTTCGAGAGAAAAATTCTTCGGCGGATATTTGGCGAAGGGGCGATTGGAGGAGAAGATTCAATCGTGAATTGTACGAGCTATACCAAGATGTGGATGTAGTCCAAAGAACCTAGCTCGGCCACAACAACGTTCCAAACCTCCGCTGTAGGGACCAGCCGGTCACAGATGCAAGAGCGCTTGGTCTCGATGACTGGAGGGAGCGTGCGAGTGACCGCAAACGATGGAAGACCGCAATATCTCAGGCAAAGGCCCTTCATGCATCGGGAGCCGGATAAAAAAAAGCTTAATGGTATGGGCCTGGGGATGTAAACTTGTTGGGATCAAGGATCAGAAACGGAATCCAAGTAAATATGAACAAAGAACTAATGAAACAGGTCGATTTTCAACACTAAAAAAATGTATGCAGATCACAGATTTATATAGGAAAGGAATTTTTGGCCCGACCCAGGGGCGGACTGGGGGTCAAAGGGCCTACCGGGACTTTAAGAAAAAGGGCCACAGAATACAATAACTCTCAAAATGGTTAAAAAGAAAAGTTGATATTTCAGACATTTCTCGAAAGTTATTTTTTTTATATTTATTGATTTTTTTATTAACATATTGATTGATATTATATTGGATTTAAGTATAAGGTATTGTTTTGAATTCTAAAGCCTAGTACGCTGCTGATGCGAAACGAAAAATCCCATACAAAAATGATACAACGAAATCATAATCTAAAAATTTAGTTCTACTTTTCGTTCTTAAAAGGGTGCGACTTTCAGTTTAGTCAAAAATTACAAAATTACGCTAGTAAAAAAATTATCGGAATTAAGGGAGATATGAAACAAAAAGTATTCTAAATGTTCATATTTCTAATTTTCAATAATTTGTTAGAAATTATTTTTTTAAGCTACGGTTATTTTGTAACACAAGAAATGAAACGCATTAAATATTTTCAAAAAATAAATTGGGGTTGGGTACGAAATCCCGTATGCCAAAATCCCGAAATGGCAAAAAATCCCGAATGCCAAAATCCCAGTTGGCTTAGTACTTTTTCAAAATATAAATTTTGTAATGTTTTGTAAGAATATTATTTATTTTCAATGAATATTTGGTCAGTTTTTTAACAATTGACTTTTGAAAAATGTTTATCTACTATCAAATTGATAATTGGCAATCATAATAAGAGAGCAACCCAAGCAGATGCTGAGAACAATTTATGTCACAATCCCAAAATCAACTTGTACAAGTAGGCGATGCGTGTTCTAAAACAAATATGAAGATATTACGCGGAAACGAAACAAGAACATTGTCTTCTCATTATTTGTAAAGAGTAGACATAGATTCGTTTGAATAAAACTTAAACTAAATGAAAGTTACGATTGGAAACTATTGTTTTTTTTATTGTTTTTTGTAGGCTCTTTTGGTCTATTTTAGTTTTGAATGCAAATAAAAGAAACTTATTTCATTCTTCTCCTAACGTTTCGTAAGAATTCCTTACTTCTTCAGGGGTTTTATTTTTTATTTGATCTACCAATAATAAATTACATAGTTACTTTATTCCAATCAATCAATTATAAATTTCTCTTACTTTACGTACTAAATCATAATGCATTTGCTAACTTTTCTCCCACTATTGCATCTTCCCGACGACGGCACTGACACAAAGTTGAAAATAAATTAACAAATAAAATGAAATAAATAAACATAAACAAGAAAAACTTTCAAATTAGACAAAATGACATTTAAATTATCACAGAGTTTTTTCAGGTACTTTGACTAGTGCTACAGCATAGCTTTGTTTAATACTATCGATGTCTTCTTTTGTGTTCATTGTCCTTTGTATTTTTTGTTGTATTCTAAAGCTTTCCAATGTAAGACGAGTGTTTAGCTTCCTCTCCTTGTACAGTATTTTTACCCCTTCGAAGTCCATCGAGTGTCCACTTAGTGCTATGTCTGCTATTACACGATGAAACTAGATGCATGCGCCTTCTTCGAATTCTTCTTTGTTTTATCGTCCGCTGATTCAAGCGCTATTACACGTTGAAACCAGATTCATGGAACACATTTGACAGTTCTCTTTATTTTTCATTTCCGAGTTGGACTGTGTCAAGGTTGCTACTTTACTGCAATTGCAGTAGATCTACTGCATTTTTTTCTCAGAATATATCTACTGCCTTAATAAAATCTGCTGCGCTTGATTTTTCAAACAATAATTAGCAGGTACATAAAGTGAAAATCGGATAGGTAGGTATTATAGATTTACTTCCCAAAACTACAAATTTTATTACAATTTAATTTTTTATATGAGCTTTGATAGTTACTTGCGGGCTAAATTCATAGTTTTGGGAAGTACGCGAACAGGCATATTATTAAAAATATTTGAGCTAATTTTTATTATTTTTATTTATATTTTTCATTTTTACAATTATATTTATTTTATTATTGAAAAAAAAGACTAAATATAAGTTTACTGCGAAAAAAGTTTTTTTGCAAATTTAATATGAAAAATTTTCAGAGAAGTGGTAACCCTGACTATTTGTTGCGTCGATGTTTACTCCTCGCACAACGAAATCATATGAAACAAGTACTAAAGAAACGGACAAGAGAAAAGAGAAACGTCAAATAGTTGCACCGAAAGTTTTACCCACGCGACACAGGGCAGTTTTTCTCCGTCTCATCTTTTCGATTACTTTGTTCTCTTTTGCACTTATGGTGTTCGAAAAGTTGCATGCGTCTAGTTTCATCGTGTAATAGCAGACTATGTGTTGCGAAAGTCCAGTTGACTCTTTTTTCTTTCTTACGTCTGCTTCGTGTTCCGCTATTCTTGTTCCCAGGTTTTTCTTTGTCTGTCCTATATATACCAGATCACACTGTTCATTCTCTTTTCCTTTACACTCAATTTCATAAACAACGTTATGTTGTTGTTGTTTTTGTATTTTTGATTTTATATTTGTAAAAATTGATTTAAGAGTAAGATTAGATTTATGTGAAAATGATACATTCTCTTTCTTTATCAATCTATGTAAATTTCTTTTTTTTTTAATCATTAAAGAAGAATTCAATTAATGTATTATATCTCAAGATTTATAAGTGATTATATATAAGTCATGATACCAATAGGCGAGCAGAAATCAAAAGCAGTTTGATTTCTTTGAAATTACTGAATAGTACTAAAAAAGTATTGAAATTCGGGATTCAGTCCCAAATGTTTTCGGGATTTTGTCCATTCGGGATTTTGGCTTTCGGGATTTTGGGTATTCGGGATTATGGCATTCGGGATTTTCATTTTTTGCTTTTCGGGATTTTGGCATTCCGGATTTTGTACCCTTCCTAATAAATTTAAGTTGAATTTTCTTGAATTTTTTTTTCTCGAGTGAATCAAATAAATTATTTAGCTTTAATTTCACAATTTTTCACAGTAGCATGATTTTTCTGATTGAAATTTTTGATATTGAATGAAAAAATAAAAGCTGGTGCTTTTGATCACCAATATCTCGGCAGTTTCAAAAATTTAAATTAAATAAGGTACTTTTAGAACTATTTCTCCACTATCAGTAGCTGTGATTAGTAAAAATTACAAACAAATATTTTAGTAATCCATTTGCAAATTTTCAATTATTGAACAATCCTAATTTTAGGGCAAGTATGTTCACACCACGTCAACTTTAATCAATGATTATTCTAGCATTATCATTGAATGCGTTTCTTCAGCTAAATTTTCAACATAAAATCTATAATTTGAGAACTTTATTTGAGAAATCACTAATTCGCTGATTCTGTTTGATAAGTAGAATTTAATCAAAGATTTCCTGAAATTTCTTTTGCTCATCATTGGTTAAAACAATGTGCTTTTTTGCAAAGCCCTTAGGTAAAATTTATAGAAAAACCACAACTTGGACAACATTTTATCAGTAGGACGTATCAAAAATGCGAGCACTACCTTCACTTCCAACTATTCTTGTTCTTTTACACAAAAAAATTTACTTTCTAAAGCATCAAACATCAACTTTGTTTATGGTGAGTGACTGATTACTTCTAACAATTGATTTGACAGATATACTGGAAAATGGGAAGATGTTTATTTCAAAAAACAAAATCAAACTGAAATTTGAGTGAATAAACGCTCAATTATGATCACAGATTCATAACTATGGATTAAACAGAATCAGTGATAATCTAGTTACAGATCTAGCCCACTGTGAACAAACTGGCCCTATGCTAGACCAAGAACCAGAGCAAAAACAGTAGGTTCATAATGCAATCAACTACTTAATTGTTCGAAAATGTTCAGGGGTTTCCCCCGAATGTTAATACATGTTGGCGAGCATCAGCTGCCATTTTGGAAATCACGTTTTATCAAATATCTCGTGAATCGTGAACTGAAAAATGTAGTATTATTTTTTTCTTAGTTTTTGAGAAATAAAAAAAAAAAACGAAAGGTACCTTCTCCCAAAAAAAGATTTATAATATAATAATATAATACTTCTTTGCCTTTGCCTATTATAAACTTAACAAAACAAACAAGAAATTGGAAAAAGTACATTTTATTATCTTTTTTTATTTTCTCAAAAGCTAAGAAAAAGAATATAAAAATGAAAAGTGGTGCTTAACTACAAAAAATTTTGAAATAACAATCAACTTGAAAAAAAGTTCACAATTTTTTCTAAAATATTGACTTTCAAATTTATTTTCTCAAAAACTTTCCACTAAAAAAAACATGATTCAAAAAACAAATAAAATAATAAAATATTAGTTTTCAAAAAACAAAAAGAAGAAAATTGCAGAAAAAAAGGTTCTTGGCCTGTTAATTCATCATTTTATAAAACATCTACTTAACTAACAATCATTGACCAGAGACTTTGATATTTTAAATATTTTTTTAACTAACTTCTCTTTTCTGATAGTAAACTCCACGGATATTAGCATTGTGGTTTCAACATGATCTTGCGTCATGATATTTCTCCATCGATTTTTGATGTATTTAAAATTTGAAAATGATCTTTTGCAAGCACTTGTGAACATGAAAATGTCAGCATCAAATTATATGCTAAGAAAAGCTTTTTGTACCTTTTTGCGTCAAAATAATACCGTCGCAAGACATTGAAGCAGCATTTTGCGCAATCTCCACAGTGTTCTTGTTTTTTCTTGTTTCTTTCTGTTTCTTGACGTTCGTCCTCTGCCTCATCATTAGCCGCATTTTATTATTCACAATTCACATGATCTGATCCGGATCAATTTTTAACAAATAATTGCAAAATCAACATGGTATCCTGCTTTTTATCTGGATCTATTTCAGTGATCCAAAAATTGCTATGTGAATTATCTCAGTAGCGCAAAGAAAAGAGGCAACAGATGCATGAAACATAAACAAACTTAAGGCAAAAAGACTCCTGTCACTCTGATCCTGTTTGTTTTATTTATCATGATCTGATCCGGATCAGATAAAACACGGCAATTTATCAAAGGCCACCAACCGAGCTTTGGAGGAATCCAAAGATTCATAGAGTTCACCAACCAAGTTCTTGGGGCCTCCAGAGATCCGAAGAGATAACCAATCGAGTTCTTGGGGCCTCCAGAGATCCGTAGAGGCCACCAACCGAGTTCTAGGGGTTTCCAAAGATTTATAGAGGCCACCAACCGATTTCTAATGGCCCCCAGAGGTCTGTAGAGGCCACCAACCGAGGTCTGGAGGCCTCCAGAGATCCGTAGAGGCCACCAAACGAGATCTGGGGGCCTCCAAAGATCCGTAGAGGCCACCGAACGAGATCTGGGGGCCTCCAGAGATCTGTAGAGGCCACCAACTGAGGTTTGGAGGCCTACAGAGATCCGTAGAGTCCACCAAACGAGATCTGGGGGCCTCCAGAGATCTGTAGAGGCCACCAACTGAGGTCTGGAGGCCTCCAGAGATCCGTAGAGGCCACCAAACGAGATCTGGGGGCCTTCAAAGATCCGTAGAGGCCAATAACCGAGGTCTGGAGGCCTCCAGAGATCCGTAGAGGCCACAAACGAGATCTGGGGGCCTCCAAAGATCCGTAGAGGCCACTAACTGAGTTCTGGGGGCCTCCAAAGATCCTTAGAGGCCACCATTCGAGTTTTTGAGGCCTTCAAAGATCCGTAGAGGCCATCAAGCGAGTTTTTGGGGGCCTCAAAATATCCATTTTGATCCACAAAAAGTCTATATTTAGTGTGAGTCCAATTTTGTTATGACAGTTTTTTCTTAAAAAAAAAACTTTTTGCTTGCCCGGGGGCCCAACGGGCAAAATCCCGGTTGCCCGGTGGCCCAGTCCGCCCCTGGCCCGACCTGTACAAACCCAAGTCACGGTAGGTCCTGGTACTTTAAAACTTCTACAAGAACACGAAGAAGTATCAAAGAAATTGTAGGTATTTGTACTTTAAAGTTTTCAAGGAGGAACAGGGTATCTGCTGTTAACTTAAAATTATGAGTTTTTTTTAATTGTAAACTATGTTTAAGTCTTCAAAAATTTCACAAAGAGCTGAAAAACAATTATAATTTCTATAATGAATTTTATAAATACCTTATACACTTTCCATTTTAATGATATAATAAAAACGTCATTCTTTTGCCACAGGCTCATTCCGATGAACAAAGACTCTACTCACTTCCACTTCAATCTATATCTATAGAAGTATAAGGAATAGTTTATTCAACCACGACAAGAAGATAAATGCATCTTGTGGCACAAATCCCAACGCTGACAGAAAATGCTTCTTCGTATTTATTTAAATCGTCTTTTGTGGTTCGAAAGGCTTAAATTACTGATTCCCCAGTGGAGTGGATAAGGATATCATTTGGATTAGAATGTATACGTACATCGTACACGAACCTACCATCACTAAGACAAAAATCCCAGTTAAGGAAGGATACCACTGGCGAAGCCAACAGAAATGACCACCATCGAGACAATAAAACCGACCAGGCCATGGATACCTCGAGAATGCTTTCTAAGGCCCGATAGTCATTAAGGGACTGTATAAACTCTCTCAAAAATACATTTTACAATTAACTGACACATTTACAGCATTGAATTGGAATTAAAAGTGTCAAAGAGCAATATTCTAAGAGAATGTCAACAATGTAGGTATGGATTTTGTTGCAAGGGGTGTAAGTATATTTAATTACAGGCAACAACATGTGAATTGTTGAACATAGACACATAGGTGCATATGTAGGTATGTTCTTACATCTAGAACGATTCTTTTATTCAGCTGAAACCTGAAGGCAAGCAGCATAAGTTGAAAAAGGATAAATTAAGGCCAACGCTTTTTGGATGTCACTCTTGAAGGGCTCCACAAAGATGACACATTTCCCGTCCTTCAAAGTCAGTTAATGTAGACGAGGAAAAGAAGTAGTAAAAGAAAATCTTTTGATTTTTTTTTGTTGTATTTGTAAGAAAAAAAACCTCTAAGGGATTTATTATTTTTTTTTTTCTAAATTTATCTAAGATTGTGTGCTTCTTCATGAGTGGAATGGAAGAAGAAGAGAACTTAACATTTTTGTGTCCTTATTCGCCATTGTATAAACATATACCTATAGCTCCCATCAGAAAACCAATTTTTGAATCTATTGTTAGCCGCTGGCATTGGCAAATGTTTCACAGCAAAAACCACTCTAGAGTCACCTATTTACTCAATGCGAAAGGATTTTGCAAATTTTATTACCAACATTTCCACAACAATGAACGTATATAGATCCCAAAAGTCCTTTTTGACCAAATCCCTGGATACCCGTAATGGCTCTGCTGTTCATGCTGATTTTTTCGTTTAGTTGCGAAGAAAAGGGACAATATATAGATCTCATGAGGTATGATGATTCTTGGCTTTGTAAACGGAAGCAGTATTTTATAGTGAAAAGAATTTTTTTTGAGCTTCCTATTATAAATCTATTTTAAAAATGTGTGCAAATATTTGTTAGGAATTTATTTCAGAAAATGTTTGCAACTAAATAAGAGAAGTAAACTTCGAAATAGTTTATTTGGGAACAATATTTTCTTGTGGTAACATTATTTATTGTTAAGAATAGCAGCAATTATTGAAATCACTATTTTCCTAGGTGAATAATTTCAAGACTGTGGAAGATATTTACTTACTTTGATGACTTACTGCCTGAACAGAAGGCAAGACGCAGCTGGAACAGACGTCAAAAATGCTGCAGTAGATGTCAAAAATGCTGCAGTAAGAGTTAAAAATTGTTCAACTCTTGCAGCTCCGGCTGCAGCATTTTTGACATCTATTCCAGCTCCGTCTTGCATTCTGTTCAGGCAGTTAGGTGACAACAATTTAAAACTGAGTCGACAAAAAGTTCAACATAGTTTCTATTACCCAAGTGATAGCCCGCATAAACCTTTCGAAGTATCTGACGATGCATACTTGAAGAATTCAACCGGTATTCTTTCCGTTCCTGCTGCCTTAGGTATTGTTTTTTACTCTATCTAAAGCTGCATTCAATTCCTCTTCAGAAAAAAATGAGCCCATTAAATTATCCTCTATCAGTCTGATGCCTTGAGGTTAAACGCAATAGTGAGCTTAGGTCCACTTACTATTTTCATGGCCTTCCAGAAGTCAGCAGAAGATCTTGCCATTAACAGCGAGTCAACTACACTGCTATTGTGTAGCATTCTTTAAAAATAGGCTTATTAAGTGAGCGAAATAAGGTTAGAAATGAAAATGAAAGATCCCGAGCATTTTCACACTCCTTGTCACCAGTTATACCTTTGGGGTTTAACAAAAGTTGACTGAAGTGGGTGTGCCTGCCTTATAACACTTAGGGCCAGTTTTTCAGTTCAGGTTTTACTCTGAGTTAAATCAGAGTTAGCTAATCCTGAAAATAAATTAACCCTGAGTTAACTCAGGAACAGTTTTTCAGTTGAGGATTAACTTTATCTTTCAGCTGTCAAAATTCTGAGGCCGACGATGTGCGATACTATGGATATCACCCTTCTACGCCTTTTACGCATAGGAATAGAAATGGCACCACAACGAATTGCACTGGGAATAACTTTCAATATCGAAATCGAGATGGCGCCACAACTAAAAAGACCCTCAATTTGGTGCCTGAATTAACTCACCAAATTAGACGAGTTAACTCGGAGCTAACTTTCGATTTCAATTGACTGAAAAATACGTTTTTGGAGTTAACTCCGGTTTACGATGATCTCGCACTGAAAAACTGGCCCTAAGCAATTCATTCATATCCGGGACTGGAGATATTTCCTTGAGCGAAGCAACTTCCAAGTTTAAACGATGCTGGTAGTTCTGTAGATAATTATTATTCCATTTTAATTAAGGTGGCAATTTTAACTCCGTCGGTCGTTGTAGATGAAGAAGGAAGGTTTGTATTAACTGAAATCGCTAAGGGCATAGGTTCAGAGGATGTTTTGGGTTCCACTTTAAGGTCAACAACCATATTCAGCCAGTTACCAGCAGCAACGCAGTTTTTTAGTGTGAGATCATCCTAGTCTCGGGGTTAAACCGGAGTTAACTCCAAAAGCCCGTTTTTCAGTCAATTGAAATCGAAGTTCACTCCGAGTTAACTCGTCTAAATTGGTGAGTTAACTCAGGCACCAAATTGAGGGTCTTTTTAGCTGTGGCGCCACCTCTATTTCGATATTGATAGCTATTGCCAGTGCAATTCGCTGTGGCACCATCTCTTTTTCTATGCGTAAAAGGCGTAGAAGGGTGATATCCATAGCAGCGTTACCACTTCCGAAAAAAAAGCCGAAGTAGTTTTGAAGAAAAATGTGAAGTAGATTGAGAAAAATCGAAGTAGATTTCAAAATGTACTTTTTTGTAAGTACACACATTTATTAGGCCAAGAGCCGGGTACATTTTTCTTGCAATTTATTCCTGAACTGATTTCCTTGATGGAATATGTTCAGGGTTTTCATCTGAATATAAATCCAAGTTGGCGGGACTGGGAGGCACGAGCGTCAGCAGCCATCTTGGGAAACCTGTTATATCATATATCTCGTGAACCGTGCATCGTACGAATATAATAGTAATTTTTTTGAAAGCTATTATTCCATTCTTTTATTGGTTTTTCTAAGTCATGTTGTTGTTGCAAAAATTTTTTGAGAAGTTTAATTTTAAAGTCAATGAAAAACAATCAACTTGAAAAAATATTTACAATTTTTCAAAAATATAGACACGAAAACAACTTGATTTAAGTAAAATCAAACAAAAGAATGGAGTATTTTCTCTAAAAAAACTTACTATTATATTCGTACGACGCGTCGTGGCGCACGGTTCACGAGATATTTGATAAAACACGTTTTCCAAGATGGCGGCTGACGCTCGTGCTCCCCAGTCCGGCCAACTTGGATTTATATTCTGGGGACACCCCTGAACATATTCCATCAAGAAAATCGGTTCAGTAATAAATTGCATTAAGAACCTCCTTTATTGTTCTGGCTCTTGGAGTATATATTTTGATTAAATTTAGTTAAATTAAACTAAACAAAAAAAAACTAAAAATTTTATTCTCTCAGACTTCATATCAACATACTTATGTGTATATTTCAATATAGCTGAAATTATAAAACAAATAGTTTTTTTTTCGGCGGTAATTTTTATTTGTTTCACTTCAAAACCTGACAACACCTGGTTCAAGTGAAAATTTTTTTACGAATCTATTGTTTGCTCCTTACAGTAAACGCCACTTAGTCCAGTCAATTTGTGCTCAAAAGGGTGCTTACCAAGCATGATACCTCAGGAAATTTTAGTAACAAATCCATTGTATATACACTCTATAGTATTCTCATGAAACACGATTTTGTAGGTAGACATTTGGTCGATAGGTTCGCTGTGATCGCCTTAACGAGATCCCTTAACAAAAATTAGGATTACATTTGGACGCATAGATGGCCACGAGCTTTTTTTCTTCATGAGAATACTATAGAATTTATATACAATGACAAATCTACATAAAGTAAGGAACAAATCAAAACTACGCCACAATTTGCATCGTAAAAACACAATATGGCTGGACTAACTGCGAATTCAATGAAATAAAGGAAAAGGAAGTAGATTTGGCTTTTTTTTTGTAAAATTGAAGTAGGTTAAAACAGAGAGTTTTAAATTGAAGTAGATTCCTATATTTCATTGATGGTGCGAAGTAGGGAGTAGATTTTAAAAAAATAACAAAAAAAGAAGCAGATCTACTTCAATTGAAGTAAAGTGGTATCACTGATCCATAGTGTCGCACATCGTTGGCCTCAGAATTTTGAAAGCTGAGGGATAAAGTTAATCCTCAACTGAAAAACTTTCCTGAGTTAACTCAGGGTTAATTTATTTTCAGGATTAGCTAACTCTGATTTAACTCAGAGCAAAGCCTGAACTGAAAAACTGGCCCTAAATGTATAATCTCCTGAGGTATCTCCTGTACTTCTACCATTCAAAACTATAAAATTAAAGGAATCACAGAGCTCCAAAAATTTGCTTCCTTCAGTGTCCTTTCGGATTTCTTTTGATGCACGAGAATAATTGAAAACCGGTGAGGTGAATGAAGAGTATGGTGGCCAACCAATATTGTTTCCTATCCATGCGTTAATATCTCCTCAAGTAAATTTTCCAGCTGCTCAAAGTCTTCAGTCCAATGGTTACAGTTCAAATATATTGGCACAATAAAATGCTTTATTGTAGTACCTCGTGGCATGATGGTTAGTGCGTAGAACTGTCATGCCGAAGGAGTGGGTTTGATTTCCCAGCCGTACCACCTAAAACAGATATGTTTTATTCGAGGTACTGCCTCTTGCGAGGAACTGACAAATCCTCCAATAGTATACCTACTTGTCATGAAAAAGTGCTTCTCATTTAGCCGTTCGGACTCGGCAAAAAACTGTAGGTCCCCTCTATTCCTGCCAACAAACACGCACACAGGAATGGTTGTGAGTTGTAAGTCACTAGGCCCTGGTTCTCTACGAGCTGTTGCACCACTCAATTTATTTATTTATTTAAAGTGCTTTATTCTTAATAGGAAATGATGGAGGATGCACCATGGGGTCAATTCTCGATCTGTGAAACTGTGAAAAAACAACAAAGTTATCATTTCAGTTTTCTCAGAGTTTTATCATTTTATCACTACACAAACACGCGCAAGGCGATTCCCGAACTCGTTATCGAAAACGGCTGTCAATGTGAGTACTAAAAAGTACTAACATGAAACATGCTACCACTTGCTCATAGAAAAAGATAATTGTGACGTCATAGAAAGACCAAGATGGCGACTTGGGTGTTCCAAATGAGTACAATTTGTTTGTGTTTATCATTTTTCTTTTCACAGGTTTTCACAGAATGAAATGATTGTGATAAACGAATTATCATATGAAAACATTTTGGCATTTGTTTTCATTTATTCACACTTCGAGAATCGCATTTGGCATGAAGGTGTTATCATATTTATCACTTCACAGTTTCACAGATCGAGAATTGACCCCCAGTCCTCTCAAATTTTAAAATGTGTTTGAGATGACTTTTAAAACCTACCTCCATTCCACCACTTGCTCTTCCAAAATGATGCGTTCCACACGCAGATGTCCATGCGAGTTCGCATCCTTTAAACATGTTATTAAATTGCTCGTATTGATTTTCGACTAAGAATGTTTCTATTAGGGCTTGTTTCACATTCTCTGATTAAAGTTTCGATTAAGCTACTTTGAACTTATTCGTCAATTATCAACCTCATTTACGTTTCACAATATCTGAATACGTCTAACTAGTAATTAAAGTTCTGAGTGTTTTAATGGCCAGATGAAGTATTGACTAGCAAATTTAACTGGCAATTAAAACATTCAAAGCTGTAAGGGCGACCATTAAACAGATAAGTGTAATGGTTTAGACTTTTATGGCTAGTTGTACAAACGTGGTTCAAATTTTTATTTCGGTGGATTTACTGAGGTTGAACGATGGTTCAAAGTTCAAGAAGGTTACAGTAGCCAATTAAATTCTTGAAACATCGGCATCGTTGAACCTTAGTAAATCCGCCAAAATCAGTGATTTAAAAATGCTGAAACACGGATACAAAATTTGAACCACGATCGTTCATTTGGCTCCTTCTGAATCAGTTTGAAACAAAAGAGGACGAATTTGATAAATGTTTGCATGTTGTGATGCAATTTTATAATTAAAATATGTTCATGATCGGATACAAATTAATGGCTGAGTATTCTTGCCAAAAAGTGAAATATTTTCGTGCACTCACTTTTATTATTAACAAAAAGACGATTTGAGTTCCACATTACGTAACTGCCAAAAAACTTGACAAAATCGCATCTCTATGTTGCAACAATGTCCAACTAAAACCTTGAAGAGAGTACAATTATCTTTATCTTAAGATATAGCGGGTCAAAGTAAAAACCCCCCATAGATGCAATTATCAAAGTCACGGTTTATTATAAGAATTTCTAAGGTACTGATTCAACCTATCAAAATATATTGAGATCGAATGATCTGTACTACCAAAGTTCCAATAAATTTAGGTACCTTTAGCTACTCCTCCTACATATGCATAAGAACGAGTATATATTTCCATTTAACTCCCACAAAACGTGATAAGAATCGCAGTGCTTTGAGGACCACTTTTAGGTCTCTCATTATGCATATTCGCACTCAAGTAATCACGACTTAACGTTTCAACACCTGCCAAATATTCTCGAGAGCATCTATGTGTGATTTTGGGACCGCGAGTAGAGAACGTCAAGGTTTGATGAATTTGAAGTTGTTAACCTCTCTAGATCATTTTTTAGAAAAATTGCAGGTAAATTTGGTTCACTTTTCATCGGTATGGTACCACTTCATGCAGCAGACGAAAGTAATTGTTATTATCTTCACCAAGTCTGTTATTACGACAGAAATCTGTTGCGAAGTTAAATTTTGATGATGTTTATTAATTTTTGTTTCGAATATTTTCATTCTGTCAAAAAAAAATATGTTGTCTGGAAAACTGGAATAACTTTCGAATAGTTAATTGACACATAATTTAAATACTTCGATCATTGTGAAACACAAAGTTCGTTAACGGGAGGATTTAATTTGCGGATAATTTAACTGTCGAATAACTAATCAGAGCTTTACTCAGACATTGTGAAACAAACCCTTAATATGAAAATATTAAAATCTTATATATCAAAATCAATCGTTGTGCGTTAGTCCTGCAAAAGCTCAAAAACGGCTGAACCGATTTGGATGATTCTTTTCAAAAAGTGTTTGGTATGAACCGGTGGGTGTTTAAATGAAGTTTGGTCTAAATCGGTCTTGCGGTTTGGCAGTAACATGCAAAAATGCAATTTGAGTGCCTGTTTAACATAAAAAAAAATAAATAAATCAATTTGAGTTTGAAAACATCAATCAATCAATTATTATGAAATTTTTGTTTGACAAAATAAAATTAAAAAATTAATATTACAGTCGAGTCTCCCTTATCCGGAATTCCGTTAATCGAGGACCGAGGACGAGAATTTAAAGTGTGGCCAAGGTTATACTTAACCCATAAGAAAATGCCTTGGGATCGGTTTGGTAAAATGCAAATAAACTGTTGATACGGGGTATTTTTACTATCCAAGATGTTTTTAGGGGGATCAAAGACTTAAATTTTGAGTATTGTAATTTTAGTGAATTTTGCAAAATTTCAAAATGGTATAGTCCATTGAACTACATTCATAGTTGGAGACCATGAACATGATATGACTTTTGGTAGCTAAGAGGTACTAAATATCCGTGGCGGTCGTGAAGAACCAGGGGCCTATAACACAAAGCTACAAGTCTACAAGTTAAGAGCCACTTGTAGGATTATGTTAGTCTTACAAGTGTAGATTATTTCTGTAACACAAAAAAAAAACTTACAGTTGTAGAAATAAAAATTTCCCTACACTTGTAGGCATTCCTTTCTGCATGCAATGAGTTGAGTGTTCGTCGGCGACCGACCGACACGATCCAGTGTAGAAAATTTCTGTTATGCACAAAAAGCATTAAAACCGATCGATTGGAAAGCTTATAACTTTGGTTCTAACTGTTCGATCTTCAAAATTAAGGACTTAAAATAAAGGATTAATATGAGGCTACATTTTGTATTGCATTTTTTGATGAGATACACAAAAATTAATACTAGATGGCAGATTGAGTCTCCCATCAATTTAATTTTCATTTTTCAAAATGCAAAAGTGGATGAAAACTTATACTCCCTTAAACGAACATATTTTTGCGAACCAACTCTTTTATCGAATTTCTCATACAAATTGCGTTCCTTTATAGTTTATACGGACACTCCTTTACTGACTCGGGGACTTATTTTTGCTCATTTCAAATAGAAAACGTCACAACAAACGGACACAATGGAAGAAGCAAAGGATCTGTTTTCTAAACAGTTTCGAATTTTTGTTTTCAATACAAAAGCAAATTTCTAATAACCAAACAGATTATACTGTTGCTTTGAGAGCTAAGTACGGGATCTCCTGGGTAACTATAAGTTAACTTTAGTTTAGAGTGTGTCATTCCTATTTCTCCACCGCGTTTCGGCATTGTAAATGTTTTACAGCTCTTATTTTCGAAGTAATTTTATTTTGCGATGCCAAAAAGAGTAGGTTGCCATTGGGCAATCTTTCTCTTTACGACAGCTCTGATAACCGGAAAAAAAGAGGTGACGGTCAGTGTTCGCTTATTGTAGCTTTCACTGTACCAGGCTATCAAGTATTCCTTAGACTCAGAAGTTTTATAGCCTTGCCTATTTAAAAAATATTCTATTACAAAATGAGGTGACCACGATCTACTATACCTAATATATGTATGAAAAAAAAAAAATGTTTGGTAGTGTGGCCATCGGGAGTGGAGTTGTTCAAAATTATTTTCGGAGTTTGCCATCAACTGTATTTTCTAATGCGATACAACGTCCGCTGGGCTTAGCCTATGGAGAGTTACACTCAATTTTTTTAAATTAATTTATGGTGAAACGAAGTTCACCGGGTCATCTAGTCTCTTATAAAATTAAAAAATCAGGGTACATAAGCTTGTTTTTAAGTCCTGAAGTATTGTAGCTTAAAATTCTAAAGTTCAAATTATTACCGTTCCTTGTAATTTCGTTAATTTCATCCACAAAAGGTGTTAAACATTTTTCAATATCGGACGTTTTGGCTTTACCACAAAATATTCCAATGACCATTGCAGGAATATGAGTCATTTCCGCAATATTGAAAAAAATTGGCTAGAATTCAACCTTTGAACTTTTATATAATGGCAAACCATCAATGTTGAAATTAAGCGAAATTGTAATGAGTTTATTGAGATCTTGAAAAACTTTTATTGAGCATTTTTCAAGCCCGCTATGCCAGTATTCTCCGTCAGTGAAAGGTGAAAGTTCAATAGTTTTGGGAGTCCGTAGCAAACTACGTGAATCTTCCGGCAAAAATGATGAACAAGTATTTGGCAAACTTTCATTTAAAACTTTTAACAAAGCCTTCAGTGCCGAGTGGTTTATATTATATTCTACTGCCCACAATCTTAAATTCAACATAAGTTTTTGGTTTCTGGAAATTTCATCATCTTCTGTATTTTCATCTTCAGAGTCGAATATATTATGTTCATCACCGTTGTCTGAAAAATTAAATACAAAAAAAAACCATCTTTGTTATCATTATTTTTGGAACATGCAATGCACACCATAACTTCGACTATTCAATTAATAAATAGGTGTAACAGATGAATTGATAAATACATACCTAAAACATTGGCTGACTCAAGTAGATTTTGTGAAAAATTCGTATGAAGTGTTGTATTGTTTTCATCGACAATTATTGTTGATGCAACTGATGCTTGAATATTATTTTGATTCACTAATTTATCACGCAGCTCAATTACACGCTTTTCAAACTGCTCGCGATCTTTTCTCAAACTTTTGTAATAATTGCCTGATTTTCTAATTTTTTTTTTAATCGATTTCATTTTAGGTTTTATATTTTATTTTTAATAATGAAGATATGTTCTCGGATATGTCAAACTGAATATAAACTATAAAATGGCCGACTAAGCTATAAGCCTAACCATATTCATTTATACAAGCAATATAGAAACATAATAACACAAACTAACATAACGATTGTATAACCATTTTACAGGATGTCTATTGAAGCGAAAACTCCAATGGTAATTTTATTGGAGCATTATAGAGTGATTAAAGAAAAATGTATTAATCGCTCCTATAACGGTGATATGATTTGCATCAGAAAAGGTTTTTGGAATGAGCTACACTCATATAACTTCTTTACCTACCGTCGGAAGGGTTATAGGAGAGCTGTAGGAGCAAATAACACTTTAATGTCTTAAATCCGAAGCAATTTTGTTAGTTGGGTAGGCCCTGGTTCTCCATGAGCGCCACCTATTTGTATTTATTCTTATAAGCTTTTAGCTGTACCAATAAAAAAAAAAGTGGATGTAGTCCAAACAGTCAAAATTCGTTGACTAGATTGGCTAGGTCACATACATAGACAGATAATAATGACCTTTCAAGGATCGGGAGCCAGATAAATATAGCAAGTAGCAAGGCTTAGATCAGCACTTTTTTTACAACATTATTTTCATCCCATCATTTCATACAGTCATACTTCGAAAGAAAGTTCAAAAACTATTTTTGAATAATTTACTACCAAGTAAGATTACTCTATCAAACTAAAATGATTTATGAAATTTTTCGATGACAACAAATCTACAAACTGAATAAATATTTATTTTGTTCCCAAAAAATAAAGGACTACCAAATAACAGTTTTAGTTTGTAGATTGTAATTGCTCTCTCTAGTTTTGCAGAATATTAGCCCAAAATGAGCCCAAACGACTATACATTATTATTGAAGTGGAGTTTTAAAATCTAAAATCCACCCTTTACTAATTATTTTTTCGATTAAATGTTTATGCGGCCATAGGTAACCACCACCATCGACAAAACATTTTTCGGGATGCAAGTGTGGGGTTTTTCATTACATTAAATGATTTTCTCTAAACAACAAACTCAAATTCACTGGGTTACAATATCATGTTTAGTATTCTGTATAATGTTTATAGTTTAAACGTTGACTAGGCGAAATATGTACTTATATGTACCAATACCTAACCTGTACAAGTGTACAATATAAAAATCGATTTACCAATAAACGATTTCCCAATATAAATTGATACAACCCAGTCGATTGCATTAAATTATTATACTCTTCAGTAAATAACATGGATCCTGTTTCAATTAGATTAGATATTTACCATGTACCCTCGCCTCAAGCTATTTAGAAGGCCTTATACTGCAACTTCGATGTAATAGAGTAATTTGGCTAAAATATTTATGCTATGAATTAAGTAAAATAAATGTATGTATGTTTGCTGGCTAGACAGAAAATAGAAAATAACAGTTTTGGTTATTGATTTGTTTTCGTGTTCTGCGAATTCAAGGACTTCTATATTAATTCAAGTAAAAGTAACTTCATACTTAAAAGCTTATTATACAGGGTGTCCGGTAATTCGTCAATAATAGTTTTGGGCATTATTATTGGATAGAGTATACTCTGGAAAAAAAACGTACAGAGGAAAAACTCTATCTCCCCCCAGAAGTTTGGAGGGGGGGCTATTTAAAAAAAATTAAAATAGAAAAAAATATCAAAAAACAACGGCAATACTTGTAATGTCATAGCGCATGGCGCGGGTGCGTGCGCGTGTGCGAGTGCGTTGCCTAACCGTCGCGCGTCGTGGTGGGACGGTGGTGCGGGTGCGGTGCACGATTGATGCGGTTACGTAGCGCCACCGCACCGCCACCGCGCCACCGCTGCGCCCCCCCGCCCGGTGCGTTTGTTGTTCCGTTTGTATATTAATTTATCGTTGTTTTTTATAGTAATCAGAATACTGCTACTACTTCCATTTCGGCTTTTTGACAGTTTTCATCTCACCCTAAATATATGTCACAACACCCAAATGAAATGCCATAATGCCCAAACTAGAAAACAAAAATTTTTTTGGGCGAAATGACATTTCTCGTTTTGGGCGCTTTGGCTGGCATTGCAATTATATTTTGGGCGTTGTGGCATTCCTTTTAGGTCTTGTGACATTTTCTTTTGTTAGTTTTTGGGCAGTACGACCATTTTTGGGGGTTATGACATTTTAGTATTTGGGCCTTATGGTTTTGAGCGATAAGACCCAACGCCGCACCGTCATGCTATAGCTTCTTTGAAAAACAAAAGTTTATTCTCAAATTTTCTTATTTAATAAAATGATTTTTGTAAGGAGGTGATTTCCAAAACCAGCTTAAAGACCTGGGCATAGTTTTGAGTAAAATGCGAAAAACATTTCCTCCATAACGTTTGCTTTGACACTAAAACGTAAACGAAAATATTTGTTTGCAAACGTCAAAGGTGTCTGGCTGACATTTGCAGGTGTCTGGCAGCTAAGAAAATATATTGTAACAGTTTCCCGAAGAACATATAAAATTCAGCTTTGATACTATAATGAAAATTTCACGATTTTTGTTGGCACCTTTCAAGGCCGTAGCCAGGGGGTTTAACCCCCCCCCCCCCCCCGAAATTTTTGAGAAAGGCATTTTTAAATCATACTTTCCATTTTAGTATGAATTTTTTTACTAAAATTTGTGCGATGGTTATTAATTAATTTAATTTGATTTAAGGCTGGTACCAATTGCGTTAAAATTCTGGTTACATTTGGTCCCAGTTAAATTTTATCCGTTTTTATAGGGGTGAATAAAATTTAAGGTTTTTGCTGTGTCAATTGAATTAAATGGGACTTTATTAAAACAAACATATCCCATTAGTTTTGTTGTTGTATTTTTTTTGGTAATGACAGTTCGCTGAACAAATAATTCAGTTTGCAAAATAAATGATCATCTGAAAAAGTATTTTCAATAAATTTTATTGAATCTTTTGCATTTTGAAGGATTTATCACATGTAATTCAAACAAACGGGGAAGAGAATTCCGAATTTTTAATAGGATATCATTTGAAGTGCCGCAAACATTTACCTACGCTTGAAAATTTATACTTTGAAAAGAACCATGAGACCCTATACAAATGAAAATATTGAATATTTCTTTGTTTTTATTTCTTGAGTTCATTATTCTAGCCCTTTGTCTATATATCTTAATCTTTTCATTTGATTTTAGTTTTTTTTTAATCTTTCCCGAAATGATTCATGACTTCATGACAACAAAATAAAATATTTATCTACATTCATCTCCCTCACTCTTTCATGAACATAGACATGTCAAAAATTAACCACTGGCTAAAATTTTAACGAGCTCCTGAGCAGGTTAAATTTTGACGTCTATATTCACCTCAGTAATGTCAAAATTTAGCCATGGGATCAAATTTAACCAGGATTTTAACGCAATTGGCACACGTCCTAACTCACGTACTACATAATTTTTAATGAATATTGTAAAGGTACCTTCCTACCTTGATAATTTCTAAAGTCAGCTTAAAATGAGATTCGTGTATTCTGATTCCCGTGAGTCTTGACAAAAACGAACAAAAATTTAAAGATGAAAACTTCAATTTTTAAAAAATTTTGGATCGTGGCAATTTAAAGTTCTAAGATTGAATGCATGATATGGTAGACAAAATGCCATAACATGATTCACATACCTACACAAGCTTATTAAAATTTTCGTGACTCTAACGGCTTTAACATGTACACCCAGAAAGCACTATTTCGACAGTGAAACGTCTAAAAATTGACCTAAGAGATTCTACCGATGAAGATAAACTTGTAGGGTTGGAGTAAATGTCAGTTCATTGACAAATTGAGGCTAACACTGAGGCAGTTATCATATGGGAGAAATCTATTTGTCATAGGAGTGAGTTTTGCGCAAACAATTAAATGTTTGACGATAAAGCATACTTTACAGTCCCCATGCTAAAGAAAAATCAAATTATTCAAAACAATTTTGCACCTATTCTGTGCTTAATTTTATATAATATTTTAGGCACAAAATGTTTGCCTTTGCCTAAGCTACCCATTGTGTCATTGACGGTGTTCATACCAGCTTCACGTGAGGCGACTCATTTTGACGTCCTCTTTTGTATCTCATTCTTATTTATTAAAAAGAAAGAGATGGAGTGGTGAGGCAGAAATTTTCAAAAAATGTAGAAACTTCTGCCTCACCTCGCCATCTCTTTCCTTCCAATAAATTGGAATGAGATAAAAAAGAGATACGTCAAAATGAGTCGCCTCATGTGAAGCTGGTATGAACACCGTGATTAATTAACCTCTATTAATAAATTATAGGCTTAAAAATGGAAAAAAAATAAGTTTTGGATGCAAAAACAATTTGCATGCAAATAATGCTGTGAGGTGAATATATTTTTTTTCGGGAGCGTAAATATTTGTTATTCACCACTTTATCTCACGCGAAACAATTTCCCAATTGTTTTGCAGTTCTATGACGCCAATGGTTCCTTTTAGCATGAAACTGTTAACCAATCAAACAAAAGAGTAATTTTGTACTTCACCTCAATCATTTTTGGCATGCGAAAATATTTGCATAGATTTTCGCACAGGAACTGTAAGCTAGGCTTTGTATTTTACTTTACTATTAAAAAAATTTCTATACAATCAATATCTGTTTTCTGTCGAGAGTAACCTAAAGACAAATAGTAAATCTTTTTGGAGATTTATAAACAGCAAAAAACAATCAAACGGAATTCCCAACCTTATGCGTCACGATGGAATTTCTTCTTCTGATATCTCAGTTGTTTGTAACTTGTTTGCTAAACATTTCCAGTCGATTTATTTAGATAGCTCTTCTACTATACCATATCCTGATATCGCTTACTCTACAGATAGTCTTTTCAATATTGGTAGATTAAGTCTTTCTACCTATGAAGTCGAACAAGCATTGTCTAAGCTTAAGTCTGACAACCGACGAGACGTAGATGGAATCCCAACAATCATCTTACAAATGTGTGCTTCACAATTGGCTATTCCCTTAGAAATTATTTTTAATCGTTCGCTGGTAAAGGGCGAGTTTCTTAATATTTGGAAGCGTTCAACAATTACACTCATTTACAAATCGGGAAGTAGGCAAGAGGTTTCAAACTACCGTCCAATTTGTAAAATTTCGACTATTCCTAAAATTTTTGAAAAGTTGATCTATGATAGATTAATTCCATCTCTTAAAAATATAATTTCTCCTTACCAACACGGTTTCGTATCTGGTAGATCTACTGCCACAAATCTTACAATTTTTTGTAACTTAGTTTTGAATGGACTCGAGGCAGGCTCTCAGTACGACGTTGTCTACGCGGACTTTGCAAAAGCATTTGACAGAGTCAATCACAATGTTCTACTAAAGAAAATAAATAAGTTCATACTTAAAAGATCGCATTCAGTACGTTCGTATCAACAATATAATTTCTTCACCAGTGCGTGTTACATCAGGCGTCCCACAGGGTAGCCATCTCGGCCCCCTTCTCCTCTTGCTTTTTATAAACGATATTCCTGACATTTTTTTTTAAATTCGAAGTGTTTAATGTATGCGGATGATTTAAAAGTCTTCCGTTGCATTAAATCTGAACAAGATTGCTTTCTTTTGCAGGACGATCTTAGTAAGCTATCGAATTGGTGCTTAGTTAACTCCCTTAATTTAAACATTTCTAAATGCCAAAGCTTGACGTTTTGTCGCAACCGCTCACCAATTAACTTCACCTATAAAATAAATTTCAATGCACTGTCCATTATAAGCTTTAAAAAAGATCTTGATGTGATTTTTGACAATAAACTTGACTTTTTAAGACACATAGATTTTTTGGTCTCTAAAGGCAATTCAATGTTAGGTTTCATATTGCGTAACTCTAAAGCAGCGGTTCCCAAACTTTTTAAGCTGTGGAACCCTAAACAATGCCCAAATATATTTCGGAACCCCTTCCTGACAATAGCAAAAAATGAAAAACAGCACATTTCAAGATCAATTTTTATTTAGTGTGAGGAATTAATCTGTTTCATTGTTTGATTTATAATTGTTTTTAAACTAACTTCTGCGTCTGAAAGTCTTATTCGCATATCTGGCAGCGCCCAGTCTCGATCTGTATTTAGTTTTTGTGTAAGTACATATACGCTGAAAAGCCTACTTCACAGCGCAGCGGTACGTTGTAACAAAAGGTACCAAATTTAATATAGCTTTCTTGGCAAGCTCAGGGAATTCATTCTTAAGCTAGAACTATAATGCTCGGAGGGGCACTTAAGTGGTCGGAAGAAAACAAGCGAATGCAAAGAAAGCATATGACGCGGCTATAATGGCGGAGTGGAAGGTTTCGTCAAGTTTCGTTCAACTTTGGTTACTTAAGTAAAACTGACATTTGGTGAAATAGGAATGCCAAAAAGAGATAGATGATAGTAACATTATGGGTGCTGTCCCCTTCTGACGGTACGGAAAGCTACTTTTCGTCGGTTTTTGACATTAGCTTCAATGCCCTTCCGACTATTATTGTTCTATCTTTAATAAAAATCCAAAATTCGTTTAATGATACAGAATAAAATACAAATTTTGATGAAGAGGAGCTCTGCAGATCTATCAGGGACTCGTATTCCTGTATATTCAGGGTCATTGGCGTGATAATTTTAATTAGAAATGGATTTTGTACCCACTCGATGTCAGTATTTGTATCTGGAAAGTAATCCAGCATGGATCTTTCGAGACTAACCAAATGGAGAGCAATAACATTGCTAATATCTGCTCTGAGTTCAAGCATGTTTTCTTGCAAGAATTCATGTAAAACTGGAAGACACTCAAAATTTTTCTTTTGTATACATGAAATAGTCCAGTCATATTGTAATTTTACCATGCAAATTTTGGGGTAGTTTTGATTTGTTCGCACCTTTATGTTTTCAAGGGTCCTGAATCTGAATCTGAGGTTTGCCAACAAAATTTCATGCCGCAACATGGAAAAAATGCAAATAATGATGCAAAAATGCATTTTTTTTTTAGTTTTTCACTTATGGCTCGAAAACTACCAACTATTCGAAAATTACATCAAGCTAGTCGAAAATTGATGTATTCTTACTGTTTTCGAAAATCCACTCGAAAGCGCTAAGAAATTACTTTGTGTGACAAAATTTGAATCTTTGTCTGTAACATGAACCAAGATATATTTTTCTGATGGTCTTTGAGGCGCTGAGTTCGAATCTGGCCTTGAAATTGATCTATCACGTCACGTCTTTGAGATATTCAAATCTAAAAATTAAAAATAAATGCATTTTGTATACAAAGTTGGGGAGGTAATTTTTTTCGAAAAAATGTTTATGGTCATTCTGAAGTGTAAACATTTGGTTCAAAATTCTATTTGAAATTTTCAATTACCTCCATTCGCTTCGAGAAATCTATCCTTTTCATTCTACTACCTAATTCGAAAAATTCAGCCAATTTGTGCTCAAAAGGGCAAATTGTGGGATTTTTCACTTAGCGCTTGAGTCCAAATGGGTTGCCGCAGAAAAAACTTTGGATAGAGATATATTGGAAATTGTATATACATTCAATGGTACTTTGATGTAATTTTCGAGTCATTCGTGAAAAACTCCCAAGAAATGCATTTTTGCATAATTTTTTGCGTTTTTTTCCATGTTGCGTCACGAAATTTTGTTGGCAAACCTCAGATTCGGATTTAGCACCCCCGAAAACATACAGGAAGGAAAATATCAAAACTACCCCACAATTTGGTCGCAAAGCTAGAAATTAATATTTTTTTCAAAGCTGCCAGTTTGTCTCTCGCAAAAATACTGTAATTGATCTTTCCTGCAGAGCTTGTACAGTTTCGTTGATCTTCTCGAAGATGTCTGCAAGATAAGCTAATTTTGTAATCTTTTGCTCTTCATCATGCAATACATCAAAGAGGTTTGCAGTTGAGGACAATTTGTTTTCCAGTTTGAACACATTTAACTCATCACGAAGTTGAAATAACCTGGATAAAGCCTTCCATCTGGAAAACCATCGAATTTCAGTATGAAGAAGAAGCGATTCGTACTAACTGCCCATATCTTTACACACTAATTTAAACAATCTCGATTGGAGAGGACGACTCTTAACAAAATTTACTATTTTCACAGCTTCACAGAGAACTTTTTTTAAATCATTTGGCATTCTTTTCAAGTGCATAACGATGGAAAATACAATGACTGCTGGTATTTCTAGGAGCAAAGTTTTTAATATTTGAAACAACCCCTCTAACCTTTCCCACCATTGCTGCATATATCAATACATTTTCCCCAATTAATGATGTGTTTACTCATGAAACAGTTTATGACCTTGAAGTTCACACTTCGATTAAAAAATATAATGTAAGCTTCAAAAAAAATTTTTTTTCAATTTTTTTTGTGGAAATTTGTAATTATTTTTCTTTTATTGTTTGTATTTTACTGTTTATACTTCAAGAAATTTGTGGAACCCTGAAAACTCTCCCACGGAACCCCAGGGTTCCGCGGAACACACTTTGGGAACCGCTGCTCTAAGGAGTTCTCCGATCCACATACTTTAAAGTGTTTGTTTTTTGCCAATGTTAGGTCAAACCTAGAATACTGCAATGTAATGTGGAATCCTTCGTATGAAGTTCATTCTTTTAGAATCGAAAAAATCCAAAAACGATTTACGCGAGTTGTCGTGAAGACTTCACTGGGACATTGATATGCCCTCTTATGAAACGAGGTGTAAATTACTCGGTATTTTGCCTCTAAGCGTTCGAAGGAAGTTCACAGCGATTATGTTCATTCGAGATATATTAACAGACCATATTGATTGTTCTCATATTTTAGCCTTAATTGGGATCAATGTTCCTTCGAGAATGCTTAGAAACCAGTTGTTTTTTAATGTTCCATACCACAGAACTGTTTATGCCGCCAATGAACCTATATCTTGGTGTTTAAGAGAAACAAATACTGTTTTTGATATGATTGACTTCAATCTTAGTAGATATTTATTTAAAAGAAATCTTTTGTTAATTTTAAATAACTTTGCTTATGTATAATGTATTATATTAAAATATATCAAGTAATCACTAGAGTACCTATTGTAACTTTGTTTGATGAAATAAATGAAACTAAACTAAACTAAACTAAAAAAAACGTTTACAGCACAGAGATTTTTTCTTTAAATACATTTTTTTCACCACCAAGCGTTTTCTTTTCTTTACTCAAAAGAACCGTTTACCTAGCTTAAATGTTGAAATATTTTTTCGAAAAAGTATATCCCCCCCGACATAATTATCTGGCTACGGCCTTGGCACCTTTAATGGTGTCTGGCTGACATTGTGCCTCCATGTAGATGTCTGGTAAGTTTCAAAATAAGTTTATCATAACTTTCTTTAAAACATATCAAAAAACAGCTTTGATAAAATAACGTAATTTTGCATCAATTTTATGCACTTTTAGCACTTAATACCTCCGAAACGCACCCGGGTTCAAGGTTCGTATTATCCATTCGTTCATACCTACCCTAGTGTGCATCCGCAGAAAAAAATTCAGCTATGATAAAATGACGTATGTCTGGCGGCCCTGGGATCTTACTCTATTATTCTAAGTAATTAAAATAAATCAAAAAGAATTCACAGTACGTCGAGTATTTTATCACAAAAAAGGTTTGTACTTTTAAAACTTGTCTTCATTTGAAAATGAGATATTTTCATCCGCTTCAATGGTGACATCTTCGGTTAGGGATATTATTTCATAATAAAATGAGATATTTTCTGGTTCCAGACCCATAGCTTTTAATAATTTGGTGACATCGTCTCGTTTTGCTGGCTCTATATGACTCTCTTGTATTTTTCTAGAAGACGAGTTTTGAGACCAATCCAATTAACTCCTCTTTTTAGCAGAGTGTGTGAATTTGTCGCTCCACTATAAGTTTCACAAAATTTAATTTGTGTTGATGAAGTCGTCATACCCAACATTTTGGAGTCAGAAATTTGAAATGTTTTTCTGGTTTGAACAACGGCTCTTGCTACGTTTTGCCAATCAAAAAGCGAAACATCCTTAAAGAGGGTATGAACAGTTCCAAATTTCGAAAGATAGCTATCATGCGTTTCTGGACAGGTAATTCTAGCAATTTTCCTCAGTTCTTTCTTAACAAGGCCAAACACTCTATCAGCTGGCATATGTATATGAATGGCCTCTAACAGGAAAAAACCATTCAAAGTTTATATTATTATTCCGGCAAAACATTGACATGATCAAAAGTACGGTATAGTTTTCGTTTTGCCCTACAACTATCCGAAAAAAAAGCGAATATTTCTAATATTTTTACCACAGTAAGAGGTTTTAAAATCGTATTTAGAAAATTCCAAATGTAAGATGCAATTTCATTGCACCCTCTTCCGCATTGGTTCTCCGTCCAGCGGTAAGAATGTATATTTTTTTTTGTCATTTAAAGGATTTTCCTTGTAAGGAAGATGTATGACAATAGCAAAAATGAAGTACCATATTTGCCTGGAATAGAATGCTTCTCCAATTGGAGTTTTTGGCAATAGTTGATTTTACATAAGGTCGAAATTTAAAGTGATAGAATTTGCTGTTGTTTTGTTGAGTTCCTGAAAAAACCTCTTACTCCTCATAATCGGCACCATATGCTCGGTTATGATAGTTTTCCTTTTCTCTTCATCTTTTTCCAATCTGCGTTGCATGGGAAGTCGTTCACATTCACTACAGGTATCCGACTTCATTGAGCCAAACCCCAAATTGAAATTCTCCGTAAAAACCTTAAAATAACAGTGTTATGTAAATAAGTTGGGTAAAAAAAGTTTCATCTAAATACTTTATAATATACCTAGCTTATAATTGCACAGTTGTTTTTCTTCATTCTGGCTTGTTTCGAGGAATATAGTTTCTGCCCGCTGTTCGTCATCATCATTAATAGCATCTTTTGCTTCGATCTCTCTTATATTAGTGGCGCCAGTGCCCGATTCAAATTCCTCTTGGTCACCCAGAACCTATATAAAAAGATTTTGAAGGCTTTCATCTGCAGTAGGTTGAACGGTTGATAATTTGGGATGTGTCTCGGTACTCATTTCGCAAAACATTAGCCACATTTTTCTTATATTTAAATTTTATGGCAAATAAGCTCTATGTGGTGCTTTATTGCGCCCACAGTGTTTCTCCTTGCATTTAAATGACTTGATATGGTCTTTCTTTATCTGCTCCGTCATAGGATTTATTCGTTTTCCACCTCGTGTTTCTTTCCGGTTCAAATCGTTATTCAGCTTTAGGTTGGCAACCGCTAAAGTAACATTTTTTGTAATACCGAGCACCGACAGAGGAGTTTTTTGACACACCGCGAAGCTTCCTGTAGAACTAGGTATTTCGTAGGATATCGTTTGATGCTTACGAGTTTGCCCAGTTCTCGTTCGCTTGACAGAAATAATGAAATTGGGTATAAAATTTCGTTTTTCAATAATTCCTTTGCACTGATTGTATTTTTTATTGAAGATTCTCAACTCGGAGGCTTGCAGCTTTTAAACATATCAAGAGGAATCTTGGATGTGACTGCAAGCTATACTCCAAGGTTTTTGTCTTTCGCGCCTTTTGTTTTCTCTGTCTACGTTTTTTTCCAGCCGTCTGGATTTGCCTGGCGCTTCCTTGATTTTGAAATAGAACTGCGGGGTGAAGAAGACAATTCTTCCAATATATCCATTTCTAATCATAAAAATAAAGTAATTACCAGCGAATTCGGTTTAATGTGTCTTGTTCTCCACCCAAAATAGAAATGTCAAGGTGGCACAAAATCAAACGTCAAATTGATTATTTTTGTACTGAAAAGGCCTTTTTGGAAGGAAATTTTTGCTAAGGCCATTTTGGAAAAAAACATTTGGTGTTCAGTAGGCTGTTTTGGAAATAAACTGGTTTTGTGACATTGAATGACTATGGCTATATCCTGTTTAGGAAGTATTTATCGATTGCATATGGTGAGCAGTAGCGGATCCAGGGGGGAGGTCATGGGGGTCATGATCCCCACCAGAGCTCCAGAGAAAAGAAGAAATACGAGCAATCTTGACTTGTCATTCAACACATTAGGACACAGAGATAAACTTTTTGGGTAACTCCATATATTTTAGTAAACATAGGTAATGGTTAGCTTCTATTTTCCTTAGCAAATTCTAACTTCGTAATGATATGGTCAGGAAATAATTTTTTACAAAAATTACTGGTAGCCCTGGATGCGCACCCTCTTAGATATTATATATAGGGTGTCCACCAGTTATGGTTTTCATTCATATGCGGTGATTATAGTCTAAGAGCTAGTGGTCGGTAGGTTTACGGTATTTCTGTACGATAAGTGGAGCCTTCGACTTCCTGAGCATGGAATGGCCATTCCACCGGGGTAGCAAAAGTCAAAAAAATCGACCTCAAAACGTGATAGCAGTATGTCCACCCCTTTGATATGTTAGACTTTAAAGTTGTTTCTATTCAAAAATAGTAAAGGCAGGCATAGGGTGTAGTACAGCTTGGATTTATACCTTCAGATCTTTTATATTTTTAAAAAAATAGTAAATATAACCAAAAAAAAATAATTTTCAGACACCAGTTGCAGTACCTGGAATAATACCTTCAGGTCTTTAATATTTTAATAAATAAAATGCACGACTGGGTCACCCGTACTTGCTCTTATGTTCAAGACACTGCGAGTTTAAGAAAATTGTATATACAAACATGGAAATTATGAGAGAAAAATGTAAAGAAGCATGAAATACGACATTTTAATTAGCTAAAACAAATCTTTTGACAGTTTGAGGTGAAAAAAAAGTATGCCATCTTAATTCATGATGGAATATTATTGTATGGGAAAAAAAATTTTAGAATCGTTGGAGCAGTTTTTTTTAAAATTAATTTTTTATATATAAAATTCTTAAAACATTTTTAAGAACAAATTTTGGTATGCAGATTTAAACTATATATTTATGTGTATATAAAAACAAAATTTGAAAAAAAATTGTCAACCCGTTTTTGAGATATCGAATTTTCAAAAAAAAAGTTTGAAACTTTTTTTAAAAATCCAAAAACTTTTTTTTGAAAATTTTAATACGCAATATTATTAATCTTATTTGAAATTTGTATATAAGAAAATTCAACTACATCCGTTAAGCCGATAAAGAGAAAATTCAAAATCAAAAAATACGTTCTATGACTATTAATAGTTGCTAAGTATGAAATTTTATAATTTTTGGTAGTAGATCGTACTAATTTAAGTATATGAAAAAAGTTTAATTATAATCGTAGGAGTCGTTTTTGAGCAAACAAATATTTTCCTTTGCGGTTTTTTAACTTTTGTATGGAAGGTACCGTTATTACAAATGTAATTTTTTTTTTTAAATATCTTAGAGAGTAATAAAAAACTCTTAAAAATCGAGTTCCAAAAAATCGATGATATAGTTTTTGAAATATATGATTTTATAAAAAAAAATTTTGAAACATTTTTTAAAAATCCAAAAAATATTTTTTCAAAAATTTTGGTACACAAAACTATTAATATTTTTCGAAAGTTTCCGTAAAAAAAAAAATAATTGAAATCGGTAATACCGTTTTGAAGAAAATCAAAAATAAAAAAAATTGGGAGTTACCATTAATAAACATTTTTGAAAAATGGTTTTCCACCCAAAGGAAGCCTTTACTAAAATAAATGTATTGAATTTTTTTTTAAATATTAGGAAAGGGTCGGTCTTAAAATATTGTAGTTCATGAATCTTGAGCCAGTTTACCTTCAGTCCTTCCCTAGAGATCTTTCTATTCGAAATATTTTTTCCAACTTCAAAGTGGAGAAAAATTGCTCTTTTGTCATTTTTATGACATTAAATGGGTTTTTCTTTCTCGCTGAGTTTATGACTTCTATCCAATCATCGGGGATATAAATATTTGGAAAACATTTTTTTTTCTTCTCAATCAACCCAAAATCTTGATCGCATTGCAAATATGAATGTCCACTGACAAAAAACTTATGGTAAATTTTTTCAAGTGTATAGCCTGGATGAGATGTTATATACTGACATAATGTAGCCATTTTAATATTTTTATTCTGGCCTCCGCATTGATCTGAGTACATTATCAAATTCTTAGTTTTCACGTTTTCTTTTATAAATCTCAGGAAGCAGGATCCAATTTCCTGAGGGCCTCTAGAAGCCACGCTCTCATCCCAAACGTACATAGAAGCATCGTCATTTTTTGCATTGTGTATACCCAAGCAGTAGGTCCATAGCTGACGCTTATAATAGCAAACACCTGTTGATACAACAGGACATGGTAGGGTTTTCATGAGGTCGAAAACTATAACTGTTACGTCATTTTTTTCATCTTTAGCCATTGTTGTATCGAATTTAAAGCTTTTTCTTGATGCTTCAGCTTTAATTAGGTGCATAGGCGCCCGGAGAGGGGGGCAAGGGGGGCACTTGCCCCCCCTGGCTCTGGGCAATACCATACCACTAACATATTTTTCAGTTTTTTATTATGGATGTTATAAGATACTTCCTGTTTTTTGTCGGAGTCTTTAAATTTGCCCCTCCCTGGCTCTGGACCAGGCCGAATATATCTGAAAATATCCTAATCTTCGATATTGTTTTCAAAATATCGCTATTTTCTTGACAGGGTCTTATTAATGTTCTTGGTTTGCCCCACCCTGGCATTTGCCAATATAATTTTTTGTAATTGATATATTCAAATGGTTGAGGCACATGCATGAGAAGGATATTGCCTCGCAAAAAAATTGACAAATAAATTGCGATTTGTTGTATGCGTAAAATTATTCATTTGAGTGATTTTCTGATTTCTGACATCAAACGAAGATCCTTTCCTTGCTTTCCAGTATCTATCCGCTACGCTATCTAGCTTAGCTACCTTATAGAAAATTCAGTTATCTTGAGTTGCTTTTGTTTAACAAGGAATTAAAACAACACACAAACCTATCTAAAGAGCTTAGAATTATTTTTTAATAAGGAATTTTTTGTTTAGAATTTTCAAATTATTTAATATTTTTTTCGACATCCAATTCAATTCTGACTCCTTACTTTCATTGCCTGGATGCTTTTCCCATACAAATAATGTTATTTTTACACTTTTAACGATTTGTTTTTACTTGGGATATTATTGGCAGTGACAAATTTTACATTCTTAAAAAATTTGACTCGAGATTTGATAAGACGACCGACGAAACGGAAGACGACAAAGTGGGTTTTACAATTCTGTCTGTCTGCTTGTCTGCCTGTCTGTCTGCCTGCCTATTCATCTGTCTGTTCGGCTACAGCCTTAACGGCTAGATCCATTTTCCTTAAACTTGGTACATAGCGTCTTTTAAACCCGTTTGCTCACACGATACTCAAGCATTTATGTTCTACTTAAAATCTTTTGTTCTGCTTTTTCCTCTGCGTAAACTGTCACATAAGCGTTTATGTTCTACTTAAATTATTTAAGTTTCGTATCAGCAAATGGGCCCTAGTAATTCTACATTAGTTTTCTTTTTAATTTTCTTCGAAAAAATTAAACCGTTTCTGTAATATAATTTTGTGAGCAATTAAATATTGCAACTTTTTAATTATTTTCGGAACTTACCGCGTTTAAATTTAGAAACTTATATTAATTTCTTCTTCCCGATTTTTTGAAGAAATTACACTTTTCGTGGTCACGGGATTAGACTGATTAGATATTCTCAAAAATGGCCCCACAGATTAAAAATTAAGCCAATCAATTACTTTTAGTGACCACAACGTTTGAGTGATAGAAGAATTACTTTTTGTTTTAATTTCGATTTTATCGAAAACGGTAAGAGCGGTGTTGATATTATTTCTATGTAAAAGCTTACAAAAAGTTTGAAAATTCAATACATTATAATCTTCTAAAACTATTATTAAATTTGCTTGTAACTTGGTGCTTAACGATTTTTTAACACCCTGTAAAATATAAAAAATGTTTCATTTTTGTGCAAAAATAACGATACCTACCATACAAAATTTTGATAAAAAAATTTCTGTCTGCTAAAATATGTTACGGTCTACTGTTAAAGATAAAAATAATTTTACGCTTCTATATGTTATCAATTATACTTCCCATAGAAACTAAAAGATGAATTTACTGACCAATTTGATGAATATATGTTGAGTGGAAAATATGTTTTCCGTTGGTTTTTTTGATACCAATTTTCCCAACGTTTCGACAGGGGTTGCTGTCTTCTTCAAGGGGAACTATATTTCATACAAAGAATATAAATAAAGTTAATCACAATTAATGCAACTAAATACAATGAAACTTACAAACCAAAAAAGAGTTACCAAAATTTTAAACGATAACGGGTTCCCTTCTATGGTCATTCGGAGTTTGATTTCCAAACACATCCACAAAATCCCTCGTCAAAAATGTGACCAAAGCGCGGATAGCTTATTCAAAAGCGTTGTTTATGTTCCAGGTTTAACCGAGAACTTTAAGGAGGCCGTCACAATAAACTTAAAAGATCTTCCATTAGCTTTTAAATCTAATAAAACAATTGGACATCTTTTTACCAAATTAAAAGCAAACCCTGATAGGGACAAATGCACTGGTGTCATTATATAGGATCAACTGCAAAGGTAAAACCAAATAACCCTGCAACCTATGCTAAGCGTATGCTACATTGGTACGACGAAACAATTTCTACGTCAAAGGATGTCTAATCACAGATCCGATATCAATACCAAAAATCTAGCAAAAACTGCACTCGCCAGCCATGCAATCGAAAGTGGCCACGCTCCCGATTCTAACGGTGTATATAAGTTCTTCAAACTGAAAATCATACTTCTAAGCGGTACACCCTAGAAACGCTTCACATTTTAAACAACAAAAACAACATGAATCGAAAACAGGACACACAGAACATTTTAGCGGTATATTGCTCCATTGTTTCATCGTAAAATATCATCGATCACCTATCTCTTTTAGTTTTTGACTAATATCTTCATTAGAAGTGCAATTTTTCTTCACTTTTATAAATTTTGTTTTATAAATCAGTTTCATTTTTAGTATGAAAAATATTATCATACTTTTTAAAGTGTTAAGTTTCATTGTATTTTATTGCATTATAATATTATGATATTTATATTTTTTGTATGAAATAAAGTTCCCCTTGAAGAAGATAGCAACCCCTGTCGAAACATCGGGAAAAGTATATATGTTACAAATTTCGTTTCATTACTAAAGTTATTGAAATAAAAAAAGCCAACGGAAAACATATTTTCCACTCAAATATATTCCCATAGAAACTTATTTTGAATTTTCTCACAATTGGCTGAACGGATTTAAATGAAATGAAAAAAAATTCCGTTCAAATAATATTGCATTTCAAAATTATCAAAAAAGTATTTTTGCATAAAACATTTTTTTTTCTTTTTTTTGAAAATTTGATATCTCAGAATTATGTTGGTGTCTGCCCCCCCCTGGACAAAATCCTGCGGGCGCCTATGATTAGGTGGTTCTCTTTTTCTAATTCCAGTTCTTCTAATTTATTTGATTCTTGAGTATTACAAGTGCGTATTTGTATGTCTAGGCTATCACATTTTTTGCAAGAATCGGTGATTGGTGCGTGAAAAGATAAATTAAATTCTTGGTTAAATATTTTCCGAAACATAAACGCTGAAACCGGGGCATCAGAAGCTTCACGATATAATTTGTACATTATACTAAGGCTTAAGTTAGGGGCTAAAAGCATTCTGTTGGAGCTTTTTTGCAGGGTATAATGTGATTCGTATTTCGGGAAGCTGTTTATAAAATTCCTAACACCATCACACGCTTCTGCACTTGTTTTGTTTTTTGAAACTTGTTTTCCTTTTCCTCTCTTATCGGTTGGTGGTGTTGGAATTTTGTTTTTATCCTTCACAACGCGGGAGATTCTACCATCACTTACTTTTAATACCTGTTTAAAAAAATCATTGCATACTTTGATTTCAGTGTCTGCACCATTAGGCAAAAAATATTCCCTTGTATTTGATCTCCTGGACTGCGAACCACAAGTGAACCTCTTTTTTTTACAACTCTTAAGCAACTAAATATGTAGGATGTTTGCAGTGCAGATCAAAAGATTCTAAACCATAGAACTTTTTGAAAAGCTCTCTTTGAAAAGAGGCTGGTATTAGTTGGTGACATTCATTTCGGCACGAGCATTGAATTGATTCATTTAAACTTTTGTCTTGAACATGTCTTCCTTTTACATTGATGTATCTCTCACCTCTATTCCTCTTCCGCTTCCTACTGCAGCAGCGTTTCCATTCATCAAAATGGAGGGCACGTTTTCTGCTCTTTCGGTACCTTTCTTGATCATTCACTGCCTCTGCACTACTTTCTGGAACAGTAACTTCTTGTTCTTCATGAACATTCTCTATTGTCAACTGCGATAATGTACTTTGACGGACCTCATCGTCAGAAGTAAAAAGATCTACGTACATAAATACATACATACATAGGTACATATGTACATTTAAGTTTTAAATATTACAATTACACAAATGACTTACTAGGACTTGGGTTTCTTCTGGTGACTGAAATGTGGGAAATTCTTTCATTGTGATCTTCACTACTTGCCACATATTCGGATTCTGAACCTTCTTCTGAACCAAAAATGTCTTCAACATCGAAATACATATGGAAATACATTATATAGATATTTGAATAATCATACTTTATAAAATTTACCGGGACTCAAATTTCTATAGGCCATTTCAGTAAACAAACAAAAACAATATAAATTGATTTAATTTTAATTTTTTATTAGGCAGAAACGAAGATTTTAAACCGATTAAGAGTGTTCCGGACTGAAATGGTGATTTCATGAAAAAGATTGTGAAGCGTGTACTTGTCCGATCAAAACGATTAAGGTGTCTATGGACAGATAAACTTATTCTCTATGCCATCATTGGAAAAAAAATTTAATTTTGTACTCCAGATTTTGGTAAAAGCCTCTAAGAAATCGAGAAAATGGCTAAAATGGCCGTTTTTCAAAGAAAATGTAGCCTACACTATGACATTTTTTGCAAAAAAAAGTTTAATAACATAAAATTCCATATTTTTAAAGTGCCACTATTGGAGAAAATTTTTAATTTTGTACCTAATAAAAATTTTAGTAGTGCAAAATAAAAATGCTTGCGAATTTTGAAAAAAACACCTTTTTGACAGTCAATTTTTTATACCTAACGGTATTTTTTTCATATTTGTTTTTGCAGTGAATATAAATTCAATATATTTTTCACGATTTTCATTAATTATATGATCATAATTGTATCATTTGATATTGAAATTTTTAATTCTTAAAAGGCAGTTTTTCACAGAAAATTTATGTAAATTTGGAACTTAAAATCAGTTACTTTTAGAAAAAAATTTTTTTAGTACCATAATACGCCTACTAGTGACCAATTAGTAAAAATGCAAAGTTTTATAAAACAAAGTATCTGATGAAAGTGAAAAAAACCGGTCTTATATATGCAAAAAAAAAAAGTTAGCAAATGACTGGTTTTGTTCAGTTCGGAACACTCTTAAGAAAAAGTATGCATAAATGGTTCAACGCAAGTAATGCACTCACTTCCACTTGTTGTAGCTAAATGGCAGCAACAGCTGCAGCATTAACTTTAGTATGAAACCCTTTAACATCATGGCTTATCGAGGGAGATTATCAGGGTACACACTTATGTTAAGTTCAACGCACTGAGGTCGCTTGTGAGCAAATAGAAAAGTAACTGTTAAAGTTTCAAACAACAAAATCAAATGCGAGCGCAAAAGTGGCCTATAAGTTAGATAGGCCACTCTTGCACTCAAGCTTTTGATTTTTTTGTCGTTGGCCTAAGTACAAAAGTCCTATAACTATGGCATGAAGCCGTCAACTTGAAAAATTTAAATGCAGAAATGTTGTTTAATACATCCAGATTCAATTTTCGTCATAAACACAATTTCGATAAAATTGCAGTTAGGCCACTATTGCGCTCACGGCCTGATATGATAAAGTCAACTGTTGATTCCAATAAATTCTTAAAATGAAAGACGATGTTTTTCTGATGGTGGTTGGTACAATAATGAATTTATTTTATATGAAATTACTTTACTTGACTTTGAAAATGACATTTAACAATATAAAACCAATGAACAAAAAGAAATTGAAACATGACTTAGCAAAATTAGAATATGACATTTTAGAATTGACATTTAACAAGTTGACAGCAGAATATGACAGGAACACTAAAGGTGAGTAATGATGCTCATGTTTACATGGAGCATTTTGTGGCTGGTTTACACGCTCCTACCAACATTCCTCCCCGGCTGTGAACGAAGTTCGCAATTATGGTCTGCTTCATCTTTTTCAAGGCTCAGTTTTACATGTAATAAAAAAATTATTTTCAGTAAATTTATAAAGAGACATGGTAAACAGATCACAGATAGACAAACAAAATTTAAAACAAACAGATCTATCTGAATGACAGCCGAAATGATAAATTTTACTATTTTTATATTAATTTCCTAGTTTATGTTGATCAATTGTGTCTATTTGCTTCATTAATTCGTTTTCCATATGAAATATACATGTTTGTGTGTCTCCCATAAGAAATACACATGTCGTGTGTTTCTCATAAGAGCGTGTGTATTTTTTTCATTGATAACCTTGGATACTTTTCCATTGATTGATTTTAGTTGACTCTGGTACAGGGTGTCTCGTGTCTTAGGTGGAGAAAAAAAATATATTTTTGTTTGAATAAAATTATTTCGAATGTGATTTTTAGCGGACTGTATTTTATGGATTGAAATTTAATTAAAAGTGTATTTTGATTGAAATTTAAAGGGTGTTTCGTTTTTTAGGTTAAAAATTTTATTTTTATTATTAATTTAAAATTGATTTAAAATGTTTTTGGTGTTATTTTGATGTTGTTTTAAAATGATTTATGTGATTAAATTTTTATTTGGTGATGGGTTAAAGTTGAATTTAAAGATGAATTTCCTTCGTGGCTATGTGTTGACTGTGATTGATGTGATGATTTTATGGTTCTGTGATTTTGATTCATTGGTGTTTAATTGTTGAAATATGATTTAATTTTGTGTTGATTACATCGTTTGTGTGAGTATGATTTTTGCTTGAGTGCGTATGAGTGTGAATGAATGATTCTTGATGAAATTGAGTGATATCGAATGAGTGATTTTTAAAATGGTTTAGTGTCAGCGATATCGAATGATTTTGCTATATTTGTGAGTGAGTTCAATACTGTGAGTGTGAGTTATTGAATGAAGCGTGATACTTAGTATTTGAATGTGTAAAGGATTCAAATAAATATATATGTCGAATATTTTGATTTACTGTGTGCGACATTTTATGAGTGAATGGGTGAGTGAGTGAGTGCAAAAATTGAGTGACTGATGTTGAATATTTTGATTTCTGAGAACAACATCAGAATTGTATGAGTGTTTTAACGATGTATGACTGTTATTTTTCGATTTTATTCTATGAGTGTTTGAAAATCTGAGGATTTGTGTTTCAAATGATCGATTTTGTTTTGGGTGAATATTTTCTGTTGACTGCATGTTAGATATTCGTCCATGGTTAGATGGTTGCATTTTCGTCTACTCTTTTATTTGAAGGTAGAAGGCAGAGTTTTGTAATTGGTCTTCTGAATTCTCCTGACTGTGTTTTCAAGTTGACGACACGAATCAGCTTATCTGCTCCTGGAATTAGAGATGTAATGCGTGCAAGAGCCCATTTGGAAGGTGGTAGCCGTTCATCTTTAAGCAGGACAAGATCTCCTATTTGAGGTTGTCGCTCCATTTTCAACCATTTCGGTCGCTGCTGAAGACGAGACAGATACTCTCCACTCCACTGCTTCCAAAATGAATGAACGGCTATTTGGATTTTCTTCCATCTATCCAGGTGAGAAACCTTTTCGACGGCTAAATCTGCTTCTGGTACTAGTTGAGCTGATGTACCGATCAGGAAGTGTGCTGGCGTCAGGATGGCAAAGTCATCGATGTTGTCGGAGAGTGGACATAGAGGCCTCGAGTTTAAACATGCTTCAATTTCACTCAGAAGCGTGCTGAGTTCCTCGAATGTCAGGGTCTCATTTTTGACGACCCGTTTCAAGTGAAACTTTACGGATTTCATTCCGGCTTCCCATAGTCCTCCGAAATGGGGAGAAGCGGGAGGAATGAAGTTCCACCTTGTTCCGACATTGGTTGTTGTTGATTGGATTTGCTTCCAGTGGATGTTTGCAGCCTTTAGCATCCTTTGGAGCTCGGTGTTCGCTCCTACAAAGTTTTTTCCGCAATACATTTCATACATTTTATACATTTCAGCGCAGACACCTCGACGTGCAGTGAATCTTCGAAAGGCTGCCAGAAACGCTTGAGTAGTCATATCACTGACTGCCTCCAGGTGGATTGCTTTGGTTGCTAAGCACACAAATATGGCGAAGTATCCTTTGTACATTTTTCCTCCACATCCTTTCCAAGCCTTCACATCTATCGGTCCTGCATAGTCTACTCCGGTATGCGTGAATGGGCGAGAGACTCTGACTCGAGGGGCTGGTAGATTCCCCATCAGCTGCTGCATAGGTTTGGCCTTGAATCGGTAGCAGATTACGCAACGGTGGATATATTTTTTCACGCTCCGCTTGATGTTGAATATCCAATATTTGGTGCGTAGATAGCCGACCATTTGCTGCAATCCACCATGGAGCGTTTTTTCGTGAGCTTCACGGATCAGCAAATTAGCAAAACAGTGATCTGGTTTCAGGACGATTGGATGCTGTTGCTCATAATTAAGACTTGAGTTTTGAAGTCGTCCTCCAACTCGCAGAATACCATGGCAATCGATAAACGGATGCAGAGATCCTAGATGTTTTGATGATGACGGCTGTTTGATTAAATCTTCGATGACTTCAGAAAACATTTCCTTTTGGACGGCTCTTATGCAATTAAAAGTTGCGTTTTGCATATCCTCAGGGGTAAGTGGCTCATTTAACTGGCTCATCGGAAGTTTTTTGAGACAGACACGTACAATCCTCCGGCAATAAGCGATGATTCGAACCAGTTTCTTCAAGTCCGAAATTTTTTGAAATAATTTTGCTACTTCGTTTTCAGCTTCTACTGCATGATGCAACTGGATCTTTACTGGACGCATTTCTTCTTCAGTTTCGAAAGTTGATAGTGAACTGGGATATGAAAACTTCCAAATGGATTGAAGATACTCTGGACCTCGCCACCAAAAAGTGTTGTCCTTCAGTTCAGATGGTGAAATTCCTCTCGACGCCAAATCAGCAGGATTCTGTTTCGTCGGTACATGCTTCCATATGTTGACATTGGTTAGCCTCTGTATTTCTGCGACTCTGTTGCTGATGAATGTTTTCCATTTCGATGGGGGTGCAGCTATCCAACATAGTGTGATGGTGGAATCAGTCCACGCGTAAATGTTGATTTGGCCTAGCTGCAAAACGCCTTTTACATAGCAAAGAAGTCGAGCTAACATAACAGCACCGCATAACTCTAGTCGAGGAAGTGAAACAGTGTTTAGAGGAGCTACCCTGGTTTTAGACATGACGAGGTGAGTATGAATTTGGTTGTTTCTATCTAAAACCCTTAGAAAAACTACAGCCCCGTATGCCTTCATAGAAGCGTCACTAAAGCCATGCAACTCTATCTCTAAATTTTTCTTTTCAGTGAAAATCCAACGAGGTATCCGGATGTGGCCAAGTAGTGGTAGTTCTGACCGTAGAGAAATCCATTCACGCTGCAAATCCATCGGAACAGGAACATCCCATGCTAAGCCTTTCAACCAGAGTTTTTGCATAATTATTTTTGCCGAAATTACGCACGGAGAAATCCAACCTAGTGGATCAAAAAGCTTAGCAATTGTCGACAGAATGGTTCTCTTAGTGATTTCAACTGCTTCGGTCTGCACCCACTGAAAAGAGAAAGAGTCACTGGAGGGAAGCCATTTTATACCCAATGTCTTGATATGCTCTGAAGAATCAAAGGGCAGAAGAAAATCGACTTCACGTTCTTGAGGCGCAATATTGATTAGAGCTTCTTCAGAATTACTTGCCCATTTGCGCAAGTGGAAGCCAGCCGATGAAAGAAGTTGATTGATTTCCGAAACCTTTTGTTGAGCCTCTTGAACTGAGTCTGCTCCACTAACCAAATCGTCGACGTACATTTCCTGACGTATCATCTGAGCTGCTAATGGATATTTTTCCTTCTCGTCATCAGCAAGCTTGTTCAACGTTCGAGTAGCCAGGTAGGGAGCGGATGCTGTTCCAAAAGTCACCGTCTTCAACCGATAAAGCTTCAAAGGACTCGTCTTGTTGTCTCGCCAGTAAATCAGCTGATAAAAAGAATCTGGTTTTCTCATCTTGATCTGCCGGTACATTTTTTCGATGTCAGCTGTCAAGGTCATCCTAAATTTCCTCCATTTTAGAATTATGTCCATAATGTTTGCTTGTGTTTTAGGTCCAACCAAAAGATGCTCGTTCAAGGAAGTCCCATCTGTAGTTTTAAAGGCAGCATCGAAAACTACCCGAAGCTTCGTGGTTGTACTGGACTCCTTGAACACAGCATGATGAGGCACAACATAATGGAATGGTGATCTGAGAATTTCACCTTGGCTGACATCTACTTCTTCCATCTGTTCAAGCTGAAGATACTCTGAAATGCAGGCAGAGTATTGTTTGTGTAATTCAGGATTGATGTCGAATCTTCTTTCCAACTGGAGAAACCTTCGAAGTGCTCCTTGCTGACTTGCTCCTAGTGCTGGGCGAAAACCTTCCTTGAATGGTAGCGAAACTTCGAAACGTCCATCTGCTAAACGCCTGGTATGTTTTCGGAAGTGATCTTCACAGGCAATATTTTCTTCAGTTTCGGGATCCTCAAACGGAGATTCTTCGATTTCCCAAAATTTTCGAAGCTGTGTATCGATGTCAACAAGCTGCAGGTGAACACGACAAGTTTGAATTGGTGCCTTACCAAAGACGATCCAGCCAAGTTGAGTATTTTGAGCAATGGGTGCTATAGGCTCACTTCCTCTAACTATCTCTGGCAAAACGACCTCAGAAAAGACATCACTACCTAGGAGCAAGTCAACACTAGAAGGTTTATAAAATGAAGGATCAGCCAAACTCAAACCCTGAATGTGATTCCATTGTGGAAGAAGTTCCCTATTGGGAAGCAAACCAGTTAAAGTTTTGAAAACAAACGCCCTAGCTTCAGTTTCAAACGAGGTATGTAAAGATTTAAGTTTCATATTGACAAAGCTTTGACATGATCCATTTTTGTTGTTTCCAAATCCAGAGACTTCGATGAATGTTCGACATTTCTTCAAACCAAGTTGTTGCGCAGCTCGTTCAGTGATGAAAGTTGCTTCTGAACCTGGATCTATCAGCGCTCTCATGTTGATAAACTCTCCGTTTGATTATTGTATTTGGATGACTGCTGTTGCCAGCAAAACCATTGTATTTATCGGATTGGAGATGTGATAGTTATGAGCAATGGAATTTGTCAAAGCTTGCTCACAAACTGGATTAAATGGTGGTGCGTTTGGATTTATCTGTGTTGAAACTTGGTATGTATTTTGATTGGTATTAGGAATAAGAGACTGTGAGTTTGTATTGGAATGAGCTGAGTTTGAATTGGAAAAGTGTGAGTGGTTGGATTGAGAATTTTGAGCTATTGAATTTTGACTATTGTGTGAATGATTAGGTTGAGAATTCTGAATGAATGATGTTTGATTGTTTGAATTAGGTTGAGGAATGTGCAGAAGCGTGTGATGTTTTTGATTGCATTGAAAACAGCGTTTTTCACTCGGACATTGAAATGTTTTGTGATTGTAGGCTAAGCAATTTTCACAAACACCAAGTTGTTTTATGGTTTTCATTCTTGCAGATACATCCAGCTTCAAAAAAGAGTGGCACGTTCGAAGCGAATGCTGACCCTTGTGGCAAACAGCGCAGCTATACTTCTCCTTCCTCGTCGATTTCAGATGCAACACCTTAGGTTTGTACTTAGATTGTTCCCTGTTCGTACTATTTTTGGATTTAGAACCTTGCTGGCTAACAACTTCTAAAGAACGGAACCTAGTTTCCAAAAAAAACGAAAATTCTTTAAAGGTAGGTAGCTCTGTACTCAAACCTAACTTCTCTTCCCACGATTGCTGTGTATTTGTTGGTAGTTTTTGAAGCAGAGTGAAGACAACTATAACATCCCAACTGTCTACCGGAACGCCTAAGTTTTTCAAAGCATGAAGCACTTCCTTTGACTTGTCTAACAAGCCCTTGATTGAATCTGATGATTCTGTGCTGATTGTTGGCTGCTCAAAAAAACTTTTCAGATGAGTTGTGACCAAAATCCTTTTATGGTCGTAACGGGTTGTTAAAATTGACCATGCTTCATCATAATTATCGTTGTTGACTTCAAGGTAATCTAACAACGACGCAGCATTACCCTTAAGACACGATTTTAAATATGTTAATTTCTCTATCTTCGACAGGGATGCATTGTTGTGAATCAAGGACACAAAAAGATCGTAAAATGGACGCCAATTGTTATAATCCCCATAGAACGTTGGAGGAGTTATGGCAGGAAGTTTTATTTCACGGGAATTAGATGTTTTTCCACCACAATTTAAATAAGACTCCCGCTTATCCTGGAATTTGGCAGTGTCATCCTTCGATTTTTCACCAAAATGCAAACCCTCTAACCTATCTAACTCATCTAAAATGTCCGTTTTGTACGAAAGGCAAATCTCCATAATATTATCGAAAATATCCTCACACTCTACTAAACAATCGTCATCTTCTTCGGAGCCTTGAATCTCATCATGAAGATCGGAGATTTTTCGAAAGTTTTCCTCTAAAAGATTCAAGCGACCTATCAAATAATTCTTGGTTTTCTTTTCTGCGCTCAACTTTCGGTAGCCTGCACTACATTTTTCCACCTGACCACAGGTTTTCTTGAAAATCTTAAATGTCGATGACTCACTCATTGTTCAGAATTGCACTCAATATAGGTATGTGTATAAATATAGTTTAATAAAATTATTGCACTCACTTTGATCTCCTTGATTAACTTAACTGTCGTTTCAGGTTTCAGGTACTGCGACTCCACAAAAAACACTTAGGTACAGATGACTGCAACAATAATTATTCGAAGTAACAGCACAGGACGACAGCTATTCAACGGCACTCAATAGCGGCACACAGTAGCGGCTCACAATAGCGGCAATTACTGGACACTGAAGCAATCCTACAACGTTATGAAGTAACAGCACAGGACAGCTAATCAACGGCACTCAATAGTGGCAATAACTGGACAAAATCCTCCAACGAAGACGTTCCAATCGACGTAAAGAAAAACGTATGTGTCGGTTTATGCACTTTCAAAAGTATAATTTGTATATTTTACTCACTTCAATCTTTTACAATTTGTTGTAGGTGCTCCTCTGGACAGATGATTGATGTTCTGCTGGCCAACTATAGGTGGTGTACAGGATACAAAAAACAGGAAAACTCCAACGATGACGGCACTCCAAAAAGACGATGTTAATCCAACACTCACTTATTATTTATATCACAGCTCAATTAAATGTTTATCACAGTATCAAAGGGCACGGTAGTGCCCAGCCAAGTTCGCGGCACTACACCCTTTTTACAGGAACAAACTCAGGCGATTTTCAACCCCCCTCTAACTTCAGTACCAATAAAGTCAGAAACTTCAAATTCGGAGTATTTGCTGAACTGATCAGACACAGGTGGCTCACCAAATTTCAACTCTTTAGCATTAGTAGTTCCCAAGATATAGGACTTCAAAAATCGCAAAAACCGTAACTGACTGACTCACTGACTCACTGACTCACTGACTCACTGACAGATCATCAAAATTATGGAGCACTTCCCGACATCGTAGAAACTTGAAATTTCGCACAACGGTAGGGCTTGTGGTACATACAAAGGAAAAAATCGAAAATCTGCAATTTTCTATTCAGGGGGCGTGGCATCCACCCACTTTCTTAAATATTCTATAAATTATATGGAGCCTTTCCGATTGCTGTAGAACAATGAAAATTGGTAAGTTGGTAGGGTTTGATGTACTTAGAAAGAAAAAAATTGAAAAATTGGAATTTTCCATACAGGGGGCGTGGCATCCACCCACATTCATAAAAATTATTATAAATTATATGGAGCACTTGCGATTGTTGTAGAACGATGCAAATTGGTAGGTTGGTAGGGCTTAAGGTACTTAAGAAGAAAAAATTGAAAAATTGGAATTTTGCATTCAGGGGGCGTGGTATCCACCCACATTCTTAAAAATTCTTATAAATTATATGGAGCACTTCCGATTGTTGTAGAACGATAAAAATTGGTAGGTCGGTAAGCCTTGAAGTAATTAGAAGAACAAAAATCGAAAAATTGAAAGTTTCTGTTCAGGAGGCGTGGCATCCACCCACATTCTCAAAAATTCTTATAATTTATATGAAGCACTTCCGATTGTTGTAGAACGATGAAAATTGGTCGGTCGGTATGCCTTAAAGTAGTTAGAAGAAAAAATCGAAAAATTGGAAGTTTCAGTTCAGGGGGCGTGGCATCCACCCACGTTCTTAAAAATTCTTATAAACTATATGAAGCACTTCCGATTGTTGTAGAACGATGAAAATTGGTAGGTCGGTAGGGCTTAAACTACTTAGAAAGAAAAAATTGAAAAATTAGAATTTTGCATTCAGGGGGCGTGGCATCCACCCACAATCTTAAAAATTCTTATAAATTATATGGAGCACTTCCGATTGTTGTAGAACGATGAAAATTGGTAGATCGGTAGGACTTGAAGTACTTAGAAAGGAAAAAAATCGAAAATTTGGAGTTGTCCATTCAGGGGGGGAGGGGAGGTGGGGGGGGTGCCATCCAACCACTTTATCAGAATTGCTATTATTTGTATGGAGCACTTTCGGTTGTCGTAGAATTATGAAATTTTGTAGAACGGTAGGGCTTGACTTTCACCTGACAAAATAAATCTTTGCAAAAAGGAGTAAAATCACAACAAAAACATAAATGTTAAAAAAAGAGCCAAGTTCATATATGTACAAGAAACCTGTGCGTAAAAAGTCAGCCAAAAAAAGTAATGAGATCTAAAATATATGCCAAGTTTAAAGTTCATGAAGTTTAATATCAAATATCTTAAGTAGAGTAATATCGAAACAATTCCAAATCATGACAGAAATTTGGTAATTAATGATTACTGATTAAAATTTGGTGGATTTACTTGGCAAGTTTTCTGTTAAATACTTACTTAATCACAAATTTAAAATGTATGAAAACTTGACCAGTGAACCCACCAAATTTTAATCAGTAATCATTAATTACCAAATTTCTGTCATGATTTGGAATTGTTTCGATATTACTCTACTTAAGATATTTGATATTAAACTTCATGAACTTAAAACTTGGCATATATTTTAGATCTCATTACTTTTTTTGGCTGACTTTTTACGCACAGGTTTCTTGTACATATATGAACTTGGCTCTTTTTTTAACATTTATGTTTTTGTTGTGATGTATATCACAGTATAATTAATAATTCGAGTTTATTCGGCTCGATAGGACCAAATGTTGATTCCAATAAATTCTTAAAATGAAAGACGATGTTTTTCTGATGGTGGTTGGTACAATAATGAATTTATTTTATATGAAATTACTTTACTTGACTTTGAAAATGACATTTAACAATATAAAACCAATGAACAAAAAGAAATTGAAACATGACTTAGCAAAATTAGAATATGACATTTTAGAATTGACATTTAACAAGTTGACAGCAGAATATGACAGGAACACTAAAGGTGAGTAATGATGCTCATGTTTACATGGAGCATTTTGTGGCTGGTTTACACGCTCCTACCAACACAACAAAGTCCACGTATCGATTGAACGACCATTTGTGGTAGCCGAATATAACCGTCACATGGGAGGAGTGGAAATAATGGATGTCAACAAACAAGCTGACCACTCTGACAACTTGAGCGCCACAGACTTTCGAGTTGAAGTAGCTGAAGCACTTTGCAAGATGGGCATCAAACCAAGGTCGAGCAAACGAACATCAGACGTGGGTGGAACAAGGTCTGCACGCAACAAAAATAAAGGCCCTGCTCAACACGCACCGCAAAAGGAAGTTCGACAAGATCAAACGAGCCATTGGCCAGTATGGGGGAAAAGAGAATCTGTTGTAAAATGCCCAATTGCACTGGTTCCACACAGACTTAATGTGAAAAGTGTGGAATAGGCTAAAAACAAATAATTGTTTCAAAGACTTCCATTGCAAATGGTTATGTAAAAAGTAGAAATTAATTCGCAATGTTGCATATCTGCAAAAAATAAGTAAAAAAAATAATAACTATTTTGTTTAAGTATTTTGTTCTTTGTTGCTTTTATATTTTGCGTCTATTTTCAAAATTTTAGCGAAAAATAGCCCAGGCAAATTGTACTTTCACTGCACTTTAGGAGATATCGCCATTAAAAAAAAAACGTTATTTGACGAAAATGTCTGTTTTTCGCATGTAACACATGAACGGTAATTGTTATCGAAAACAACTTCATACGAAGTTTTTACACTATTAAATTCTCTACAGCAAAATATAACTTTTTTTTCTTCGAGTGACATTTCCAAAGATATCACTATATTAAAAACTTCGTCAAAAGTTAAAAAATCTGGTTTTTTGCTTTTTACTCTCAAAAATGACGAAGTTGTCAAAGATGAATTTATTACTTCTTTATGTGTTATTATCTTTTCTACAAAAAATACTGTTCATCTTTTTTCATAGGAGTGATCAGTTAGAAGATATTAGTACTTCAAAAAGGTGAAAAATTCAAAATATGAGTTTTCCGCCTACAACTTTTAAGCAACAAATTTTGTCAAAAAATTTTGTACACAATTTACAGATTATACGACTCTCTTTAAGAAAACATTTTCATATTTGTTGTTAAACTGATCATTTAAATCATATTACTATGTCTAAAACTGGTCAAAAGTAAAAAATACCGTATCAAGGTATATACACCGAAAACATCAATATTTTCATATACAGGTTTCCCCCAAAAATGACCCCGTGACAACAGAAAAATGGCTCACTATTGGTGGATTTAAAAAAGAAGATTTAAATTTTAATGCACACAGAGTATGTATGAAGCACTTTACGAACGATGACTTCTTGGAGCGTACAAATGACAAGCAACGTTTGATTCTAAGGCCAGGAACTGTGCCATCGGCTATATCAAATCAATTGAAGAAGTATGCTCTTATTCTTTTACATTCCTCAATTCCAATTTAAAAAAAAATTAACGTATACAGTGTTTTAGCACAATTCATGGAAATGAAAATTCAGAGGAGCTACGTTTCTCTGGTACACAGAACCAAAACGTAGACAATCCAACTGAAAATGATGATGAGTTGCAAGGAAGCTGTCCTCAAATACAACATTTATGTACCTTATACAATCCATAAATGAAACTGCATATGTGTTTGTTATTTTCATTCAACAGGGTCTTTGCCGAATATGCCGACTACACCTCAGCTTACTCTAAAACGAAAGTATCCCCGATATTTGAAAGATATACACCTCTATTAGTGAATTCGGCGAATGGGCTTTAGACCAAACCCAATTCAACTTATTTTCGAACTTTTAGCCCTTAGTGAATTCGCCGAATAAAAATTGAATGCATGTCGGTAACAATACCTGCATCACCGACATTTTGTTCAACTAATTTGGTATTATTGAAACCGCAAACTATTCGCACTCCATACAGACTTTTTCATTTCATTTCCGGGCCAATTGGGTCGCGAATCTTCTGTTGCTGTTCTTTTATTCTCCAAAAATCATCATGGATAGCACAAAAATGTAAGTTTTAATAAGAATATTTAATTCTGAATGTTAAAATATAAACCTACTCGTATTAGTTAAGCTAATTATTTTTTTTTTCTTTTTTTAGAAAACGAACAACTAATCGAGAGCAATTTAAGGAAATGGTTGAATTGCTGAAAATGCTACCTGACATTGCGAAGAATTTAACTAATAAATCCCCAGAACAACAGCAAGAGTTTTGGGAAAACTAAAAGAACTCTGTAAACGGCTTGGACCTCCTTTTAAAGAGGTTTCCGAATGGAAAAAAGTAATTTTAAAATATACTTGTGATTAATTAGCAAATTCAATAATTTTTTTAATTGTATGCAGGTTTGGTCTGGCTACAAGTCCTCAATAAAAAAAATTGCCCAAAACAAGAGGTCAATAAATGCAACTGGTGGTGGAGAAAGCGAAGATCATTTCTTAACGCCGGTTGAAGAAGATGTAGTTCAACTGGTGTGCTTGAAAGATTCAGTAGAAGGTGTTCCTACAACACGAATAGGTCAATTACCAAAAAAAGGAAGGTTGTTAAATCATCTCAACCTATATCTTTTCCCTTCACATGTCCCACCGACCTACTATCTGTGGAGATTGAAGAAATAATTCTAAATCCACCTGAAACTGCGAAACGTTTTCCACCACGTTTCCACCAACACGCTCAACTAAACCAACACAAATGCAACTATCACAGGAGCAGCTTCAGCTTCAAAATCTGAATTATGAACAAAACCTGGAGCAAGCAAAGCTGCTAAGTGAAAATATTGTCAAAATAAATGTTACATTGATGCTAATTGAGAAAAGAGAAGCAAACAAAAACGACATCCTACAACCGATCCTTAGGTTAGGTTAGGTTAGGTAGAAGTGGCTGTCAATACTAAGTACTGACACACTTAGACCAAAATTGGTCCGTTGTGATACCACATGAATCTTAAAAACTCTTTCCTTACTCGCTAAAACCACTTTGAGCTCCTGACGAAGCGTGTGAGACTATAAATGTGTGTGTTTGCCAGATCACTAGGATCGTTAAAGAAGTAAACTCCTAAATAGAGCCTACGTCTGAGGGAAAGAGCAGTAGTCCAGTCAAAATAGACATTTGACCTAGCCAAAATTCCGATAAGGCTGAAAATTGGTATAGACCTTCCTTTTGATATAACAAATCAGTTGCGAAAAGTCCTTGTCAATCCCACACGAGCATAAAAAGTTATGGAAGGTCAAGTGTCGAAAAAATGGCTTTTCACCTATAACTTTCAAACGGTAAATGCTATTGAAAAGTAGTATGAGTAAATTTTATACATCAAGCAATTTTCTACAAAAAATATTAACACACATTTTTTCGTAAGATAGATGGTTTAGGAAATAGAGCTGTTTTAAAAATGGTAATTTGACGAAAATATTGGTTTTTCGGGTATATCTCCTTAACGGTAAATAATTTTGGAAAGTGTTTCAAGTAACGTTTGTAGACCATTTGACACTTAACAAGAAAATATTAAGAAAAAAATCCAAAAATGTACCGTTAAAAAGATATAATTATTTTAAAAATTTGGTCAAAAGCCAAAAATAACGGTTTTCTGATTATTACTCGTAAATGACAAAGTTGTTCAAAATTAATGTATGTCCAATTTGTAGACGTTAAAATATTCTGCTTAAAAGATTGTTACACTTTTTCCTTACGACTGGTCGGTTACAAGATATTGCGATTTCAAAATGGCCAATTGTCGAAAATATAGAATTTTCACGTTTAACTCTTAAACGGTAAAGGCTATCATAAAGTACTTTATGCAGAGTTTGTACATAATGTGGTGTTCTACAAGAAAAAAAAATTGTTTTTTTCTAAAATGTATTAATCAAAAGATATAGTTATTTTAAGAATTTGGTAAAAATTCAAAAATAACGGTTTTTTAATTTTTACTTTTAAATGGCTAAGTCATTCAAAAAAATTTTAGATTGAGTTTGTAAAGATTGAAATGTACGACCTAATAAAAAGTAAAATTTTGTCTCATACGAGTGATTGGTCAAAAAATATTGCGATTTAAAAAGTGCCAAATGTCGAAAATATAGGATTTTCATCTACAACTCCTAAACGGTGAATCTTATCAAAAAGTAATTCGAGCTAAGTTTGTAGATAATGTGATACTCTACAAGAAACAAAATTTTTTTCTTTTCTAAAACTTACAATTTAAACGATATTATTATTTTAAGTTCTTATAAAAAGTTAATAACACTGATTTTTTTTACTCGAAAATGACGAAGTTGTCTAAAATCAATATGTGCTCAGTTTGAAGACTATAAAATTGCCTACAAAATTAATCCTACCCAAGCAATAATGCACAAGGTATTGAATTTGAAAAAATGAAAAATAATCATTATTTTTCATTTTTTAATGATATACATACACCATATCATGCATGCATAGTCTTTTAACTGAGCATATATTGATTTTAGACAACTTCGTCATTTTCGAGTAAAAGGGAAAAAATCAGTGTTATTAACTTTTTATAAGAACTTAAAATAATAATATCGTTTAAATTGTAAGTTTTAGAAAAGAAAAAAATTTTGTTTCTTGTAGAGTATCACATTATCTACAAACTTAGCTCGAATTACTTTTTGATAAGATTCACCGTTTAGGAGTTGTAGATGAAAATCCTATATTTTCGACATTTGGCACTTTTTAAATCGCAATATTTTTTGACCAATCACTCGTATGAGACAAAATTTTACTTTTTATTAGGTCGTACATTTCAATCTTTACAAACTCAATCTAAAATTTTTTTGAATGACTTAGCCATTTAAAAGTAAAAATTAAAAAACCGTTATTTTTGAATTTTTACCAAATTCTTAAAATAACTATATCTTTTGATTAATACATTTTAGAAAAAAACAATTTTTTTTTCTTGTAGAACACCACATTATGTACAAACTCTGCATAAAGTACTTTATGATAGCCTTTACCGTTTAAGAGTTAAACGTGAAAATTCTATATTTTCGACAATTGGCCATTTTGAAATCGCAATATCTTGTAACCGACCAGTCGTAAGGAAAAAGTGTAACAATCTTTTAAGCAGAATATTTTAACGTCTACAAATTGGACATACATTAATTTTGAACAACTTTGTCATTTACGAGTAATAATCAGAAAACCGTTATTTTTGGCTTTTGACCAAATTTTTAAAATAATTATATCTTTTTAACGGTACATTTTTGGATTTTTTTCTTAATATTTTCTTGTTAAGTGTCAAATGGTCTACAAACGTTACTTGAAACACTTTCCAAAATTATTTACCGTTAAGGAGATATACCCGAAAAACCAATATTTTCGTCAAATTACCATTTTTAAAACAGCTCTATTTCCTAAACCATCTATCTTACGAAAAAATGTGTGTTAATATTTTTTGTAGAAAATTGCTTGATGTATAAAATTTACTCATACTACTTTTCAATAGCATTTACCGTTTGAAAGTTATAGGTGAAAAGCCATTTTTTCGACACTTGACCTTCCATAACTTTTTATGCTCGTGTGGGATTGACAAGGACTTTTCGCAACTGATTTGTTATATCAAAAGGAATGTCTATACCAATTTTCAGCTTTATCGGAATTTTGGCTAGGTTTGCACATTTTTATGTCTATTTTGACTGGACTACAGGGCATGTGCAGAGAAGGTGAGGAAGCGTTTCCTCTTCCTCCTCGTCCATGCAGCTTCTGCAGAAATCGTTTGAAGGTACGCCAAGCCGCGCTGCGTGCCTGCCTATTAAACAGTGTCCTGTTATGACACCTACAATAGAGCTAATATGCATTCTATTTAGAGATATTAAACACTTGGAGCGTTTCAGGTCAAGGTTTGGCCATACTTGTTTTGTCGCCAAACAAGTAGTGATGTTTTCCCACCTTGTGTTTGTTCTCTTCAACGCATCTTGCTTCAGTAAAAATTTACACGTAGCGATGGGTATACCAATGTTTACCTTTTCAGGTAAAATGGGTAGTAATGTTCCACTTCTAGCGAGTTCATCAGCTTTACAATTACCTGGAATGTCACTATGACCCGGCACACAACAAAGGTGAATATTAAACTGTTGCGCCATCTCCAACAGAGATGATCGACAGTTGAGGGCTGTTATAGAGTTTGTACGGACAGAGTCCAGGGATTTAATGGCGGCTTGACTATCAGAGAAGATGCGGATATCCGAGCATGATATCACGTTTTCTTTGAGCCAAGACAGTACTTCTTTTATCGCTAGAAGTTCCGCCTGGAATACGCTACAGTGATTAGGAAGACGGAATGAGAGACTTAAATTTAGTCTTTCAGAGTACACTCCCCCACCAACCCCATCTTTGGTCTTCGATCCGTCAGTGTAGAAGTGAATTGATTGATCTTCTAAGAATTCCACATCCTCCCAGGTGGATCTGGAAGGTATGGTCACTTCAAAATTTTTATCGAAATTCAATAGTGGGATTGTGTAGTCAGTGTTACTAGGAAGTGTTCCGAATGAATTCAGAATAGCGGAGTGACCAATCTCATTATTGATCCACTGTGAAGAGGCTTTGAGGCGGATGGCTGTGCTCGCAGCCGTTTGTTTGCTGAAAATATCGAGAGGTGTCAGATGGAGAAGAGTGTCTAATGCAGCGGAAGGAGTCGACCGAAGTGCTCCAGTAGTACATAGACATGCTGTTCTTTGGACTTTGCTTAGTTTGTCGCGATGTGTCGCTTTATCCAAGGCAGTCCACCATACTGTCACGCCGTATGTTAGAATCGGTCTAATTACCGAAATGTATAGCCAGTGAGTGATTCGAGGTTGGAGGCCCCATTTACTACCTACGGCTTTTTTGCAGGAGAAAAGTGCCACTGTGGCTTTTTTCACTCTTTCTTGTATGTTAGGTTTCCAACTTAACTTCTTATCTAAGATGAGACCCAAGTATTTAGCTTCGTCTGAGAATTTTAGTGGAACACCATTAATAATAGGGGGGTCTGTTTGCGGAATTTTGTATTTCCTGGAGAAGAGGACAAGATCTGTTTTATGGGGGTTAACTCCAAGTCCGCATCGATCTGCCCATCGTGTTAGCTTGTTTAGAGCGTTTTGTAAAAGATCTCTTAAAATGTTAGGATGTTTTCCTGATACTGCTATAGCAACGTCATCCGCATAGGCAATCACTCTGTAGCTCTCTGCCTCTAAGGTATTCAGCAGTTCATTAACTACCAAATTCCAAAGAAGGGGAGAAAGCACCCCGCCTTGCGGTGTACCTCTACTGACAGATCTTCTTGCCGAAAAGCCGCCCAGTTTTGAATCGATAACCCTGCTTGTAAGCATCTGATTAATCAGTTCACCAAGCGACCCATCCACATTCAGAGAAGCCAGTGCAGATGTGATTGCAGATGTATCAACGTTATTAAAAGCACCTTCTATATCTAGGAAGGCAACCATTGTATATTCTTTATAATGGAGGGAATATTCGATGGTACGAACTAGTGTGTGGAGAGCTGTCTCCACTGACTTCCCTTTGCAATAGGCATGTTGAGCTGTAGACAGTAGTCTCGTATCAATGCTTGACCTTAGTTCGATATCAATCAGTCGTTCAAAAGTTTTTAGAAGGAAAGATGATAGGCTAATAGGTCGTAAATCTTTAGGGTTTACGTGGGAACATTTACCGGCTTTGGGTATAAACACAACTTTGACTTCTCTCCACAGAAGCGGAATATGTACCAGATTTAAGCAACCATTGAAGATGACTTCCAGAATCGGCAGAATTACTTCTGAATTCATCTGTAGTTCAGCCGGAATGATGCCATCTGGCCCCGCCGACTTGTATGGTTTGAAGCTATTGAGTGCCCATTGTAATTTTTCCCTTGTAATTAGACCTTGTGGAAATGTTAGTTTTTCGCTTGTCCTGTAAAGGGCAGTGCTATTAACAGTCTGTGAGCTGCCTGGAAAATGAGTATCCAGTAGCAAATTGAGCGATTCTTCGCAAAAGTTGGTCCAGGAGCCATCAGCATTTTGAAGGCAGCTAGGCATAACTGGATTTGTGGAGAGGATTTTTCTTAATCTTGATGCTTCTGAGGCTTCTTCTATATTGCCACAGAATGTCCTCCAAGAAGATCGTTTGGTTTTCCTCAATTCTTTTTTATATAATTTTAGTGATTCTTTATAGGAATCCCAATCGGACATTACTCTAGTACTTTTAGCTCGATTGAAAAGTTTCCTACAGTTTTTTCTGAGCGGTTCGAGCCCCGAAGTCCACCAATGTGGCTTCCTTTTACCCCTTATTAGAATAAGAGGACAGGAGGTTTCTAATGATTTGTTTAGGGCTAAAGTAAGATCATTGACTTTGCTGTCAAGATCGTTTTTGTTGGATGGAACACTTAAAATGTCAGGTTTAATAAGTCTCTTAAGTGTTTCTCTGTACTTAGGCCAGTCTATTTTCCTATGATTACGAAAAGTTAACTGGCCAGGAGGTTCATCGTTCAAGCTGAATTGAATATATCTATGATCAGAGAACGAGTGATCACTAGAAACTTTCCTTGAGGAAACGCAGAAATAGTAAGTGAACTTTGGCAAAATAACACCACAAATCAACGAAACAAGCCCGATGATGGTTCTATGTAACCGAAACGCGTCGCTTTAATCAAAAATTTAAACTTATGTTGTGTTTATATTAAAGTTAAATAAATTTAAAATTTTAAATAACTTTTAAAAATTTTATTATTTTTTATTTTTTGTTAATATCTCGAAACGCAGAGGCATAACAACGTTTTAGCGCAATTATTAATAATGAAGGAAGCAAATTCTGCTTCAGAATATTTTCTATTTAGTTTCATAATAACATAACTTGAAGTAATATTTTTGTTTTTGTTTTTATTTTTCTAAAAATACTTACATATGTATGTACATATTTTGTCTTTTTTGTATTCTAAGTTTTGTTTCTTAAAAAATGAAGTCTGATTTTAGTTTTAAACTTAATTGAAATAATTTCAGAATTTCATTTTTAAATACATTTATTCAAGACAGAAAATTTGACAGGAATGATTTCTCAACTCGTTTGCCTCTTGGAAATATACCTGATCCGTCGATTGTTCTGCACTCAATTCATCTTCTAGTTCTTCATCGGAATCAGGAAAAATTTCATCATGTACTCTTAAATGTATTCTGACGTTATGAATAGCTGCTGCAACATTTATAATTATTTATAAAGCTTTTCTTGGTAAGTAGTGTAGTTGACGAGCACCCAGATAGCATCGGCACCAGTTTGTCCAAACCCCAAAAGTTCGTTTCACGACGTTACGTCCACTGCTGTGGCTTTTATTAAAGCTACTCTTTTCATTGTTAACACTAATCCATTTCTAAATGGAGTTATTAACCATGGGGACATAATGGATAACCAGCGTCTCCTGAAATAAACAAGGGACTTTTGTCATTTGGTTGTTTTAGTTTCCGCAACGAGTATGCTTACCAAGCAATCTTGTGCTTCTATCTCCATTATCCTTATTATCTGGTCACCTTGTCGTAGACTTCTGCTTGCGTTTTTGATAGCTCCCGAGTTTATTAATTTTGTAGCATTTTAAACTATCCAAGAAAATTTAATTTTCTGTGCATCATTTGAACAACCTTACTTTTGTGAAATATGTATACTATAAATTTTTTAATGTGCTTGCTTTTCCAAAGTTCCATTTTAAAGTTTTAAATTAAACATAATTGAAATAAATTTCTTTGAGTTAGTGTTTTTTTTTATCTCAATTACCCACATTTGTTTTTTCTTTCTGTCTCTCTGGTGAGTGCATTTTTTGGCATATGTTCTACCATAGAAGCAAAAGTGAACCTACCCAAATCCGCATTGTTTATATTTTCATGCAACAACAAAATTGAGTGCCTGTGCTGATTATAAGTTTCTCCAAACCATATCATCGCAAAAATTAACCCATCGGCCTATTTTAAGTAGCTGTTTCTTTCTTGCTCGGTGAGTGCATTTTTTACTCGTATATGTTCTGCCTAAGAAGCAAAATTGAGGCTACATGTATCTCTCTTTGCCTCCTTTTTCATGCTACAATACTATTGAGTACTTGCGCAACATCTAACATCTCAGCCCATCAACTTCATCCCACTGCTATCAGCCACCGTGGAATTTTTCTTCAGACTGTATAGCAAGAAAGATCTTACAAAACATATAATTATTGCTTTCAGTCTTGCCTTCTAGGTGAGTTCTATTTTTTTAGTAGTGTTCTGCCAAGCAGTCCAATTTTTGGTACTACCACATAAATACCCCCTTGGATGTTTCTATTTACATATTCATTTATTCATTTATTTATTTAGCTTAATACAAGCTTGCCTTAAATCTCTACTTAAATCTGAACTTAAATTTAAACTTAATTCTATGGTGGGTTTTTCATTGTTTTTTTTTTTTTTTTTATTTATTTTATTATTGAAATGGGCCCGTAGGCCCACCCACCAGTTTTTACATACAAAAACTTAAAGATTAATCCATAAAATAAAGACAACGTGGGGTTTTGGATTTGGGGCTTTGAGTTAGGGCGAGTTCGGAGGGAGGAAGAACTAATATGGAAGTCAAAGATATCCATTGAGTTATTGGTTATTGGTGTGGTTGAGGTTGGTATAGAGAGAGATTTTGAGAGAGTGTTTGGAGGAGTGGAAGTCGAAAGAATTTTGCATAATGTTAGAAGTACGGAGCATGCGGGTCATTGGTTCGTTACTACCATAATTAGTACGATGAAAGTTGACATCAAAGAGTGACACTAATCTGAGATTTCTAGGGTTAGTTTGCAATGCAATTTTTTGGAGAAGCGCAGGGCAATCAATGTTACCAGCTAAGAGCTGATGGATAAAAACAATATCGGCTACTTTGCGACGATTATAAAGGGGTTGCAAATTAATAAGCTGAAGGCGACATTCATAGGGTGGGAGATGGAGCGTATCAAGCCAGGGTAGCCCACGAAGTGCAAAACGAAGGAATCTTCGCTGAACAGCTTCGATACGGAGAGAGTGAGTAACATAAAAGGGTGACCATACCTGGCTGGCATATTCAAGAAGTGGTCTAACAAATGTGAGGTAAAGAGATTTAGTGACGTAGGGGTCTGAAAATTCTTTTGACCAGCGCTTAACGAAACCAAGTGCAGAGTTAGCTCTGTTAATAGAGGTGGTAATATGAGATCTAAAATTAAGTTCTTTATCACAAAGAACTCCTAGGTCATATAATGAGTCCACTACGGTCACTGCATCATTGTTAATAAAGTATGTACGAGGAGGGAGAGTGGAGCGTTTACGGGAGTATGTTCGTATACATCAATCATCAAATATTCAACGTCAACACTATGCTTATCCTTACCGACATCTGTAACTACCGACATTTATACAAAGCCACCCACGTACAAGTGCCTGAACTATTTGGTTCGTGTACATAATAACCGTGTACACTAAAAACAAACGAAATCGATCAATCTCTATTTTGAAAACATTTAAAAATATTTACTCCTTCGCAAAAATAAAAAAAAAAATAAAAAAAAAATAACATCTATAATGGATAAGGAATTACGCTGTGGGAACATTGATTGTACTCTTAATGAAAAAACAAATGATTGGGTAATTTGTAAGGGTATTTGCGGTAAATTTTTCCACCCTGTATGTGTTGGTTTAAGCAAACGTGCCAAATCTTATTTAGCAGAATATTTATTACATTTTAATTTCTATTGTGCAGAGTGCAAAACTTTAACAATCTCACACATATTACTTGCACTAAAATGTAATAATGAACGGGTAGACCAATTATCGGATAGTATCGCTGAACTGAAAAAAGAGATTCGCAACAGCTCTAGTAAAACTAATGATCTCATGGCCGAAAATAATGAATCCACCACAAGAAGTCTTGAAAATCATCACTTTGTATTTACTTCCCAACTTGCAAATATCCAAAGTCTATCCAAACAGGCCCTTAACAAATTTACAGAATGCGTTGATAATATTAATTTGGTCCCAAACCACCTAAATACCCAATTTATAAAAATAAAGAACGCTATTGCTGCAATAAATCCCTTACAAGAATTATCGTCCTGTACCCAATCAATAACCACGATGAAGAAAAGTTTGGAAATGATTGAAGTTTCTTTAAATAATCAATCAAATGCTATACGATCAATTGGTATAGACTACACAGCTTCTTACGATAAAATGATCGGTGATTCGTTAGCACTAGCTGACGTTTTGATAAGAGAATCTACAGCCACTCGTATTGCCATCTCTGATATATCTGAAGAAATGAAACGTTCATCCAATCAGAATTGTTTACTCCAACCCCAGCTAAATAACAACAACAACAAATCCTTACTCATGAAACTTCAAGACCTGGATACCTCCGTCGAACATACTAGCGAAGACTGTAATTCTCCTTCTTCAGCTGTTCTCCCAGTACCGACACCAAACATCACTTCACACCAACCCCCAGCACCGACACCAACCATCGCTGCACAACAACCCGCAACAACAACGGAAACCGTCACTTCTCAACACTCTTCCAACTTAATTAAATTCAATGTGGTTTGGACTCCCGCCGAATGGAACAATCGCCTGAAAAAACTTAAATCTAATCAACTTTCATACTATATCATCAAAGGTGCACCTCTTCATGCAGATGAGCCCTGGATTCAAAGATACTTTCAAAACACCTATAGATTCCTCCCAATTAATTGTGACCGTCAAAAACCAGGAATATTTAAAATCTCTATACCATATTCTTATAAATGGTTATTCTCTCGTCATTCTTTGTGTCTAAGAAATAGTTTTATGAAAATGGTTCCCGAGGTAGTCGCAACATCTTCAAATAATAACTTTAGATCTAAGTCTTATTCTAGGAATAGTTATAAGTCTAAATCTCACCCTAATTTCAATTATAGATCTAATCCTAAATCTATACCTAACTTTAAATATCCTTCTTCAAACAACTTATCTAGCAAATCAAACAATCCCCCTTTATCTAACAAAGCTATAACTACTTCCAATAACAAATATCCTAATTTCATTCTCTCACATGTTCTGGAATCAGATTCCTACCGTTGTTCTCTCTGCCTGCTCTTTGAAGTTGGTTCAGGGCTATACCCGTTGTTCTCCCTTGGACTTTCCTTGGGCTGGAATTAGATTCCTACCGTTGTTCTCCCTGCCGGCTCTTTGGAGTTGGTACAGGGCTATACCCGCTGTTCTCCCTTGGAATATCCTTGGGCTGGAATCAGATTTCTACCGTTGTTCTCCCTGCCTGCTCTCTGGAGTTGGTTCAGGGCTATACTCGCTGTTCTCCCTTGGACTATCCTTGGGCTGGAATCAGATTCCTACCGTTGTTCTCCCTGCCTGCTCTTTGGAGTTGGCTCAGGGCTATACCCGCTGTTCTCCCTTGGACTATCCTTGGGCTGGAATCAGATTCCTGCCGTTGCCTGCCTGCTCTTCGGAGTTGGTTCAGGGCTATACCCGTTGTTCTCCCTTGGACTATCCTTTGGCTGGAATCAGATTCCTACCGTTTAATCCCCGGTTCGCTTCTTCTAAGTGGATTTTGTGGGCAGAGTCTACTCCTGTAGCTCTACAAAACCTAGCCTTGATTTATATGAAATTGTTAGTGTTAGTTATCATAAGACAAACCAACATTGTAAGATTTATATGAAATACCGTGTTAGGTATCTTAAGACAAAAAGAACCAAAATTGTAATATTGTAAACCTCTTCTTCTTATTAATAAAGATAAAACATTATAAAGCTAGTGTTTAACCCGAGTTCTTTCCCTTTTAACCCGAGTTTTATCTACTTTTCATCGGGAAAACCCTGGACTACGACGAGCCTACCTCAGCCTCGAATAAAAAGCATCACAATCATAATAATGATTTAAAAAAAAGCACCGCTGTTTCTCCATATAAATGAGTCGTGACTTGAACCTAGATATCTTGCATCGACATATCGGATCCTTTGCATGTTGTCGCATATCTGAAAAAATGAAAACAGAAGATTAAAATCACGTTCAGTAAAAATTTTTCATAATTAATTTTACAATCATCGCATTGAGGCTGAAGAATCCTTTCCGATTCAGGAAAAGGTGAGCATTTCCCCCCGTAGGTTTAATGATGTGTGTAGTGTACCATCGATACACATAACCTCACCAGGTATTTTACATTTTCTATAAAAATGTGCTCTAGCTTTGCGTTTTTCTTCTTCCGTCATTTGTATGTTAATCCACTTGGGCACTATATGTTCTTCTGAGATCCCAAACACTTCCGAAATAACAATTGAAAACGTACTTTGAGCCATACAAACATTGAAATCCTGCTCTACTCCATGCTGATAACCTCCTTTAGCAAGGAACATACAACAAGCAGCTAACTTCAACTCCGGTGTCAAGGATGATGACCTTACTGTTGGAGGTAACCTTCTCTTCAACTCACTCCGAACATATTTAAAGGCAGGTTTATTAAGTCGGTAATTTTTTACAAATCTAAAATAAAGAAAAAGAAGAGTACTTGTTATGATGTCCTGAAAAGCTGTAATGAGAAGCATTCGTACTTAAGTCGAATCGTAAAAATTTTGTGTAAACATAATTATGACTTTCATTTTTTTTTTTCATTTTTTCATTTCATTTCATTTATTTATTTAGTTTGTCTATAAACATTAAGATATAATATCTTATAAACTAGTTTACAACTTCGAGGTTTGTAAAATAAAAAGAAGAAAGCCTACCCTAATAAACGTCATTTAGACAATGATTTTATAAAGATACATTCATTTAAAAAATTAAGAATCAATTACAATTTAATTCAAGTAATAATAAAAAAAAAAAGAATTTTTAAAAAGGAAAAGGAAAAAAAGAAAGAAATACTTTATGAAACTAAGGGTTTGTTTCACAATGTCTGAGTAAAGTTCTGATTTGTTATTCGACAATTAAATTAACCGGAAATTAAATCCTCCCATTAACGAACTTTGCGTTTCACAATGATCGAAGTATTAAAATAATGTGTCAGTTAGCTATTCGTAAGTTATTCCAGTTTTCCAGACAAAATACTTTTGACAGAATGAAAATATTCAAAACAATAAATAATAAACATCATCAAAATTCAACCGAGACTTCGAAATAGATTGGAACAAGATATTTTTGGTGAAGATCATTAGGAAAACATTCGTCTGCTGCATTTAGTGGTAACATGCTGCCAAAAAGTGCATTGAAGTAGGGGGAAGGCGGGAGACTTGAGCCACTTTTTGTAAAATTGTTGATAAAATCTTGTCTTTTTATCTCAGCCGCATGAAAGATACATCTCTATAAAGCTACATTTGTCTATTTTGAAACTAGTTAAATTGGCTTCAAATATATGCAATCGGTTTTAACCCAGCGCAAATTGTTTGAAGAAAGATTTTTGGCTCAAGTCTCCCGCCCCCTACGGGAGACTTGAACACCCCTAGGGGAGACTTGAACATACCCAAATTGAACGAGTTAACAATACAAAAAATGAGATCACCGTCTATGGTTTTCATAAAAGTCAATTGTTACTATATTTAACGTATTATTTGCTAAGAAAAATGTTTTAAAAGTTTATACACGAAAATATTGATACAAAACTAAAAACAACCTTAAAAATCGTAACAAACGAAAATAAATACACAACTTAAATAAACTCCTCTTTGGGAAATACAGTAAGAAGATTGTAATATTTCTTAAACATAATTTGAGCATTGTTATCCTTTAATTTCCCCTTCTGCGGCAGTTTTTTGACTTTTTTTTGGTTTTGCTCCTCATTTTCGTATGATCAAGTCTCCCTACAATAAGTGGTTCAAGTCTCCCGTTCACGCTTTTTGAGACAAAAGAGATTAAAAATTCTGTTACGTAAACTGTTGCATTATTTTGCACGGGTATTTACAAAAACAATTATTCAAGGAATAAAATCATACTAAATTATTTAATTAACTACGAGTCAAACAAAAGTTATGCAATGAAAAATTTTTTTTTAACTTTTCTTTGCGAAAAATGCATTTACTCGTCCAGGAACCAAAATCAAATGTTGATCCAGAATCCTTTTTATGAGAAAATAGAAGGTCATGTTCTGCTTCGGATATACAAACACGTCTAGAATTTAAGGGTAGTCTGAGTGAAATATTGCGAGTGGCTCATGTCTCCCGTATGGTCAAGTCTCCCGTTTTCCCCCTACAATTTTTCTGAAAATTTAATTTCATCAAAAAGAAAATTCATTTAGTGAGGGTAGACTAACCACTTCAAATTCATAACAATTTGACGCCCTCTAATCGTGGTTCCAAAACGACGGACATACGTTCCCGAAAATATGTGTTTTGGGTATTCAAATGCAAAGTGGTGACTCCTTGTTCCTTGCGAGTATGCATATGAAACACCTTAATGTGACCACTGCAGTTTTTATCGCGTTTGCGGCAGTTAAATGGAAATCAAATAGTTCTTTCCTTATTCATAAATGCATAAATATGTACATAAATGTACATTTATATTTATGGGGACTCTGGTAGTCCAAATCTTTCGATTTTAATATATTCTGAGAAGTTGAATCAGATCTTTAGGAATTCAACTTTAATTGCATCTATCGGGGGTTTGAACTTTAACCCGCCCGCTATATCTTAAGATTAAACAATATACAATATAATGATACAAAAGCACGCAATTAAATAATTTACAGATGCGAGTGTGACCTTTGAAACAAATAAATCTGTGGTGTTTGGTTGAAACATGATGACTCCATTTTAAAATTTGCGTCCTTTCGTCCACTTTACATCGAGCTAGAGCCAACGGGTGCAACAATTTCTTTTAGATTTTAAACATAATTTGACAAAGAGCATGTGCATAACCATTCCAAATTTGAAGAAAATCCATAAACTCGTTTCGCTAGAAGCGATGTAAAGTGGACATAGAGATGCAAATTTAAATTTAAAAATTTATCATGTTTCAACCAAACACCACAGATATATTTGTTTCAAAGGTCACACTCGCATCTGTAAATAATTTAATTGCCAGTTATATTCGATAATCGGTACTTCAACTGGCCTTTAAAATACTTATAACTTTAATTACTAGTTAGTCTTGTTCGCATATTTTAAACATAAATTACATTTTTAACTGACGAATAAGTTCAAAGTAGCTTAATTGAAACTATAATCAGATATTGTGAAACAAGCCCTAAATATCTCCATTATTTATTTTAATTAGTAAAGAGAAAAAAAAAAAAAAAACACCTACATTTTCAGCTAGACTGAAAGTAGATAAGTAACTCTCTCCGAAACATAGACTCGCCCCTCAGTTCCCTAACATGCCGTGGCAGAGTATTCCACAGGCGAGTAGCATTAATGAAGAACTGCCTCCTAGAAGTTAAATATTTATATCGCGGATGAATTATTGTTAGGGATCTCTCTGAGGAACCAAATCTTAATCTATCGAAAAGATACCGAGGTTGATGTGTTTGAATTACGTTGAAGAGTAATATGAGGGTTCGAAAACGTAATAGATTATCAAACGAAATATTTGAGATTTGCCTTGAAAAATTAGAGACGCTCTCATATCTTCTTAGTCCATAAATGTAACGGGCAATGCTATTATAAGCCACATTAAGCTTCCTCCTGCTAACAGAATCACAGTCACAGTAAATCTCTCACCCGAATGATAAAATTGGTAGAATGTTTTGGCGAGCAATAAACGAACCCTTAGGGGTGTAAAATACTGCGAAGTCCATAACATACGGAGAGCACCATAAACTTTTCCTACCGCTGCGTTGATGTGCCTATCCCAAGTTAACGTTGTATTAAATAACATTCCTAAATTTCTAGCGGTTTCTACATATTCAATGGGGGAATTATTGAGAAAAATAGTTGGGAAATAAGAAAGGTTCAAAGGATTTCTACTAACAACTATACATTTGGACTTAGTTGGATTTAGAAACAGACCATTCCTTTTAGACCACAGTGAAATCCTTTCCAAATTCAAGTTGATAGTGTTTGCACAGTCTTCGATGAGTCCAAGCGGACAGCTTTTAAACAATTGAACATCGACAGCGTACATTTGGATAGATGAGGATGAAATAAGTGAGGGGAGCTCGTTTATATAGAGGGAGAACAGCAGGGGTCCTAGTATTGATCCCTGGGGCACCCCTCTAACAGTTGGTAGCAAACTTGAGACATTAGTACCTATCACAACAGCTTGCTTCCTATCAGAAAGATAGGAAAACAAAAGGTTAACGGCTGAAGGAGAAAACTTATAAAGCATTGACAGTTTATTACAAAGGATAGAATGGTCAATCGTGTCGAAGGCTTTAGAAAAATCTAAAAGAACCAGGAAGGTCACGTGGTCCTCATCCAAGGCCAGCCAGTCTCATATCATCGACAACGTTGATAATAGCAGTGGTACAGCTATGTTTTTGACGAAAACCGGATTGCATAGGAGATAAAATGTTATTTATTCGAAGATGAACTTCCATTTGTTTTTGCAGAACTCTCTCAAAGACTTTGGACAAAAATGGAAGAACAGAAATTGGGCGAAAGTCATTACCTATACGCGTTTTGGGAATCGGTATAATTTTAGACAATTTCCATAGGTTAGGAAAAATACCAGTCATTAATATTGTGTTAAATGCATGTGTAACATAAGGCAAAATAACAGGTAAAATTGCTTTTAGGAAAACTGGGTGTAATCCGTCGAGACCAACAGCATTTGACTTAATAGACAAAAAACATTCGACTAAGTCACTACTATCTATACAAGAGAACTCAAAGCCAACTTCTTGTGGTTCAACAGGACTTGTCGGGGCTTGACATTGAAATGGAATCGGTAAGGTCACAAACTGACGATTAAGTGCTTCAATATCAATATTTTCCTTACCGGCATTATTTTGCTTACCTATTCCCATTTCCCTCAGATTTCGCCATAAATCTCGGCCATTCATGGACGGTCTCAGCCGGTTATTGTACAAACGTGATTTTGCCATTCTTATCTTAACCACGGCCAGATTACGCAATCTACGATAAACTTGATGATGGACATCCAACCTGTAATATTTCCATTGCTTGTAAGCTTCGTCTCGTTGTAGTAAAAGCAGCCGAATTTCGTTTGTAAACCAGGGACGAGAACCATGGTGGGTGGTTTTAGATCTAAGAGGGACATGAGTTTCAAAAAGGGTTACAGTATTGTAATTTATAAACTCAATTTGGTCATTAGGAGAGGTTAAATTTGTAGTTTTTTTGAAAAAAGTAGAATAAAAATAAAATCGTCATAGAGTCAACTTATCTTACAATTTCATTAAAAAAGCCCCAGGAGCAAAATACATACTCAGCTGTGCTCGCCAAACGGTAAAAGCTAGATACATGATTGAAACGTATAGATCATATTTTTAGTCTACTAAAATGCTGCATTCGTGTTTGCATTCAAATTCAATGTTACACAAACTGCCCCCCCCCCCCTGCCTCAGGGAGGGGCGATACAACTTTCCCCCAACACAATTTTTTTCTTAGAATAATCCCAAGAACCACACCCTAAAATACTTCCACTCAGGTCTGGGACACCCTGTACATTAGGGTGTATCACTTTAGTATGGCGAAAAAAATACTGTTCAGATTTAAAATCTTACCTGTCAAAAGTTGCACTAGAATTAGAATCGTAGGAATAAGAATATATGAACATTTTTTGAAATTAGATGGTGTTTTGGCTCGCTAAAAAACAAGGTTTATTTTCGAAAATTGTGTTGTTAGTACTTTTTCTGTCTATTGCTTGGATATGGTTATGGTTAATCTGAGCTGGTTTGTCAAATTTTACACCTGCTCGTCACGTGTTTAGGTAGGCAGACAAATGATTATTTGTTTGTTGCAGTATTTTTAACCGAATTTATGTTGAATTTAGGAAGATTATGATGACGAATATTTTACTAAAAACCCGCGGACTATTGGATTATACGAATCCTATCCTAAAATTAATTACAATAAACAAACGAATTAATTATGTGCCGGCACAGGGAGGTTAAGATCAAATTGAATATTGATCCACCTGTCAAATGAATTCACGAAGAACAAGAAATAGAAAGATGAAGAAAACAAAATACTGCAACAACGATGCAGCCAACTAGTCAGCTGGGGATGGGTTCGTCGAATTTTAATACGAATAAAAAAAAGACGAACAGTAATTTGATTCCAATAAAAAAGGAATTATGTTTAGAAAATATAAAATGGATAAAAAGGTAAGCACAGGGGCGTAATTACTTACGCTATAGGGTGGGCGCTAGGAAACTTTTTTGCCTCCACCAGTAGCTGAAAATGTTTCTTCAATAAATTGAAAGAAAACACAAAGATTTAATTCCCGGATGGGGAGTTTAAGAATTTATTAAAAAATGTTCTGGGAAACCGTGGCTTACGCCTGGATTAATACCCAGAATCTTTTCAAAAATTAATACATAATTGTTCGGAGAACAATTTTAAAAAGGAAATAAAAATGAAACAAAGATAGAAAATTGCAAACAAAGAAAACAAAGACCGCAAGATTGGACCCCTTTCACTGGGCCCTGAAATCAAAACAAAGAAAACTACATACTTTACTAATGGGTCACGACTCTCACAATTTTGAGATATGAAAACCGAAATTCAAAGGCCAACCGAATAACTATTTATCAAACACTTAAAAAAAAGGAATTAACTACCAAAATTACACTCTACTTTTTTTTTCCTTTTTTGTATAAAACTCCTTCTTCTTCCCTTTCCTCCAGTATTTTCTTCGCCTCGTTCTGGTGAAATCTCAATTTTGATTTCCTTCAAAATTCTTTATTTTTCAAATTTCTCAACTTTCTATCTTTTCTTTCTTAAAATTTAAACAAAACCTCTTTCGGCTTAACCAATTAACCAAGAGATCCTTGTTTCGGCCTAGCGTTTGTCATCTACCGGCCTCTCTCTCACTCACACATTCTCACCCTCATACATATGGTTTTCGTGGAACTCAGTTACGGTTCCACTCCGAAGTTGAGTGTCAACTCACACATTCAATGAATTCCCCAAGTTGTTGGCGACTTGGCGTTGTCCCAAAACTTGATGAATCCAAGGCCGGAGCAAGACATATCTACAATTATCTACTTCGAGAAAAAAATAAAAACAAAACTATAAAAAGTTGAAAACATAATTCTGAGCATTCTCTCAGTTACTCTACATTTTTTAACTTTTTGAAAATTATTCGAAGAAGGCAATTATCTTTTTTTAACAATTTTCTAATACTTTTTGAGGAAACGAAGTAGGAAGGCGAAAACTCAAATCAAACTACCTATCGCGCAATCTACTATTCGGTGGAGCTTTGTGCAGATTTGAGGAATGAAGGGAATAGCGTTGAGCGTTCCATTCTTTTTTGTGGTCAATGTTACGTTACGTTGATAAAGAAATACATTTAGGATGGGCCTGGCGCCATGTTTCAAAAAAAAGAAATTTTGTTTGATGTTGCGTTGCTCAATATCCGCTTTATGTAAGTGTTCAATGTATGTTTGCCATTTTTAGCTGTCCCTGCGTGCGGACATGTTTAGTAAGGAGCTTCCCCGCTCACCGTAAAGGTGGCGTGTGTGTCTCCAGCCCATCCACTGGCGAAAGAATTAAGGTAGACGATGAACCTAGTTTTGTCATCCTCCCCTAGCAATTCTCAAGCTCCCAGATGAAAATGGACTCAAAATTACGGGTCGAAAAATGGGATTGGTGTTAGGGTGGAGGGGAAAACAGATAACGAGGGTTAGGCTATGGCCAAACAACATAGCCAGAAGAAGGTTTTAGGAACCAAATGACGAGAGGTTTTTGTTGCGGTAAATCTTAACGTAACAGTTTCAACTTTCAACACCTCAAAGGCTTTTATTAATGTGAATTACAATGGTACGCTTCTGACTTGACTTTTTATGTCGTTGGCTCTTAGACTTTATCTCATAGACGAAAACTCCATCTTGGAGAACTCTACTACAACGATTTCCTTGTGATTTAATAAACATTGATATAGGAAAAGTAGGGAAAAAGGTTTTCCAAATTCATGTGGTATCACAATGTAATGGTTGAAGTTATGGAATAAATGTGTCAGTTTTATGACTGACATCCATTTCTACCAAACCAAACCTAATGGGTACCGATCAAATTCAATACACAATTATTTTTATTAATCGCTAACGACAACAACTACCTTCTGAACCATGCCAAAGACTATTTTTATCTCAATTTTTCCTTCTTTAAGAAATAAGAACTTTTACCACATAAGTTTCTAGAAGTAACGACTCAAGCATAGTTATGGTGTTATTAGACTAACTGAAACCATTTAAGTAGAAATTCTTATATCACCTGTCCTTCCTGAATAAACCTCTTCCAAAAGTGTTGATGAGAGGATATGGAATAAAAGGCATGCATGAGTATTAATACTCTACAAAAATTCTATTTAAAAAAAAGATACAATTTTGTCTATTCACTTGAATGTTTCATCGCATTTTACGTGAATACATATCTATATATTCCAGTGCATTCTCAAACACCTCTTATTTTTTTTATTGACACTCTAGACATAAGGAAACCCTGCACTGATTGCCACTACAGAAGTGACTCTTTTCTTTCAAGCACAATCAGAAAGAAAATATTTTTTTTTCCTAGTTTTTCTATTCTTTTTCTTAAGGATATAAGGAGCACACAAAATTTTAACAAAAAAAAGAAACTTACTCGTATATCCTGTTTAAATTCGTTCATCTTTTCTTATAGAGACATTTTAAAAGGGAAACTAGAATGAGTTTTTCCTTGGTTATTAGATTTAAGATGCAAAACTATAAGCAATTTCATCAGGAGGGATAACGAGGCAAGAAAAGGAATGTCTTATGTACCTAATACATACAGGGTGTCCTGTAAATAATGGATAACCTTGCAACTGGTTATAGCAGGCCTTATGACCTTTCCAGAAAAAAAATATAAAAAAAATATTTTCCCAGTGGTTACTTTGTTATGATGTTTTTTTTCCAAAAGTTGTTAACAAGTACTACTTTCCTCAAATACGTGAACGCTACGACCATGGATGAAAAATTTTTTATATTTTTTTATTTTTGTAATATTCTAGAATAACTGTTGTAATAGATTGATGGTAAAATTTAATAGTAGCTATTGTATTTTTTTTATTATAATTTTTTAAAATATTTTTTTAAGTACAAAAATTTATTTTCAAAAAAGTTTGACCACCTCTAATAAATAAAAATTGTATGAGAACATGAATGGCCAGTTACTTAAAAAAGTTGTCTATTCAATGCATTTTCCAAAATGGTATAACACATGCTTGTATATTAACAAAATAACCAAGAAAATTTGTCAATCATCTAATAAAGCAGCTTTTAACATTTTCGCAAAATGTCTATTAAAATGTTACAGTAACCTCCAAATTTGGGTTGGACAAAAGTTTTCTCTTTTGATGTGTAAGGGGGTTCAGTGCAAGTATAAAACTCGATTTTAGGTGTTGAAAGCCTCACCATTTGGCCACCATATTGAAAAACGAGTTCTGAAAAGTTTTCCGTGGCAACTTAAATTTAATTAGTCTTAGAAAAAAAACTTTGGTACAAATTTGTAGCAAATTCAATTCTCTTCAATTTATGTTAATGCACTTTTTACCCTAAAGTTATAAATAAAAAAGTTATAATCAAAATTTAAACATTGAAAAAAATTCATATGTTTTTGATTATAACTTTTTTATGTATAACTTTAGGGTAAAAAGTGCATTAACATAAATAAAAAAGTTATAATCAAAATTTAAAAATTGAAAAAATTCATATGTTTTTGATTATAACTTTTTTATGTATAACTTTAGGGTAAAAAGTGCATTAACATAAATTGAAGAGATTTGAATTTGCTACACATTTGTACCAAAGTTTTTTTTCTAAGACTAATTAAATTTAAGTTGCCACGGAAAACTTTTCAGAACTCGTTTTTCAATATGGTGGCCAAATGGTGAGGCTTTCAACACCTAAAATCGAGTCTTATACTTGCACTGAACCCCCTTACACATCAAAAGAGAAAACTTTTGTCCAACCCAAATTTGGAGGTTACTAAAAATATAAGAAATTGTTCATCCATGGTCGTAGCGTTCACGTATTTGAGGAAAGTTAACAACTTTTGGAAAAAAAACATCATAACAAAGTAACCACTGGGAAAATATTTTTTTTATATTTTTTTCTGGAAAGGTCATAAGGCCTGCTATAACCAGTTAGCAAGGTTATCCATTATTTACAGGACACCCTGTATAAGAAATAGCTATAGTATATGAAATTTCACTGATTTTTATGATATTTCCTGATTGCAAATGCCCCAGGGACATTAAATTGAGACTCGTTTTTACTTATGAAGTAAAGGGCATAGGCAAGGCACTATTATAAGTATAGAGGATAGAGTTAACGTTCTTGAAATAAAATCAAACTCGAGATTTTAATGAAATTTGAAACTATACGAGGTATGACAACGAAAACTCATCAGCACTAAGGACTGTCATAAAAGAAGATATTTGCCTGCCACCGTTTCGTGATCCGGCAGCCATCGATACCTTATGGTAGAGCCAGACTTTGAGCAGTCTTCCCACAAAACATCAACCAAGGGAAGCCTCTTTTGGCTTTAAACAACAACATGGTGCCCGTTTGGATACTCAACATCAGGGATGATAATGCTGAGCCTAGAAAGTGAAACAAATTTGCTCAAAAAACGAAGTAGATTTGTAAAATGTGTAGCAGATAATGAAACAAAAGTATTTTGGAACAAAAACTAATTTATTTTCATTGAACGAAAACTTAACATTCACTTGTTATTTGTTTAAGAATTACTGCTTTTTGATTAGTAAGTTTCACAAATTCAACTTGAATTTCGTCTAAATGAAAAAATTACACAAATTTATATAATTTTATACTCAAATAATATGAAAGTTGTGAAATGTGGTTAATATTTTTTGAGTTAAACGATATCAGTTAAATGAAGTAGAAATAAGTTGCTACGTAGCAGATGCGTACAAATACTTTAATGAAGCAGATCTACTACATATAAAGTATATACTCATCTCTGCTCAACATTCAACCGTACGAAGTCAAGCTTAGAAAAGGAGAAGTTGTTGGATAGTGTGAATCCGTATCCGAAATAACTACGATCACAGAAGCTGACGCACAAAAATCTGTGGACCCTGGAAAATTGAACTCTATGAAGGCAACAATTCTCGATTCCTCCAAATTCAGTGAACGTCAGCTTAGTGTTGCTGGAAGCCTCCTTCACGAGTGCGCTGATATACTCTCTTCACCCAGTGAGTAGTATGGTTGAACACAACCGGTGCAGCATCGAATTGACACAGGAAAGGTGAGACCGATTCGACAACCAGCAAGACGTCTCCCAACCAGCAAGATGTCTCCCATTCCCATTAGCCAAATAAACTGAAGTTGAAGAGTTGAAATCGACCATGAAGAGAGATGGGCTAATCGAAAACTTTAAAAGCTCTTGGGCATCCCCAGTAGTTCTTGTCAAAAAGAATGACAGAAGTATTCGATTCTGTGTGAACTATCGGAAGCTGAAAGATGTGACAAAGAAAGACAGCTACCCTCTGCCAAGAACCAGCACTACTTTGGATGCAATAGAAGGAGCTGAATGGTTCTCAACACTGGGACTGGACTTGAAGAGTGGCTACTGGAAGGTAGAAATCCACCCAGAAGATCGAGCAAAGACGACTTTCTCCTTTTGGACTCCTTTGAACTTTTAGCTCTAATATCGGCTACAAAACACTTCCATAAGAACATGAGTTGATTCTTCGAACAGACCATTGCGCACTTAATTGGCTTTCGAATTTCAAAAATTCAGAAGGTCAAGTGGCAAGGTGGATCGAGAGATTGCAGACATACGACTACCAGATACAACATTGAAGAGGAAAGTTGCACTCAAAACGTAGATGTTTTATCTCAGAAACCATAAACGGGACTGCAAGCACTGCACACATCAAGAAGAGAAGGAAGTTACCGCCAACCAGTGATTAAGAGCCGATCCCATTTACGGTTGGAGTAACGAAGAACTGAGGACTGTCCAACAAGAAGATTAGGATATTGAACCCATTCTTGCATGGAAGAAACACCAAGAGAAACCAGAATGGGTTAACATCTCCGGCACGGTAGAAGTTCAACTCTTAAGGTGTATTGGGCACTTTGGGAATCGCTTCATGTTCAAGATGGGGTACTAAGATGTAAGTTCACAGACGGCAGATCATTTAAATGATGCAGCTAATAGTACATCGATCGAAAGTTAGTGACGTTCTTCAAGAGATGCATGAGGGAGCTTCCGGAGAAAATTTGGGTAAGGCAGCGATTCTACTGGCTCCAAGCAATTTGGATTGTCAAACGATTCAAAAGGACCCTTAAAGAACACCTTTCCAAAGTTGTAAGCGACAACCAACGAGACTTAGATGGGCATATTTCATTATTCTTGATGGCCTATCGAAGTGCGGTACATATAGGCCTGCCAGACGTCCCGATTTTGGCGGGACAATTCCGATATTTGAACCCTGTCCCGATATATGTCCCGATATACAAACTGTCCCGATTTTGTCCCGACTTTTCTTTTTTACTCATGAGAATAACTTTCTTGTATCAAAGAATATTATTAAAATGATTTCCCGAATTAAGAAGAAATATGATGTGATGTAGTACATATTTAGTTAAGTTTATTTCGACGGTATTTCTTGCAAATTTCTTGTTAAGGAACGAGACATGCACATGATCGTTGCCGAACCTGGAGTTTCTGCCACCTTCGGAAAATTGCTATTTTGCCGCTCAAAAGTTTTAAAAAAGAAAACCATACAAATTAATATTTACGGTTTTATTTAATATTGCTTCAAGGTTTTCAACAAAATACAATTTTATAAAATTTGAAAATTATAATGCTGCTCTGCATGATTTCATTTTGTCAAATCTTAATGTGTTGCCTTAAAACATGAATTTTCATCGACTTTGCAGCCCTAGTCAATGTGTGGCCTTAGGTAATTGCCTAAGAGGCACCGGACATGATAATTGCGATTAGTTTTTAAATTTTATTAATTAATCCTTTAAAAAAAAATTGCTCTCATATATTGACCACGGCGAAATCTTAAAATTATTTGTAAAGACATCAAGTGGAAATAAGAAATCTAGACATTATTATTTTCAAGTGATCATTAGACAACAGCTCGGTCAATGCGTCATCGCTCCCAGATGACGGCAGAGTTTTTCCATTAATACGAGCATAACCAGATTAAGCACCACTAAAGGAGTCTGATGATCGAGGTGGCTCTCGTGAAATAGCTATAACTCCAGCCTATATACTTGGTGGTAACACACGCAAGTTGTTGTTGTTCATTCAAAATTATTCAATGCTTAAACATTTTACCAGAATTGCAAATCTTTCAAAATGACAGAAAGTAGCAAAAACCCGAAGATATTTTAGTTACAAAACTGAGTTTTCAATGCTCCCGATATAATCTTTTTATTTCTTTTTTTTCATTAGTGTTAGCTAGTAAACATGTTTCTATTTGTTGTATATTTAACAGTTCATTGTCTTTTCTCAGTCTCGATTCGTCCCGATTTTTTGTCACTGATGTCCCGATATTGGGAAAAATTTATCTGACAGCCCTAGGTACATAGCTCAACAGGACATCATCATCATCAAGTCCTGTAACCCCGGTTGGGGCATAGGGCGCCAACAAATCGTTTCCATCCTTCTCGGTCTGCAGATAGATATTTTAACTGTGGCCACGTCTTTCTCTGGGAGTCTGCTTCTGCTAGAACTGTTGATTTCCATGTTGTTCTTGGTCTTCCAACCCGCCGTGCACCCTGAGGATTCCATTCAAATGACTGCTTTGCAATTTCATCGTTTGGTTTCCTCAGTGTGTGACCAATCCATTGCCATTTACGCTTTCTTATGTCAACGTCCAGCCGCTCCTGGCTTGTCCTGCGCCACAATTCCTCGTTTGATATAATTTGTGGCCAGCGAATTTTTAGAATATGGCGTAGACAACGGTTCACAAAAGCCTGCAATTTCTTTGAGATGGTAGTCGTGACTTTCCAGGTTTCGCAAGCATATAACAGCACGGATTTGACATTAGATTCGAAGAATCTCAACTTTGTGCGCAAGGAGATTTGACATGAGTTCCAAATTTGGGAGAGAGAACCGAAGACTGCGCGAGCTTTATTTATTCTACTTTGAACGTCCAGATCAGTACCACCATTTGCTGAAACAATACTTCCAAGGTAGTTAAATTGTTCAACCTCTTCAACTGGCGTCTCCTGTATTAAAATACGCTGATGTGTGGAGCGGCCTGTGAGCATTATTTTTGTCTTTTTGCTATTTATTTTAAGACCACTCGCCTCTCCTTTTAACTTCAGAGCTTGACACATCCCGTTCAGCCCGCTGATGTTATTTGCCAAGAGACATATATCATCGGCATAGTCTAAGTGGCTAAGCCTTTCAAACGGTCTCCATTGAATGCCCTGCCTCTCTGATGTTCCAACGCTGGCCGTCAAGACATCGTCAATCGCCAGTAGAAAGAGAATTGGCGATAGAACATCTCCCTGTCTCACACCCTGCCGCACTTCGAAAGAGTCGGATAGCTGCCCATTGTGTAAAACAAGGCATCTTGCGTTGTTATAGGACTCTCTTATAATGGCAACAATTTTTGGGGGAATTCCTCTACCAAGAAGTGATCTCCATATACATTCACGGTTGACTCGGTCAAAGGCCTTCTCAAAATCCACGAACATGAGGTAAAGCGGTGATTGAAACTCCGCAGACTGCTCAAGAACGATACGCAGAGTGTTGATATGGTCGACACAAGACCGCCCACTGCGGAAACCAGCTTGATGCCTCTTGAGTGTAGACTCGATTCTAACCTTTATCCGCTCCAGAATGATGGTTGCCATTAATTTTGGAAAAACGGACAAAACTGTAATACCTCGCCAATTGTTGCAATTCTTAAGATCACCTTTCTTTGGCAACTTAACAATTACACCATCCTTCCAGTCGCTGGGATAGATTTCATTTTCCCACACAGCTTGTATCAACGGGTGTAGAATACTAGCCGTTCTGACAGGGTCAGCTTTCAGGAACTCGGCTTTGTTATTTTTGAGAAGATTTATCGAAGATTGAATTTCTAGTACTGTAGGCCCAACTAACATTTCAGCTTCGGTTCGGCCTAACGGAATAGGCTTTCTGATTTCCTTAAAACATTTGTAAAATTTCGTTAGGCATAAAAAAGAGAATATTATAGAACTTCGAAAATGATTTCGGAAAATCTTCTTGGAGGCCCCGTACGAAGATCTTTTAAAAGCTTCAAATTCTATACGATCTATAAGAAGTTTTAACGAGCGCTATTCGAAATCTTAGTGAAATTATGGTTTTGACAGATAGCTTCAGAAATGTTTCTATTAAAGTAAACACGCAAGTGTAATAGAAAGTCTTATAATACCTATTAGAAGCCGACAATACAGCTCTTACAGAGGTTGTAGGAAAATGGGGGAAAAAATATAATTCTATTTACTTTTAATTTCTTTTGAGTGATTTTTACCGCATTTAATGTTTGTTAAACCTGAAACTATTATTTGTTTTCAATTATTTGTTAATTAATGAATTGGAAATAATTATAAAACACAAAGATTTTTCTTACCCGTCTAGGAATCGAACACTCCTGCGTAAGAGTCCATCACTCTACCCACTCAGCCATCTTAGATATAAAATGGAAGATGCAAAAACTTAATCAGTATTTTCCAGTCTTACATGCTGGCTCCACTAGACATGAACGATGTCCTACATCCAAACCATAAACCAATCAGCAAACTGATTTGTATGGATATGTCACTGCACGGACATGGATTTTTGAGACTCCATTGTTTTTTTTTAAACATGTTCATAATCCGACCATGGCTCATGCCCAGTGGAGCCACCATGTTAATAACAAATTTGTAACCCGTTCACACGAAGAAACAAGATGTACAAGATTTTTTTTTTTCAAATCGCTTGTTTATTATTGAAATTAAAATCTGAAGAGCTGAGTGGTTGATTTTAAATTCAATCGCCCATTGCCTGAGGTTAAGTCTAACCCAGCGGCTCAATTAGCAATATTTGAGGCGATAAATTGCCTCACTCATTGCCATTGTCTTTAAAGGCAAATGGAGACGCTTTGTCAATGGCAATATTGCCTAGAAGATGAGAGACAATTATTGATTTCCATCTTCAAGGCAATAAATTGAGGAAAAATGGGATTCCCCGTAATTGTGAATGGCTTCTTTATTGATTTTTTTCAATTAAATCGTAGAATATGAGAACGGACATGACAAAATATAGTGAATTAAAATTAAATTTTATTAAAAACAGGGGATTTGAACAGCATTTGCAGTCAAATATTTCTATACACACATTTTATAATTGAAATTGCCTGGCAATAAAAATGCCCACCCAAGCAATAAATTGCCATTCCTATTCCAATTGCAATTGCCTCAAAAATTGCCAATGTAGCCACAGCGTAAGCTTTTGATTTTTCAAAATTTCATCTTCGTCATCGCTTTCTTTAAAACATTAATCATTGAACTCGTGTGTGCTATCCCTCATAAAAGTTTCGCCTCTCATGCTGGTAGTGGGGTTTATATCTGAGTAGAGTATGAATATTTATATTTAAAATTATTAACAGACAAACAATGAAACACACTTAAATCTTCTGGCTCTGGAGATATTTGATTTATCGATGAACGATTTATTAAATCTGAACTTTCTTGCCGTCACGTCGTTGTCTTTCATTTGCCTTCTTTTGAAGATCTAAGTTACGAGCTCTCTGGAGTATTAAGGAACGTCTCACCGCAAGGGATCTATAATAATTTCCCGACTTTTTAATTTTTTCCATAAAGTAGACATATTCACGCAAACAAAATTTCACAAACAATTTATTCAATAAACGAAAATTTATCAATGACTTCATTAAAATGACTTTGACAGATTTGAGTCTCTTTAGCATAGACTGACATTTTCTATTATGGTTCGTTAATAAAGTCTGAGAAGTCTCTGCGAAGTATTCGATAAGGCTTCCAGCAAATTGTAACCGAAACCTTTTAAAGACAAAGTTACAGGAGCTTCAAATAAATTACTCTATACAATCTTTATACAGTGACAGCTTCATGTTTATTCGTTAATGTTATTAACAGAGGTCTATCCGAAACAAAGACGCTAGTCTCGTTTAATTTTCTATATCAAGCTTTCAAACGACTTTAAAGAAGCAGTTATTGAAATCATGACTTCTACTAGAAATTTATTTTTGATGAAAGCTTTATAGAAGCTTTATACATATCCAGACTTGCAGCATATCGATATTTCTAAGCTAATAGAAACTGAAATGTTAGTTGGGGGGGGGGCTCGATGTCAATACCCCTATATGATCTACGCATCTCGTTAAGCTGGGGCACTTCAGCACTCTGCTCGACAGAATCCTAATTAAGCAAGGCACAAAAGTGCTCCTTCCACCTGCGCAGCTGATCCTCGATTGATACCAAAAGTGTACCATCCACATCCATTACAGGATGATTGGTGTTGGTTTTCTTCCCGACAACTTCCTTGGATATTTGGTACAATTCCCTCATGTCTCCTCTTCTTGCAGCGTTTTCCGCATTTTCTGCGAGACCGTCTAACCTCACCCTCTTGTCTCGTCTCACACAGCGATAGACCATCTTATGTGCTAAGCGATACTCTCTTCGCAATTCAGCCTTTCGTTGAGCATCTGCTTCGGCATTTATTTGCATCTTCAACGATTTGCGAAGCTCGATTTTATCCCAGGTGTCTTGGGATATCCAAGAGTCTCTAACTCTCGACTGCTTGGGTACAGTTTCGGATCCAGCATCCATAAAAACACTTTTTATATCACCCCACATCTCATCAATTGTTGAATGTTGTATTCCATTTAATGACGAAGCTCTGTCGTTAAGGTTGGTGACATAGTTACGACATATGTTGGGATCACTTAAAGCATTTGTATTGAACTTCGAATTCCTTGCTGCACTCTGTGATTGACGTTTGACGTTGTACAGCTGCCGTTCGTAGCTTGAGACTCATGAGAACCAAATGATGGTCGCTTCCAATGTCGGCATTTCTTATGCTCCGAACATCGCACATTGACTTCCTCCATCGCTGCTGAATCATGATGTGGTCAATTTGGTTTTCAGTTTGACCATCCGGATGTACCCAGGTGATTTTGTTGCAAGTCTTATGTTTAAACACAGTTCCACCCAGTACAAGACGATTAGCGTTACAAAAATCGACCAGCAAATCGCCATTTTCATTTCGTGACCCCAAGCCATTTTTCCCCATGACGCGTTCCAGACCGTAGTTGTCTGATCCGACTTGGGCATTGAGATCTCCCCTGACAATTATGATGTCGACTCTTGGAACACCACTGTAAACTGAGTTAAGATGAGTGTAGAAAGCGGTTTTGTCTTCCTCGGTCGCTTCATTTGTGGGGGCGTAGCACTGAATAATTGTGACGTTGCGAACTTTTGAACGGAACCTTGCTGTCATTATTCTTGCAGAAATGGGCGCCCAGGATATAAGACTACGCCTTGCTTCTTCGTTCAACATAATTCCGACACCATGCAGCCTTTGGCCACCCTCTCTTTCATCCTCCCCGGAATACAGCATTCTCGTTTGCCCAGAGTCAGCTCTGTATTCGGCTCTTCCTCTCCACCTAGTTTCACTGATGCCCAGGATACTGATCTTAAGGTGAAGCATTTCACGCTCAACCTGCTCGTATCTACCTTCGCCGTACAAGGATCGAACGTTCCATGCTCCGATTTTCGTACGTATGCGGTTGCGGTAGCCAAAAGTATCATTTGCTCTTCTTAAAAGATTTCTTCTATTTGTTAACGATTCATTTATTGTTATGGCGTCTTGATTGACGCTGGTACACAAAAGATGCCGCACCCCCAAATCCGATGTGCGGTTTACAGCTGCCGAAGCTGCAGAAGGATTCTCCATAAAATGGTTACCTCTTGGGGACTCATTTCCAATTGTTGTCATATTTCATGTAATAGCATATATCCTTCCACCATGGTGTTTTCCGAGATACGATTAATAACATACATAAGCTCAGATTTGACAGGCACACCCGCCTTTTGTATGGTCAAACACATAACTGCTCGAGGCCGCCCACTATGGGAAAACAGACGCCTTTTGTAGCCGCCCAATATGGGTTACAGACGCTACCTGCTGCTGCCGTTGGCCTTTTAACAAAAACGCTCCTCCGCCACCAGACTATCATGCCGTTGACCGCCACCTGCAGTTCATCCGTCTTAAGGGGGCTTTTAACCATCCCAAGGACAAGTTTGTGCCCTGACCAGCAAAGCTGGGTTGTCTGCTTATCCCGGCATCCATTCGGTCCCCCTGCTTGTTAGCGTTACCCACCCTCCACCACGCGGAGGTGTGCATAGGGATTTTCCTATCATTGAGCCTAGGGCCATATGGCGTCCTAGCACTCTCAAGTACTTTTGGAGGGCTAACAGGACATACACTATCAGAAATCTTGTTTGGGAACACAATACGACTACTAAGTGAAATTGAATTTGCAGGTTATGCAAATGAACCTCAAGAAATCGACGAAATTTATTCTTTTTTTTTAATAATGACTTTTTTAGTGCACTCTATAGCGCCACCTTCTCAAATGAAATGAAATCGAATACCAAAGCTCAGAAACATGTAGGAGCTTCGTCTATACTTACAAACTTTCTGGAGGTGGCACTACCATCCGGGGTAGACCAGGGTCTCAACCAAAAAGCTTCTACCAGCCGGCTCAGTTTCTAGCTAGCTGTCTCTAGTTTCGCACGCCAAGTTGGTTGAAGTCCTCTTCCATAATTGGTAATTATCGTTCAAAAGAGATTTTTGCTCTCTCGGGAGTTCCTGAAGGTAGCCATTTGGGACCTTCCATGTTCTCATTGTATATAAATGATCTAGTCACTGTTATTAAAAATTGCCGTCTTTTGATTTTTGCCGATGATATCAAGTTGTTCTCTAAGATTAAAAATGTAAATGACTGTGTTTCTTTTCAAAATGAACTTAATGTATTTTAGGATTGGTGCAGATCTAATGACCTTAAACTTAACTATAAGAAATGTGCGTCGATGACTTATAATCGAACTTTGCATCCAATTTTGATTGATTATATTCTTGATGGATATAAGCTATCAAGAGTCGACGAAATAAAAGATCTAGGAATAGTATTCGATACAAAACTTTCCTTCAAACTACACATTAATTATGTTGTATCAAAAGCAAACTCCCTTTTAGGATTTGTTAAAAGAAACACCTTAGATTTTAAAGATCCATACACAGTGAAGTCACTATTCTGCTCATTGGTGCGACCTATTCTTGAGTACTGCTGTATTGTTTGGTACCCAAACACTATACAAAATATTAACAGAATTGAGAGGGTTCAAAAGAGTTTTTTGAGATTTGCTCTAAGAAATTTTTCATTGACTGGAAATGTGACATTAAGCTATAATACAAGATGTTTATTGTTGGGAATCGATACTCTTGAAAAGCGAAGAAAAGTTTATAGTGTAATGTTTATTCGTGATATTTTATGCTTTTCGATTAAAAGTGAAAGTCTTCTATCTCAAATTTATTTGTATGCCCCCTCAAGGTTCTTAAGAACAAGACTGTTTTTGTATGAGTCTCGATCTCGACACACAACTTTGTACGGGCAGCGTGAGCCTATCTCCCGATGTGTCAGTTTATTTAATGTTTTTAATGAAGATGTTGACACTTGTATGTCCAGAGAAATATTCAAAAATACTCTTTTGTTAAGCAATAAGTTTTAAAATTAATATATACCTTGTGTAAAAATTTACCTTTCTATGTATATTATGAAAATTGTATTTATTTATTTATTTATCCTTATAATGGCTTTTCACTTTTGTGGCTAGGTCGTTGTGACTGTAGCCCATACAGTTCGTTATTGTATCTTCTTCTCCATTCTCCATCTATGCAGACGGGAACAAAAATCCCCGGAGAATTTTCCTCTCAAAATAGCCTATCGCATTTTCATCCACCGTTAACAGTGTCCATGCCTCTGCACCCATACATCAGGACCGGGATGATAAGCGTCTTATACAAGGGAAGTTTAGTTGTTCGAGAAAGGGCTTTGCTTCTCAATTGCCTTCTTAGCCCAAAGAAACAGTGATTGGCAGAGTAATTCTTCGTTTGATCTCAGCGCTGGTATCTTTCGCTGAGCTTATAGTGGATCCTAGGAAGACCACCTCAAAATTATAGCTGTCTAAAGTGACGTTCTGTTCAAAACATCAGTGTTGGGTGTCCTTTCTTGTTGACAGCATGTATGTATGTATTTCGTTTTGCTTTCATTCACCGTTAGCCCCATCTTCTTGGCTTCCTTCTCAATACGCACGAAAGCACCACTGACATCACGCTTTGTTCGTCCGATTATGTCAATATCTTCAGCGTAAGGGAGTAATTGGACGGACTTTTGAAAGATTGTGCCTCTAGTGTTGACGTGAGAGTTTTGCACTATTCTTTCAAGAACGCTGTTGAAGAAGTCGCATGACAGCGCGTCGTCTTGCCTAAAGCCTTTTTTGACATCAAAGGTGTCGGTGAGGTCTTTACCGAGCTTGATGGAGCAGCGTGCATTCTCCATCGTCATCCTGCACAAGCGGACTAGTTTGGGAGGGATGCCAAAACTAGACACTGCTCTATATAGCTCGTCTCTGTAGACGCTGTCATGCGCGGACTTGCAATCGATGAAAAGGTGGTGGGTATCGATTTGAAACTCCTGGGTTTTCTCCAAGATGGTGGACTTCCCTGGCCTAAAGCCACACTGATATGGATCTATCAGGTTGTTGACGAATGGCTTCAGGCGTTCAAAATGTACAGCAGAGAAGATCTTGTAGGCAATATTAAGATGACTTATGCTTCTGTAGGTGATGCAGTCCAGAGGATCGTGTTTCTTGAAGATCGGACAAAAAATGCTGAGGTTCCATTCATCGGGCATGCTTTCCTCCAACCATATTTTGCAGATGAGCTGGTGCATACTCCTAACCAATTCAGTGCCAGCCACTTTGAATAGCTCAGCCACAAACCATCAGCTCCATCAGCTTTATTGGACTTAAGTTTAGATATAGCTATCTTTACTTCGTCGAGATTGGGTGTCCGGAATTGTTGGCCTTCGTCGCGTCGTCCAGGTTGAATGATGCAATTGTTGTTTGGCTGCATGTACTTGCCGACATTCTTCGTTGAACCAGGGGTTTCGCTGTGGTGGTCGTGCGAGGCCAGCACAACAGAGGTGGCATCTCTGATGGCTTCTTGGCAATTCTACCACTGGTTCTCGATACTTGCAGTTGGCGGCATAGGACTATTTAATAAACTCAAGACTTCTTGCATCTGGCCTAAGTCCACCTCTTACGACGAATCCACATTCAAGGAGACGCTGCCCTTGTAGTCGGTAATAGTCACCGTAGTAGATGTCGCAGTCTTTCAGTTTTCTCTTGCCCGGCCCATCCCATCAAACCTCTTGGGTGGCGGTGATGTCTGCTTTGTAGCAGTCTAAGGCTTCAGCTAAGTATTCGGCTGCACGTGGTCTATAGAGAGACAGAACATTACACGTGCAGATCCGAAGTTCGTTGTCCTTATATCGTTCGCTAGGTTCGTCAACAGTAGATCCGTCCGTATCCGCGGCTTGTTGTTGCCTTGTAACTAAATAACTTTACGTGGCCGGGAAGTCACCCCAACGGCACTACCCCCAACATGGAGGACCAGACCCTTACAATATAACTCCGAGGGTGTGGAGCAGGATCAACCGCTCCTTATAGGCCTGAGCTCCGAATATGTCGTAGGTAGGTGTTCACTAAGTAGTTCAGCCTAACTGAAACTGTAGACGCCATCGTTGACTCCATCTTGAGATAAAGAAGAAGTGCCCTAGTGGGAACACTCCCCCCCCCCCCCCCGCTTTCATTTGCTGCCCCCTAAAACCGTCCACAGGGATCGGAACCCCATCTTCAGTTAAAGGTATTAGGCACCCGATGGAGGAGAGAGAGGGAGAGTAGGAGTTGATAGACAGAGGTTCGCTTTGAAAAAAAGCTTGTGGACGCTTGTGTCCTCTTGAATACCCTTTGAACATCTTCTCTGGATATTCGCTTTCGAAGTTTGGCTCCAACTAGTAAGTGACCCGAGTCGATGTTGGCTCCTCGACTTGGTCGACTTGGTTACAGCTTCAACCACCTGGTGACCGCCAAGTGCCCTTGTGGATCTCAAAGCGTGGAAATCGAGTGCTGCTTAGCATCTTATTTTTTCCCCGCTATAAAATCGAGATCCAGATTCCGTTTCCGGAAGTGGTGTAGAGTGTGCTTTCTGAATGTTTTTCCAAAGATGTCCTCTCTCCTTGATTTGGCGTTCAAATCCGGAAGAGGATATTAATGTCGTGTTAAGGGCACTGCTTGGCTTGTAAGTTTTGGTACAAACTTTCATTGGTAGCATCTTTATTTAGTTATATGGTGGAATTTAGCTTTGCCACGGATACGGATCGTCATCATTCTCTCACTGACTTCGGGAAAGCTTATGGCTCTTTGCCTTAGTCTTCCTCCGACAGAGAAACCCCAACCAAACAAGCTTGACTTCCCATCGAGGTAGCATTTCTCATAATACAAATTCCAGGTTCCTGCATAACCAGTGTATGTGTTTGTGTATGTCAAAGCATCTTCCCCTTGAAGGCAACATTTCAGTTTAGTTGGCAGATTCTATGATTCCACTGATAGGTATCTTGCGATAATGTTTGGTCGTTAAGTTAGAGTCAATGAGAGGTTGGTATCCAAGTTTCATATATCTATAAATATATATCATCAGTTCTGCTCTGTTTTGGATAGCTTTTAGTCCATAACTCTATTATCCATCCATATAGGAACAACTTGTGGTTTGATAATGTTACTTTGATATTTGATAAATTAATAAAAGTTAACAAGCAAATTCAAACTTCCCGGAAATCTAGTTTATTCTAAAGTTATAGAGTTTCAGATTAAACCAATGTACAAGTATTTCTAATTTCCAAACAAAACTGCGGGTCTGTTCCTTACCTCCATACCTGTGTTACCTGTCTGAGAGGGTTATATTTTCACTTCATGTATATTGCAATCAAATTTTGACTGATGTTGTACAATGTAGGAACATGGGAAAAACTAAGACGTCAAAACTTCGCCGTAGTTGCTATAGTCCACACTAAATTCAATGGAATTTCCTTTCTCTCTCGTCATCAAATTCCTTTTTGTCCTGAATATTGTATTATGTATGTCTTGAAGTTACAACCAAAGCATAACTTCATTTTTTGCTCAACAGGAATTTTCAATCGCCCTCTACGTAAGTTATTTATAAGATATTCTTACAAAAAAATAAACTACCCCTTGCAATTCATTGTCTCAATTTCCATTCTAGGAGATTTATAAAACTTTCCGGATGCAGGTAGTCGGAGTGTTTGAGAAAAAAGTATCCTGCTGCATATAAAATAAGATAATGCGACGTGTAGATTAAACTGATGACATCGTGTCGGATGCGTTCCATATATCCAAGGATCGTCATCCCTTTGGGCAGAAAAAGTTAACATGGTGAATCTTAAACGAGTATAGGTAGGTATACAGAGGTTCAATGGCACTCCAAGCTGTGTGCATGTGCATAGGTAAAGGTAAACTAATACTATGTATAAGTAACATACAGTGCATTGTGAACACATAGTGTTAACATAATAACGCTTTCGCTGTCATCTTTCAGATGATTCATTGTTCGGGATTCTCATCTCACTTCATGGCTCCTCTTATATTCGTCGCACCAGCACCACCTACTATACCTAGGTTGGTTATACACAGGTTACATTCCCACCATCTTACTTTTTTTCGGAATTCCGCCCGATGGCCATATGGCGACGACATCGTTAAAGTATAAGCATAAACATTCATATCTTGCCGCCTCATCTCCATGCCACTGCGACATATAGAGCAGGAAAAAATGATTGCAACATAAAAAAGGCATCCTAGTCGCTGGGGCGATAAATATCGATGAAATTGATTTTCTTTTTCCCTCTTTTGTGTTTACATAGCTTTCTTTTGTTTGGAAAGCTTAGCCTTAAGCAAAAAAACAAACAAAACATTTTTTTTGTACAGAAATGTTTTTAAGAGATTTTCTGCGAACAAAACAAAATTATTTAATTGAAAAGGGAGGTGCAGGTGCGAAATTGATTTTTTTTTTAAAGGAAAAGGCTTGTTTGTCGATAAGGAAGGAAAAAAGTGGAGTAATTCACTCAAAGGCCTAATTGTGGTTATATTTCGAACTTTGTTCAAAATATGTACTTCAGTATCAAAAAATCTAATGTGCCATTATGGCTAGTGCGTTGGACTGTCATGCCGAAGGTCTGAGTTTAATTCCCAGCCATTTCGATACCGAGATCTGACTTACTTATCCGGCTCCCAATCCATCAAGGGTCGCAGACTGAGACACCGCAGCCTCCCATCCTCTAAGACACACACTGCTTCCAGTCACCTAGACAAAGCTTTCTCTTATCCGCGATGGCTTGGTCTTTAAAATAAAGGTTCGGTCTTCTCCGTTATCTCGAACCTGGGATTCAAAGACTCTCTTGGCTGGAGCATTATTGGCCGAGCCAATTTAGACGACATCTTTTATTTTCTGCACTACATCCACATATTGATACAACTCATATAGTTTGCGACTGTATCTTCTCTTCCACTAGCAGTATAAGAGTTTTATAGAGCGTCCACTTCATCTTTTGTCAAAAGATAACATTGATATCACCCTTATTCAGGAGCCCTGGATCAACAGCGGCAGGATCTGCGGACTAATGTCCAAAGATTATATCCTCTACTTCAATAAAGGGCCTTTAGAAGGTAACAATCGGACATGATTAGTAGCAAAAAAAACTATAAATCTTTTCCTCTTATCTTCCCACAGTAGTACAGACATGACGACATGCCAGGTGTTTCATCGGGGCCTCCGCCGTCAGCTGCTCTTGATGACCTAGTTTCAAGGACTGGTTAGAACGGCTGGGACCTCCTGGTTTATTGTAACGCAATCGCTCATTATCTACAGTGGTGGAGTTCTGACACAAATAAAAGAGGTGTCACTTTTTGAATTTATTATTAAGGAAATTTTTTTGATTTTAAATAAAGGTAATGAACCACCCTTCATTTCATAAACAGAAAAGAAGTGCTCGATGTGACGCTTTCCACTAATTCCAACTCCATTGTAGTCAGTGACAGGAAAGCCTAAAGTAATGTAACATTCTCTGACCATAGACTGATAACATTCCAAATTGAACACAATATAGAAAACCCGAAACCCTATAGAAACCCCCAGAAAGACAAACTGGGATGCCATTCATATATGTTTGGCCTCCTATATGGGTCAGTATGAAAATTAACCACAGACAAACTGCTCAGAGATTGAAAAACAAATCAATGAATGAACGTTAGCCACTAATAATACTTATGAAAGTTCTTGCCTCATTACTAAGCGAAAAGGTAAGCTCAACCCCGTATGGTGGTCCAAAGAGGTGTCTGTCCCTAGGAAAAACTCAAGGAGGCTTTTCAATAGAGTAAAACAGAGTAATGAACCTGCTGACTTGGATCTTTTCAAGATCAGCAAAAATATGTACAAACACGGAACAGCCTATGCAAAAAGAGCAGCCTGACAAAAATTTGACACTGCTAGGCTAAGGAGAGTCATGTCTTAGGCTTACCCTCCATCGGGTTTTTAAAGGACCTGATAAAACCTGGACTGACTCCTTCTCCGAGACCTTAGAGTCACTTTTGAGTGGTTTCTTCTCAGGCCGTACAACTGATACAGCCCCAACTTAAGTGTAATCTCTAACGTAGGTAACCAAATCACAGATAAAAGAAAGTTGGTTTGGGCCATCGACTCCTTTTCAGTACCTATACAAGTCTGCAGGGCCTGATGGAATAATTCCAATTATGCTCCTAAGCTCTAAAGACATAATTGTTCCAATTCTAGTGGAAATTTTTTGGGTTGCTTTAACATCACCAATGTTCCTTCTAGTTGGAGAGAAGTCAATGTCATCTTCATTCCGAAAGCTGGCAAGCCCACCCACACCGAACCGAAAGATTTTAGGCCTATAAACCTATTCTCTTTTCTTCTCAAGACCTTAGAAAAACTAGTGGAGATTTCGCCTAAAACTAAATGATAGTGTGATCTCACAGGCCCAACATGCATTGGTACATGAAAGGCAAATCTTTCAAGTCAGCGTTTGTAGCATTTCTTGACATAAAAGGGGCCTTTAACAACATTTAAAACAATGCAATTAGACAAGCCCTAAACTCCAACAGCATTGATCCGTTACTGATAAACTGGATTGACTCCATGCTTCAGCAGACAAGACTTATAAATGTAGAAATGGGTGACACCAAGTTAAAAGTTAGAACATGCAGGGGAACTGAACAGGATGGGGAGTAGAGTCCTATCTCCTCTGCTTTGACTCCTTATCGTCAACAAGGTATTAGTTAAACTAAATATCAGAGGCATAATGGTCGTTGCATACGCCGATGACAATGTGTTAATAGCCTTGGGCAAATTTTTCCCAACTCTATTCAATCCCCTAGAAACAGCCCTCGACAAGCTCAGAAATTGGGCCAGTAGTTGTGGATTTAACGTTAATCCAATTAAGACAGAATTGGTGTTGTTAATAAAGAAAAATAATATTCCAAACATAAACCCGCCAACCATTAACGGAACTCCGGTTCAGGTTCCGGGTACCGCCAAATATTTTGGTGTTATACTTTTGACCGTAAACTGAACTGGAAAAAGATTATTAATGAAAGAGAGAAAAAAGCATCAATTGCATTTAACACTTGTATTCTTGTAATTTTTGGTAAAAGATGGTGTCCCAGCCCCAGAACCATTCATTGGATGTACACAGCCATAATAAGGCCAATCCTAACGACGCATGCTTGGTCTGGTGACCGGCCGTGGAAAAGGAAACCAATCTAGAAACCATGACTAAAATTCAAAGACTTGCATCGCACAGCCAGTGCGATAAGAACCACACCAACGGCAGCCCTAGAAACACTCCTTTCACTGCTTAAAGACTTCTGCAGTGTAATAATTGGAAAAGGGGCCACTACGGTCATAAAACTACAATAAAGTTCACAGACATAGCCATAACAGATATCCCAACCAGGGAACTCTGAAATGAAAACCGGGTCATAAATGAAAACCATGTTTCGGTCTTTACTGACGGTTGGGTCAGGTATATATTTAGATAACCCACCTTTAAGTAGATCAATAAAGCTTCCAGGTTTATGCAGTATATTCCAGGTGGAAGTACTTGCAGTTTGTGAAGCCGCAAAACATCTCACCCCATGCGAAGTAATAAACAAACATATTGACATCTTTAAAGACAGCCAGGCGGCAATCAAAGCCATTTCCTTAATCACTATAAAGTCAAAACTGATAGAACGTTGCCGGTAATGTTAACTTTACTAGGTGCAACGAACACATCACCCTACACTTTGATGGGTAATTGTAATTGTAATATATATCTATGGGAACGACGCGACGGCGGATGAGCTGGGCAAAAACGGATCGTCTCTTGATCCGAGCCAAACCGCCAAACGGTGGAAGAGGTCTCACCTCACTTCCTCCGTGAATGCCCCAGCCTAGCTTAAACCAGGAGAGTAGCCCTAGGAGAATACTTTTTCGAAGAACTGGGCGACAGTACTGCCTTGCCACTTTAGAACATCCTAAAATTCATCCAGAATGCAGTATGGCTCAAGGAGGACCCCCACATCTAAACATCTCCATCATTCCCTCCCTTCCCTTTTCCTAACCTAACTACCCACACCCTGGGGAGTGCAATGAATCCACGGTGATCCGAGTGAGATGATGCCGCTTGCCGTACTACGTACTATCACCCTTCCTAATCTACCTTTTGGGAGAGCATAGACACTCTGAAGAATCTGAAGGTCAAACAGACAGTTTCAAGGTTAAGGTCAATGTTTTGACAACCAAGATCTCTCTCCACCAGCCCCGGATCTACGATTTTTCTGAGCCATGGCAAAAATTTAATTTTTGCACCCCTGCCGTAGATAGAACTATAATGGTCGGAAGGGCACTGAAGATAATGTCAAAAACCAACGAAAAGCAGCTTCTCGTACCGTCAAAAGAGGAACACACCCATAATGTAACTATCATCTATCTCTATTTGTCATTCCCATTTCACCAAATCTCAGTTTTACTTAAGTGACCCGGCTGGAAAAACAATCTAGTTTTCGGCGAGGGGCTAGAAAGATTTACATAGACACTAGCAAAGGCCCAGCAAGGAAAACTCTAGAAATTCTCTAGGGCTCGCCAGTGAAGTAACCTTTTTCCTCGAGAGACAGCAAAAAAAAAAAAGTTGTATTTACTGGGATTCGATCCTGCAATCTTCTGATTGCCAGTCCTATACCTTTTTTTTTGTAGTAAATTCATTTTTATTTTTCATTCATCTTAAAACTATCTTAAAGCTAGACAAAAATTCATAAACACTAGCCTATGTATCAATATCTTACAACTAACTTACTGGCCCCATTCGGGGGCTCTAAGTTAAACTAATAACTAATAATGCTAATGCCTTTCGGCTTAAGAACTATCTTAAAACTTGAATTCATTTTGGTTTTATTTTTCACCAAGAAGAATTGAAAAAAACTTGGTATCTTCATCTTTATTTTTGGTTTTATACAAAACTTACAAACTCAATAAAACTACATTAAAACTAATTAAAACTAATTAAAACTAATTAAAACTAATTAAAACTAATTATAACTAATTAAAACTAATTAAAACTACTTTAAAACTACTTAAAGCTACTTACAAACTACTTACAGACTACTTACAAACTAGAACAGCCACAGCAAGCATTTTCGGGTTTTGTATTTTTTTTTGTGTTTTTATTGGTTTTATAATTTTTTTTTTTGGCGCCACCCTGACTGTCCCTGCTTAAAACTAAATACCTAAACCTATGTAAGTCGGCCATGGCAAACAAAAATGCAGTCAACTTTTAAACATCCGAAGGAACTTCGTGTTCAGGTTTCAACCACCAGAACCAGGGTTACCTTTGAAAATTTTGGGAAGGAGTCAAAAAAAGGAGTCCTGGCTGAAAAAAAGGAGTCCCATCAAAACTTCAAGAAAAACATCAACATTTATCACCGTTTTAATTCAACATGGTTTATTTAAGAAAAAAATAACAAATAGCTTCTTTTTAAACAAAACAATAAATAAAAACTTCCATCTATTAATTTTTTTTAGTAGACATTAGTTAATCTCAAGACAGAAATCAACAATTACCTAAGTATCTTAAAATAAATTAACAGTTGCTCTTCTTAACAAAACAAAACAAGACTCTTAATATAAATATAATATTACAATTCGAATATTACAAATTATCTATGTATTTGTAATACTATAGTTATAAGGAACATCGTTTCTTTATTTTTGAACTAAAATTGAATCAGAAATCCAGTTTTCTAGTTAGAGTCTATTTATAAAAAGTTCTTTCTGCGCAAAAGCTGCTATGGCCAATTTTAAAATCTTTATAATAATATAAATTTTTTAAAATTTTTAAATTGCCCACTTAAAACCTAAATTTTCAATGTCATTCAATTTAAAATACATATATTTTAAAACGGCTATCTTGGACTTTTTTTCCTGGTAATTTGTGTTCTTCAATAACTTTACCTGGATTAAGGGTAAAGTTGGGATATTCGGATAGCAAGGAAAAATAGTTAAAATCTTTTTGCATCTTAATTATTTGCCTTTGAATCTAATATTTTAGAATTAAAAGCTTGTTATCATTGGGAATTAAAACGCGAGATTATTTGATTACAAATAATTGTGTAATATATACTAAGATTATTTCTTTCAATAGTATCACAGAAACTAGAGTAACATAGATATCGCATCCAGTACAGTTTTCAAGCTCTTCTTTCTTCCTCAAAAATCGAGTCTGTTGATCGAACTACTGATGACTTGTAGTGGCGTTTTGTATTTATATCTGTGCATGTAAATCTATCTTTTTAACATCATATATAGTCTAAGGCTCACACAAGATTGATATTACTGGGACGTAGCTCTACATCCCACGATACAAAAAGTAGTCATTTTTGTTCCCTTTGCGTGCGATATCTATATGTAACTAAAGTATCTGTGATTGTTTTTCTTCATCCGCTTTGAAAAGCGCTGTGAGCCGAATGCCGTATGTAATGAGAGAACGAAAGAAGATGCATAATTTGAGATGAATCGCTCTGAAAATTTGTATTTTATTTATTCAAAACATTTAAGACATATGAAAAGAAGCTATGGTTAACAAAATCGATGCTGGTTTAATGAATTTTTGTTTTTGAAATTTTGGCAGAACTGCCTTCGAATTGAGCCCTTAAATGTCAGAAAGGAACCCATTGCTAAATTATTCTTTTTGTAACCACTAGAAATATTTCACAAACTGAATAAAATTCTGAACCATTTTTACAACTTTTCGCTGGTAATTAACAATTACAAAATTTTGTTTTGAAGAATCTGGAATTTTAAGAATTTTGTGGACTACAAATTTGTAGTTGTAGTTACAATTTTGTAAGATGGTGCAATCCACAGGGATTTTTTCCAATACAAATCGTATGGATACCCTAAACCTGCGATGAGGCATGTATAAATATGAATATTATAAGAGCCCAAGTTTTCACACACTTCTTTTTCGCTCAACTGAAACTTTTGAACCTGTTTGAATGAAACTACTTGAAAGTGTCTAATGTAAACAAAGGGTAAAATGAGCTTCAAGCGATATTGAACTCGTTCATATCATAGAATTCAATAAATATTTGTGCGTTTAGGAAAAAGAGTCCTAAAATTGTAAAAGGAGCCAAATTTCAATTATTTTTAAAAAGAGGAGTCCTGGAGTCCCAGCGTTTAAAAGGAGTTAAAATGACTCTAAAGAGTCCCGAAGGTAACGCTGACCAGAACTGGTTCTCTTGCTTTTCCCTATCTCTTCGGTACCGATCGGACACAGTCCTACTGAACCGAAGGTGCTCGGCACCGTCTTGTGCGAGGACGTTTCGACTGTAAAGGAGCCGCCGCCAATCCACAGTTCTACGGCCGACGTTGTAGATTAGCGGAACCGCCGCTCTATCCTGGATCAACCCTCGACTGTCTAAATAGAGGAATGCATCCGGCGGAATAAAGCCGCTTAGACGCACACTCTCGTAATAGTCGTTTTTAGGGTAATAAGCCCCAAAAATAAAGCTGTTGGTCGAGGACATTGCTCTTGCAATGTGACCTCGAATAAGCTTCAGCCAGAAATTATCTATCCTGTTTATGTTGGCACCGTTGTATAGAACCAGGTTGGAATAATAATGTTTGGTCCGACTCTGGTGTTCTGTGTAATCCAAGGTAGCGTCTAAGACACTGCCTCTCAAACACCCGAATCTTTTCCATTTGAGATGGGGCAACGTTGAACCAAATCGGGCACCCATAGGCAATCATCGGCCGTATAAGGGCCATGTAGCAATTCACTTTCACCCTGCTGTCAAGCCGGCTGCTATAAAACAACCGTTTCGTCAGGCAGCATTTATATGTCTGTCGAAATACAAATACTGATCCATCCAGATGCCAAGGTACTTTACTACACTTTTACTCGCCAGTGGCTGTCCATTTGGCCCTACGATCACCAGCTTACGCAAGTTCTTTCTTGTATCCTTTGTGGCTCCATGCAACGGAGTCCTAAACAAGATAGTTTCTGATTTCTGAAAGTTGATTTTCAACTTCCAGTCATCGCAATATCGCTGAATCTTTTCGAAGTCACGCTGCAAAAGAATTCTGATGACCTCGACTTTTGGAGCTGTTCTGTACGCAATTAGATCGTCGGCATACGCAATTGCCTGAGTTAGACTACTTATCAGATCGCTGTTGTAAATGCTGAATAGAATCGGCGAGTTGACCGCTCCCTGCTGAAGACCATTTTCAATATTAAAGTTTGTGGCAGAAGTCAAATTGCCACTCTTGACAACAAACTATCTAACATTGAGCATATCATAAAGCATATATAATAGTGGTTTACTAATGCCAAGTCTGGTCAGCTTTAGATAAAGACCCTCTAGCCATACGGTGTCGAAGGCCTTTTCCAAATCAACCAGACAGGCACCCGTACACTGCTTTTTAGATTTGTTCCATTGGACATCAGAAACGAGTTTAGACGCGGCTGAATGGTGTCATGTCCCGCCTTTAAATCGAACTGATTATCCGGTATGATATTATTGTCCTCTGCCCACTTAGACAGAGCTCTATTGATAACTTTTTCGAATACCTTGCTGATACTCGGAAGAATACTTATCGACCAGAGATCCGCCGGATTGGAGTTGTCCTTTCCCTTTTTCGGGAGAGGATACACCACAGCTGTCATCCACCGCACTGGATAATATACATTATTCAGAGCGTTGTTAAACAGTGTGGTATAAATGTCTACTGCTTCTTGCGGTAAATGTCGAAGTACAACGTTGGATATGCCATCGACTCCTGCTGACTTCTTCTTCTTTAATAAATCGAAGATGAGCTGAAGCTCCACCTTCGTAATTAACAGGGAACTGGGCCCATTTTGCTCGGCGATTATGGCGTTTGCCAAATGATCTTCATTGAACCCGGTGAAACCGAGGTTCTCTGATCGCCATTGCGTGATGTCATTCCGAAGGTAGAAGTAGTGGAGCAAGGCTCTGCTTTCCAGGTCATGGTTCGGGCAAATGCATGCATTCACCTTGTACACTTGCTGGAAAGCAGCCCCCACAGCCTCCACTTTCTCCTGTGGATCTTCGACAATAAAGAGGTCATCGTCCAAGACGGCGGCGTCCTCTGGATCAATTCCTGCTGTCAGAAGTACGTCTCTGTTATCTGTCGTTCTCTGGAGCTTAAGACACGGAAGGTCGTTCAGATCATTCCTTCTAAATATTTTGTTAATTTGGGGAAACATACTCGGGTCGCTAGAATTAACAGCCCGAATTTTGCTATCCCAATACAAATTAATCGACAACCGATAATTTTCCTTTATGAGGATGAGCTGGTTGATGTTCTTCATGGAAGACTTCAGTGTCCTAATCTCCAGATCGTGTGGGTCAGTAAACCGTCGGTACAAGAGTTTGAGTCTTGTCAGCAGTCCACTTTTTTGTCTGTGTAATGTGTCAATGGTTGCATTCCGGTACATGTCGGTTGCGTCCCGTTGTTTGTACTTTGGTATCGTTCTGTCCATTGTTCGTTTGATGTCTCGTCCATTTGTTCAAGGTATTCACTGAGGGAAAAATGTATGCACTCAGCACATCATTTTATTTACTCATCCTATATTTTTCTGCACACATACTTTTCTGTACTCATTACCTAATGAAATCTATACTGACAACATAAACCTATTAGCATTGAAGCAGCTACTAAATAGTTCTGTAGACTCATTACACGAATATGTACCACGCCAGCTTACGATTATGTAGTGAGAATAGATTATATGCACTATTTCTTGGTATCATTGCGTAAATATAAACTTTCCATGGACTCAGTAAATAATTATATGTAGGTTGTCGCATGATGATGTACTGAGTATAGCTCATATGCACTTATTAAATAAATGTAAATAAATCTATTTAGGCATTTTTTGAAAAAACTGTTAGTTTTCTGCGATTAGTACAGTGTCTATGCACTCAATAAATAAATATAAATATTTTATGTATGCATTTTCTAAAAACAAACCGGTTATCTGTGATAAGTACAGATTCTTTGTAGTGAGGACAGATCAAATTTGTATGTAATGAGTACATATTTATGTAATGAGTCCATATGTTTATGTACTCCACGTGTGTATGTCCTCACTACATATATTTGTATCGAGTCTATGTACTCAATTCATATTTATGTAATGAGTCCATATGTCTATGTACCTACTCCACATATTTAATGAGTCCATGTGCCACTACACATTTATGTTATGAGTCCATACATTTAAGAGAATCCTCTGTAACGTTTCACCTTATTCTGAAAATTTATTTTCTAGATATTTATTTTATTTTAAAAATACTTTGTGATACTTACTCGGATTTGAACTGGGAACCTTTCACACACGAAGATAGCACGCATCCACCAGGCCACTTGGGGGCACAAAAAACTGGTTCCAAAACTGAATAAGTTGAAACTCATTTCTTGGATGGCTGATGTGCTCAATATACACATAGAGTCAGTACAAGTTGCGTGGACTCAGCACTGTAGCTAGTCAATAGATACATGTGTAGGTATTGAGTATATACCGTCTGTATTGAAAAAATGTCAAAATGGCACACGTCGTATTTACTCAATACATAACTTAATGTAACGTATAACAGTTTCAGTTGCATGGGTTGCGCTTGATATGTGTTGAGTATATACCGTCTGTATTGAACAAATGTCAGCATAGACTCTGTGCAGGTTGCATATACTCAGTACATAACTTTATGTAATAAATGTTTTCTATACTTTTATGGCTGGTGCTTGATATGAACTGAGTAAATATCATCTGCATTGAATAAATCTCGACATAGACTCAGTATACGTCATATTTACTCAGTACATAACTTCATGTAATAAATGTTTTTTATTTGTGGATGGCTGGCGCTTGAGTATAAACTGTTTGCATTGAATAAATGTCACTATAGACTCAGTGCACGTTGCATATACTCAGTATATAACTTTATGTATCAAATATTTTTTATTGTTGGATGGCTGGCGCTTGATATGCGCTGATTATATACCGTCTGCATTCTATAAATGTAGACATAGACTCAGTACACGTCGTATTTACATAGCACATAACTTAATGTAGTTAATAATTTTTTATTTAGATGGCTGGCACTTGATATGTGTTGGGTATTAAACGTCTGTATTGAATAGATATCGAGATAGACTTAGTACACATTGCTTTTACTCAGCACATAAGCTTAATTTTTAAATTTAAATTTTATTAAATCGAAACATATTTGACTTTAGCTGGTCCATAGTTTTGTAATGAGTATATTACGTCTGTATCCAATACATAAATCGGTACTCTAGATTGTTAGTTTTATTCGATACATAACTTGAATTATAACTAGTACATATTAACTTTACTTAGTGAATAGACCTTCGATGGCAATCCTTTGCAAACATCGGTACATACAATTTACATTTATGGTTCTGTACGGAGTGCATTCATTTTTCCCTCAGTGTTGGTCTATTTCGTTATTTGTCAAGTTCCTGTCATTTGGTGGGGATATATTATTCGAACTGATTTCGCTCGATAAGGCGTGGGTAAAGCGTGGCCAGCGCACCTTACTGTAATTGTAAGTATGCACAGGCACATATTCATCCAACTCTACGAGCTCGTTCGGAAGCCATATTACGGCGGCGAGTCCGCGGTGGTCACTGTCGTACTCGATCGTTCGTAAACAGTTTCTTGGTCTTTGACCCACAGTGTCAGTAATTGTCAGTCTTGAGTCTATTAGCAATAGATCCAGATAGGCACCGCTTCTTGGAAATGATGGCCGACCGAATCTTAACGAAGTCCTATACCTTAACTACTGAGCTATTTCGCAATACAGTTGTGCAATTTTGAAAATGAAAAACTATATACTTTAATTTTTCTTACTATTGTACGATGGGTACCTATAAAATATTTGTTTGTTTTTGTTTCTGTCATATATGGGGTATTCGTATTTGTGATGGGATAACAAGACCTCTCCAACAAGTTTTCACTAGCGAGGGCCACGCGAGTATTTGACAAGTTTTCCTTGTCTAGATTTTCCCTATCGAAGCCTTTCCAGTGCCTCGATTAAACTCGACAAAAACTTGCCATTTTTCCAGGCGGGGAGGTGCGCTCGGGAGCCAACCAAAGTTGAATGAAACTTGACGAAACATTCCACTGCGCAATTATAGCCGCGTCTAATGCTTTCCGTGCATTCGCTTGTTTTCTTCCCATCACATAAGTGCCCCTCCGAGCATTATACAGTTCTAGCAGGGAATTTTATTTAATACTTTTTTTTTCATTTAAAGCCGTTTTTTTCTTTAAATTGAACCTACCTCCTAAACGGGGCTAGTTAGACCCCCCTCCAATAGTAAAAAATGCTTGTTTTTTTTCAAGTAATCGTGCTCACTCCATATTTAAAAATACCTAGGTAATGTTTTTATAGTGCATTACATTATCAAACAAACAAATTGGCGTTTCGTTCGGCTAACTCACTTGAACTCATCAGTGACATAGAGAGGGCTTTGTCATACGCAATTTTTATTAAGTTCAGTTCAACTTATGTGAGTAAGCCGAACGAAACGCCAATTTGTAGGACTAAAGTCCATAAAAGGCTATTTTGAATCATTAAATAATTTAGGTTAGATTTAGAATTAAAGAACAGGCTCTCTGGCTTTCAAAAACGGTATAGTAGATACTTCATTTTAAGTGTTGCCGTTGTTTTTTCATTTCAAGTCATTATTTTCTAAAATTGCCTTTACTTCCCAAACGGGACGAGATAGACCCCCTCCTGCTATAAAAATTCTTGTTTTTGACCCTTCTACAAAAACCCGTTATCAATTTTTGGCGCCAAAGTTATCGTACTCGTGCCTTAATCCGCTCGAGAATGATGGTTGCCATTAGTTTTCGTTTCAATACTAAGTAGAACGAAATTATTCTCGTCATGTGGATCGCCTGTCCAGCTTTACTTAAAACATAACCTGCTCTCATTTCCTGCTTACTGACTTTGTTTTTGAGTTTTCACCTCATTTAAAAATATACGCAACACACTTGGATGAACGCATCTCAAAGCTAAAGCACATTTTATATTAAAATAACTTTAAATCAAAATCAACTCTAGCGAGATAATTAATCTGATTTTACCTTTCCTTGCTTTGAAATAAATATTTTTCCGTTTGTTTTCCTTTTCAATGATACAGAAAAATAAAAAGGAATCACATTTCACCCCATGGCAAAAGTTAAGATGAAGAGGTATTCGATTCAAATTACAGTAATCTGAAAGTGTAAACAACCCAGCCTATTGGAGCATCAAGTAAATACAAAGCAGATGAGACGCCTACCATACAGAAAAACAAGAAACAGAAGCTCTTTTCGATCAGATTCAGAGTACGAGTAAGTATGTCTGTGAGTTTATATATAGTAACAGTATATTCTGAAGGCCTGACTCTTTAGCATTCTTCTATATCCGAATAAATTTCATTCCCGCCAAAGTGATGAGCATAATTAATTTCATGTTCTTCTGAATCGAATTAAACATAAACAAGACACAAACCTGAATTTATATCCCAACGCAGACTATAACCATACCATAACCCTTGGCTACAGGTTCTAGGAATCCGATTCTAAGATGGCATCAGGAACAGGAAGTTTGATTAATCCAATACAAATTGTAGGAATATATTGCAGAGAGTTCCGAGATCTGAGTTTCTAAATGCGTTAACACGACTAATGAGATTATTTTTATGGTAAGTAATAAAATATAATTACAACTCTTTGAAAAAGAGATTCACAAAATAAGAATTATTATGAAAACTTTTGGTAGGTAGACGCCCATGTAGTTAAGATCTTAAGGCCACTATATACGAAACTCTTATTGTAATGGTTTTGTCCCCCTTACTTGAATAGCTTTACTGATGGTTAATTTGTGTTTCGCTCTTTACTACGTACCTTAACTATGTACCTTACCTAACCTACATACATATAGACATAGAGAAGAAAAGCAGAACAGTTAATTTCCACTGCGTTAATGGCTGAATTTAATTTCTATAACAGTTATTGTCGTATTTTAATGGCAAATATTTATCTAAATTATGGTAATTTGGAAATTTTCAGGTCCTGTGTGAAAGGCATACCTATAGCGAGATTGGAGACAATTTAAAATGAAAATGAGAACAGATGTAAAACATTGTTTATTGTTGAAATTTAAATTTTAAAGGACACGTTCTAAGCGTGAAAGACATTTTATGACAAGTTGAAGAAATATTTTTGCCCTCGAAAATAAGATATATGTAGGGGGACTGATTGTCAAAGAAGCTGATAACCAGCATTTTATACGGTTTTTCCAAGTCAATGTGGTAGTAAACAAGGCATCACAAATTATAGCCATAACACTAATTCCTATACTTAATTGGAAAAACATTTTTTATTACTGTGGTGACAACACAGTCAAATAGCCGTGACATGGCAATGCAGCAGGGTAATATAAGTATCCCATTTAAAAATAATTGAACTTCTGTAAGGGTCTATAGAAGTAAATTCCTAACGTGGTTATGTGGTATGCTGCTATTACTTTGCTTGAAAACCAATTAACAAGTTTTGCTCATGGCTATTATTTGTATCAGAAATCAGTGCAAAAGCAGATGAATACTTGCCCCATATGCCCCAAAAGTCAATTGCATTCACAATGAATATAACAATGATGCAGTTAATCTGAAAATATTTTGTATATTATCTCTAAAGGGCAAGTATACTTATATGTTTGTACATATTGGCATTAAATCAATAATTATAATTATGTAGTTATATAGTAGAACAAGGGCGAGCAGTTGATTTTTGGAGTGAATTTGTAACCAAAATCTGAATATGTGTGTTTAAAGACGTGTGTGAAGTTGGCATAACATTTTTGAGCTAGGCCAATGGGACCATGGCAGGAATTTGCAGTTTTTTTGCATTTTTAATGCATTTCTATTCCTGATTTTGCAGTTCACCAAATAGTGGGTGTAATCGACTGTACTGCTAACTTCACTGTGAAGTTAGCAGTGCCTATGCTTTTCTCAGCAACCGTGCTAGCTAGGAATCTGAAATAAGGCTCTGAATTTGCAGTTTAATTTGCAGTTTCAGAAAAGGAAAAAACCAAATTTCTAAATCCTTACATAAAAAAAAATTCATACTGTACTGCTAACTTCACTGTGAAGTTAGCATAAAAGTCCTTTTCTCAGCAACGGTAATACTTAGAAATTTGCAGTTAGGCTCCAAATTTGCAGTTTAATTTGCAGTTCAAGAAAAATTAATTTCCAAATTTTTAAGTCCAAATTTGAAAAAAAAATCGAATAAATTCATTTTTCACTGTTAATATCACTGTGAAGTTAGCAGTACATACCCTTTTCTCAGCAACTGAGCCACCTAGAAAATTGCAGTTTAGGTCCAAATTTGCAGTTTTTCATGCACTTCAAGAAAAAACTAAGTTCAAATTTGTGCGTCCAAATTTGACAAAAAAATCGAAAATTTTACTTTGCACTGTTAACAACAGTGTGAAGTTAGCACTACATACCCTTTTCTCAGCTACTGTGCTAGGTAGGAAAGTGCAGTTAGGGTCCAAATTTGCAGTTTTTCATTTACTTCATGAAAAAATGCAGTTCAAATTTTGAAGTCAAAATTTGGCATTAAAATCGAAAAATTCACTTTGCACTGTTAACGTCAGTGTGAAGTTAGCAGTACATACCCTTTTCTCAGGAACTGAGCCAGCTAGAAAATTGCAGTTGGTGTCCAAATTTGCAGTTTTCCATTTACTTCAAGAAAAAACTTAGTTCAAATTTTTAAGTCCAAATTTGACAAAAAATCGATTAAATTAATTTTTCACTGTTAACATCACTGTGAAGTTAGCAGTACATACCCTTTTCTCAGGAACTGAGCCAGCTCGAAAATTGCAGTTAAGGTCCAAATTTGCAGTTTTTCATGCATTTCAAGAAAAAACTAATTTCAAATTTGTACGTCCAAATTTGACAAAAAAATCGAAAAATTCACTTTGCATTGTTAACGTCAGTGTGAAGTTAGCAGTACATATCCTTTTCTCAGGAACTGAGCCAGCTAGAAAATTGCAGTAAAGGTCCAAATTTGCAGTTTTTCATGAACCTCAAGAAAAAACTAAGTTCAAATTTTTAAGTCCAAATTTGACAAAAAATCGATTAAATTAATTTTTCACTGTTAACATCACTGTGAAGTTAGCAGTACATACCCTTTTCTCAGGAACTGAGCCAGCTCGAAAATTGCAGTTAAGGTCCAAATTTGCAGTTTTTCATGCATTTCAAGAAAAAACTAATTTCAAATTTGTACGTCCAAATTTGACAAAAAAATCGAAAAATACACTTTGCATTTTTTTTTGCAAAAAGTAAAAGTTAAAGGCCTAACTACATTCATTTCACTTTTGTACAAAAGTGCAAAAGTGAAAAATACAAACATATGCTAGAAACACCTTTCTTCACAGTGATGTTAACAGTGAAAAATGAATTTAATCGATTTTTTGTCAAATTTGGACTTTAAAATTTGAACTTAGTTTTTTCTTGAAGTAAATGGAAAACTGCAAATTTGGACAACAACTGCAATTTTCTAGCTTGCTCAGTTCCTTCGAAAAGGGTATGTACTGCTAACTTCACACTGACGTTAACACTGCAAAGTGAAGTTTTCGAATTTTTTTGTCAAATTTGGACTTAAAAATTTGAACTAAGTTTTTTCTTGAAGTAAATGGAAAACTGCAAATTTGAACACCAACTGCAATTTTCTAGCTGGCTCAGTTCCTGAGAAAAGGGTATGTACTGCTAACTTCACACTGACGTTAACAGTGCAAAGTGAATTTTTCGATTTTAATGCCAAATTTTGACTTCAAAATTTGAAATGCATTTTATCGTGAAGAAAATGAAAAACTGCAAATTTGGATCTATACTGCACATTTCTACCTAGCACAGTTGCTGAGAAAAGGGTATGTACTGCTAACTTCACACTGTTGTTAACAGTGCAAAGTAAAATTTTCGATTTTTTTTTCAAATTTGGACTTAAAAATTTGGAAATTAATTTTTCTTGAACTGCAAATTAAACTGCAAATTTGGAGCCTAACTGCAAATTTCTAAGTATTACCGTTGCTGAGAAAAGGACTTTTATGCTAACTTCACAGTGAAGTTAGCAGTACAGTCGATTACACCCACTATTTGGTGAACTGCAAAATCAGGAATAGAAATGCATAAAAAATGCAAAAAAACTGCAAATTCCTGCCATGGTCCCATTGGCCTAGCTCAAAAATGTTATGCCAACTTCACACACGTTGTTTAAAGGTAGGTAAATATAGCATGGTATCGAATACAAAATTCTGGCATGGTTTTGTAGGAGTGGGAGGCTAAAACTTGCTTGGTTTCCTATTATCGTGTAAGGTGCACACTAGAACCAAAGATAATATAACAAGTAAAGATGTCGCACGTAGAACAAAAATCTGTGCCCAAAAATCTAAATCACCATGGGTCCACCAACATGTATCTAAGCTTTGAAAGCCATAAGCAACACTCAAAAGTTGCTTCAATCTGTTTCCTCTCATATTCTCTCTGCATTCTTTTGCTACTTTGTTGCTGGACCTATGCCTACCAAAGGAAAAAAATTCATTTAATGTTCAGAGTTTGGCTTCTGTCAGTAGGAAGAAAAGAGATGGGTACCGGAATATGGACTATTTTAGTTTGTTCATTTTTTTTCCTACAGACAGATCGAAAGAAAAATTTGTCGAGAGAATGAATTGCGTGTTTTGTTTTTGTTTGTTTTTCGAGATATCTAGATTTTTTTCTTGGTTGGGTTCTTCGTCCATGTGTTTTGTTGTTGTATCTTGTGCTTGGCAAGTGCAATAAGAAAAAAAAGATAATGAATGAGAATGAATTATACCTACCTATAGGAAAGCCAGTTGAATGGAGAAATCCTACCATTACCGAAGACATAAGCAGGTAGTTCGCTAGAAGTTTCAGATTTGGATTCTAGTGCCATCAGTTATTAGGAAATGGAAAGTCAGAAACTGAAACTTTTGAATCAATTTGCACTAAATGATTTTTGCCACGATCTCAGCCTGTCGAAGGAGAAATCAGAATTGCTCGCTTCACGATTAAAGGAAAGTTGATTTTTCGAACCAGACACAAAAGTAACTTTTTACCGAAATCGAGAAAAAAAAAATTCAAAAAATATTTTTCGAAAACGGAGGACTTTTGCTACTGCAATAATGTAAACGGATTATTTGCTGAATTTGTAGACACTCATGACACAAACGATTGGCGACTGTTTATCAATGGGAGCAAATATAGTGTGAAAGCTGTTCTGCTTCATAAAGGTAATAAAATAAAAATCCATCAATCCACGTTCCGTTGGCCATTCCACGAAAAAAAAGAAAGTTAGGGAACAATGGAAACACTTCTTCATTATGCTAAGCTACAACTCTTACAGGAGGAAAATAATACTGTGATTTGAAAGTTTTGGCTTTACTCACAGGACTACAGGGTGGCTACACAAAATATAGCTACTTCTTGTGCCTCTGGGATAGCAGAGTAGATGAAAAACATTTCACCCAACCCGATTGGCCATGTCTAGAAAATCATATAGTTGGGAAGAGCAACGTAGCTGTACAAGCACTTATTGAAAAACACAACGTAATTATTCCTCCCTTGCATTTAAAACTTGGGCTAATGAAAAATTTTGTGAAAGCGTTAGCAAAAGACCCCAAAAATAAAGGATTAACGTATTTGAAGATTAAATTTCCTAAACTGTCAACTGCAAAAATTAAGGCATGCATATTCGTTGGTCCATAGATAAAGAAATTGTTCAATGACACTGAGTTTTCGAAATGCTTAAGAAGTGCGGAAAAAAGGCTTGGAATGCTTTTCAGGAGGTAATTCATGGTTTTCTGGAAAACCGCAGGAGTCCGGACTACCGTCCATTGATAGAAAAGTTGATTGTTAGCTTTCATGCAATTGGTGAGTATATTTTTATTAGTATTAGGACATTGCTAATTGTGAATTCACATTAACTACATTTAGGTGTTCAAAAACATAGATTTTATTGCTTTCAGTTTCAGGAGCGCGCCATGTCTTTGAAAATGCACTTTCTGCACAGTCATATGGAATCTTTTCCTCCGAATTTAGGAGCTGAGAGCGATGAACAAGGTGAGAAGTTTCACCAGGATCTTGCAAATATAGAAAATCGATATGAGGGTTTTTGGGATCAAGGCATGATGGCTGTTTGTTGCTGGATACAAGATACATCTCAACAAAAAAAGGAGGAGCATAAGCAATAAAACATATTTTCAATGAAACCCAAAAAAGTACCAAAAAATAAACAAAACCTGAAATTGACTTATTTGACTTATTATTTCATAACTTCTACATTTATCATTCGATTTTAGCAAACTTTTGGTTTTTATTTTCTCCAATAATAGCCTATTGAATAGACCTTTTAAAAAGGAACAATTACGTGCAAGGGTTTTTATTATTGAATATGTTTGCTTGGCCCATAAGCATGCTTAAAACCTAAAATGCTACTAAATTCACCTATGCGTTTCTGAGAGAATGGTCTGGCCACTTTTCAGTATTTTTGGTATAACTCGAAAACTAAGCCGAATTTGACAATTTTACACTTAAAACTTTTTGTTCAAAATTAAATTTTCTATCGAAATGGATAGTTTGGAAAATTTCTTAAAACAATTTAAGCAGGAAAAGTAAACAAAAACCAACATAAAAAAAATCGAAAAATCAACGATTCTTAAATTTTTTTCTAAATTGCGCATAACTTTTTTCGGAGAAAATATACGCTCAAGACATTCATCAACAAAGTAAACTGGAGTCTTACGGCTTTAATATGACATGTTAAAAAAGCTATATTAATTAAAAATTTACAGAGATATAGCCATTCAAACTTTACCATTTCTTATTATTTTCCGCAGTTTTTGCCCGAAACCCCATTTTTTGGTACTTTATGACAAATTTAACGTTCCCAGCACCTAAGACCAAATCTTATGTTAATCGGACCAGCCGTTCGGTCTGTAGGTCTGAACGCATTTAAAAACAGCCGAAAAACGAACACAGAATCAAGCTTTTGCAACTTCAAACTTTATATGAAAGGCGTGTTAATAATGATTTAATATTTTTCCACCAACTTATCAGAGGTGAAATTGATGCACCTGACTTGTTAGCCTGTATAGGCATTAACTACCGCGGAGGATCACACCACCTACGAAGATTTGAATTTTTTCACGTTCCTTTTCATAGAACCAATTATGGTATACATGAACCTCTTAATCGTATGTGCAAACTTTTTAATTTGAACGCTTCTACTGTTGATTTTAACATTAGTAAAGTAGGATTAAAAACATTGTTGCGTACCAGTCCACTCCACTCTCGTAATTTTTTAACGTCTTGGTAGATACCTTATTTAAATGTTTTATATTATATTTAATTTAATTTTGTTAACTTTATTTTATAATTATTATGTTGTTTCATATTATATTTTGTATTTTGTTTAATTTTGTTAATTTTTTGTATCTTTTTATGTGCTTGTGTTAGCTTGCTTTATCTACTAACCACTAACACATGCACTCATGATGAGCCTCTGTTTGTAGTATGCAGCTTGCTTTAAGCTCTCTACAACATGAATTCTGAAGTGTAAGAAAAAAAAAAAAAAAAAAAATTGCGAACTTACATCCTTTTTATAAATTCTCTATAGTTCTAATGTCATATTATATCAAAATTTTGATTTCGAACATTTTTACGAAAGTGAAATTTGCCATATTGTACCGAAAAAGGGACTTTCGGGCCAAAACTGGGAAAAATTATAAGAAATGATAAGGTTTGAATGGAAATATCTCTGTCAATTTTGAACAAATAATAATTTTTGAGCATGCCATATTAAGGCCTTTAGTCTGTACTTTGTTTTGTTTTTGCATGTTTTGACCCTATCTTTGCTTCAAAAAAAGTTATGCACAATTTATTAAAAAATTTAGATATCCTTGATTTTTTGATTTTTTTAAAGTTGGTTTTTGTTAACTTTGCCTGCTTAAATTTGTTTGTAAAATTTTTTGAACTATCCATTCCAATAGAAAATTTAATTTTGAACAAAAAGTATTACAGTCAAACTTCTTTATAACGAACTTCCTTATAACGAATATCTCTTTATTGCGAACCGCCACTATGTCCCCGTCCCCTTAAATAAATATCCTATATAAATGTGTTTCCATATAACGAATTTCCTTATAACGAAATTCTCTTTATAAGGAAATAAATTTTGGGACCCAGCATTATAATTGTTTCTATATAACGAAATTCCGAACAAAATTTTTTCACAATTTTCTGCAAATAAAATCATTTCGGTTTTTGCGAATTCCTCGATTTTGCACATCTTTGCTATCTCTACGCTCAGATTTGTTGTGTGTTAAAAATTTTAATTATTGTCAACGAAAATTTTCGTTTTGACGATTAAGCTTTGGTTCCATAACTGCAAAAACAAAAAAAAAGAACAGCCCAACTGTGCATTTCAAGTGCTTTGTTCTGAGTTCTTTTAAAATGTCGAAGCGAAAAGTTATTGCACTTTCGTTAAAATTGTCCATTTGTGAAAATAAAAAAGGTTGTTGTTTTTTATATGATATTAAAAAAAAACAATATTTTCAATAATTTCAGAAAAATTCTTTATTGCGAATTTTGTATTAAATTTCTCTATAACGAACCAAATTTTTGGTCCCTTGAGGGTTCGTTATAAAGAAGTTTGACTGTATGTGTAAAATTGTCGAATTCCGCTTAGTTTTCGAGTTATACCAAAAATACTGAAAAGTGGCCAGTGTGACCTTTCTCTCAGAAATGCATGGGTGAATTTAGTAGCATTTTTGGTTTTAAGCATGCTTATGGGCCAAACATACACATTCAATACCAAAACCCTTGCACGTAATTGTTTCTTTATACCTCTCATTTTCCGGTCTATTCAATAGGCTATAAACTATGTTTCACTTAAGACCTTAAAAGTATTTAAAATAATTTTTTCTCTACTAAAAATCATAAATTTTTGAAAAATCAGTGTTTTTCAAACTTGGATAGTCTGTAACTTTATGAATTGGAGTCCGACTAACTTAAACAGAATATGGCTAGAAAGGAAAGGATCATAGTATCTATCAAAAAATATAAAATTTGTTATGCTCTGCTTACAAAAGTACTAAAATTTAAGCCAGTTTGTGAAAAAAGAACCCAAAAAATGTTTTTTGCTCATACATCTCAAAAACGCTTCTTTGGAAAAAAAACAAGTTGCATTTTCGGATTCAACGACCCAAAATTAGTGGGAAAAATATGTTTTCTTTCAGGACCCTACGATGACCCTAAATTTTGCCTAATGCTTTGTAATAGCTGCTCGTTTTTGCATCATGGCAACAATAGCATCCACGATAAATTTTTCCGGTTGCAAGAGTTGGAGGATGCGACAGAAAGCGGAATTACAGATTCCATAGTGAAATATTTGCAGGAGCTGAAAATACCGGTCACTATAATGATAGGTTTAGCTACAGACAATGCAGCTATCTATGATGCAAAGTGACCTTAACATTGTCAGAACGAAACTAAAAAAAATCAATCCTGCAATGTTTTACCAAAGATAATATAATATTATCTTTGCTTAAAGCTTCAATTCGTGACCAAAATAATTTCGTTCCACGGTGGTCTGTAAGCAAAGTCGACCTGAATATGAGTTCTACCAACAACTTCGAAAACTGCATTTTAGACATGAAAATGAGTTTAGAAAATAAATCTCCCGTTGATATTTTCGAAACGTTGTTTGACTTGTCGTTGTCTTTATGCTTCCCAACAGAGCCATTATAATTTTGAACTATCGAAACAAGATCGGCAAGTTTTTATAGGCATTACTTTTATTTGTGGCTAACACTCAAACTCAATGCCAAGGGAGTCCATATATTTACAATTGAACGAGGACACGCGAGCTCCAATAGTTGCGAACAACATGTCTCACAAGTCGCAACAAATTTTTTGAATTAAAAAAGTTTATTCACTTGGCCGACAACTATCAAAAAGATACTCAAGATAAAATGGCTAACAAGTAGTTGTGGCTATTTATATAATTTTGACACATACTGCAGTGCCTAAAATATAGATCTTGAAATATTGCATATACTATTTGCAAATCTCGAGTCGTTCTTGAATAATTAGAAACTGTTAAATATCCTACTGACCACATAATATTTTTCGATAACTATTTTTCTTCCCATGAGCTGTTGCACTTATTGAGAAATGATTCAGAGCCACTGCAACCACAAGAGAGAATAGGACAAAAAATGTCCATGGCAAGTGAGGAAAGAGTTCAAGAAAAAGAAAAGAGGAGTGTGTGTATGAGCACAGTTATGATGCAAAACAACAAAATTCTATTCGTAAAATGGAATGACAATAGTGTTGTTACTATGGGCACAAATTATGATGCCATAGAACCATTGCATTTTGTGAAGCGTTGGTCAACTCCAGAGAAAAAAAGGTCCTCATAACTCAGCCAAAACTAATCGCTGACAAGAATAAAGGAATGGGTGGCGTTGATTTGCATAGTCAAGCGGTGAATGCATGCAAAGTAAAAATAAGAGAAAAAAATGGTAGTGGCCGCTTTTCACTTATATGCCCAGCTCTACACTAGTGAACGCTTGGAAGCTCTCTAAACTCGCAACCGATTCCCGAGAGGATTTATTATGATTCCGAGAAGTGTTGCACGTTGCACGTCACTATCTTAAAAATTACACTCTTAAGACTACAACACCAAAACGTTTACTGTTGCTGTAAGTGTACCATATGCCAAGGGACCCCATTTTCCTCAAAGAAACCTCTTAGGTGCAAAGAATGTCACATGAGGGTAAGGTGGAGTTGTAAGCTATGTGCCATTGCTCTTTGTGTTGAAAAAAATTCCATATTAAGAATTGGAACCCACGCTTTACCACTGTACCCGCTTGGGTACAGTTCAATAACCTTACAAGTTATTTACTTTAAAAAAAAATATTTTTGCTAATTTATGTTGTTACGAAGGTATTCAATAAAAATATGTTGAGCTGAAATTGAATTTTTAACTTTAAAAGACTGGTTTTAAATGGGTTAAAAAAAGGTAAAGTACCACAAGATGGTCGTCGGAAACATCAATGTTCCCCGAGAGGTATTCCTGGAGAAATATGTGAACAAAAAAAATAAAAACGTACATTATGGTAATAATTCTTAAAACAAAAAATAAATACCTTGACGTCAGACTCAATGTCAAATAAATGTTCGGATTTTTCTTATATAAGAATCTAAATTGCGGAGATTAAGTTAGTTATCATTTTTACCGAAATTATTTCAAAAAAAAATTTGATGTAAGTTTCAGCAAACCACAGGTCAACGTTTAGTACGAAATGTGAGGAGCTTAATATGAAAGTAAATTGTTCGTTTCTAAATGAAAATGAAAAAAGGACTGCCGAAGTTAAACTTTTGTACCACAAACAATAGCCACGAAAATTCTATTCTAAAATGCAAGCCATTTGATCCATCAAATTTTATGTACCTTAATTAAAAAGGCTATTTGTCAATAGTACTGATGGCTGGGCTGTAGCAGATTCCGAGTATCGGTTCATCTAAAGTGTCGAAGCTATGGCAAAGATTGTGACTAAAATATATTCAAGAACTCTTCACTTTGGACAAAAATAAAAAATAACGATATAGGAATCCCTCACGAAAAATGTCTTCCTGGAACAACAAGTCCAAAAGTTCCATATTTTTTGGTTGGAAGAATCTTCTTTGTCCATATGGAAGGCATAACTTGACAATTGAAAAAATAATATTCAACTACCGCTTATCTAGAGCTCGGAGATATATAGAATCAGATATGCTTTCGGAATTGTAAGCAATAAATGGAGGATTTTTCACCGACCAATAAACCTTAATATTGATTTTGCTACCGTTATGGTAAAAGCCTGTGTTGTCCTACAAAATTTGTACGCATCAGAGATAGATATGAGGATGAGGACACTGTCCTCGCGTTCGGCCATCTAACTGATAGGTTTTCCAAAAATTTTCAGATACCTTGAGTTGTTTTTGCATCAGCTGACATCGGCTGTTTTTTTTACAAGGAATTACAACAACACAAAAATATCCGGATCGCTAAAGATATGCAGGCGAGCCCGCCCAATGACAATTTACTGGACTTGAAAACATAGTTCCTTAGTTCCAGCATCTGCGGTACAAGGAGGATTGTCAGCCAATAACATACGGTAGATTGTGACTGATTATTTCTTAACTCCGCGGGATCAGTTAAATGGCAGTTAATGACAACGATACACTTCGTCTCTTTAAAACAAGAATATAAATAAACATTGTAATAAATATTTCTTCTTCTTTATATTTCTACTGACTTCTACTCACCACCGCACCCGTTCGCAAATTTTTTAAGTCGATAAAATGAAAGGAACAAATTAATTTTTAATGTTATTTGAAATCAAAAGTAAAACAATGCTATGCAGAGCACGCGAGAGCACAATGAAACCGAACTTGTTCACTCCACACCAACACAACTACTAAAACTTTCATACATGCCCGGTAGCTAGCCGGCTACCGGGCATGTATGAAAGCGCAGTTTTATATACGGTATCCACTGCTGAATTTAAAACCGGCTAACCAGTCCCGGCAGCTGTCTATTGCAGTGAGCGAAGCCGGCAGCATTTCTTCTGTCAGCTGCCGGCTAACCTGTTCTGGCACGTATGATATGAAAGCTTCCATATGATCTTTAACCCAACGACCGGTTAGCCGGTACCGGGTTGCCAGCTATGTGTGAAATGGCTCTAAGTCAGATAAAATTTGCTCAATATCGGGACATTAGTAACCAAAAATCGGGACAAATCGGGACTTAGAAAAAAGAGCATTTAAAATTCAGTTTTGTAACTTAAATATCTTAGAGTACTTACTGTATAAAAAGTCTGTCATTACGAGAGATTTGTAATTCTGGTAAAATGTCTAAGTCTTGACCTGGCGACAAAGTGTATTCCTTTGGTATTTCCACTCGATGTTTTTCCAAAAAATTTTAAGAACGTACCGTGGTCAATATATGAAAACAATTTTTGTTTGAAGGATATAAAAGCTGTTTGTAGTTATCGTGTCTGGACTCTGATGCCTTCTGATGTGATGAAATCACACAAAGTTGGTTCATAATTTAAACAATAATAAATAAAACCGTAAATGTTAATTTGAATTTTAACAATTTTCTATTCATGACAAGTTCCTCTACAAGTTATTTGCACAAATTCGATTAAAATTTACTAAACTAAATATACTTTTTGGCACAAACTACTCACATATTTTTATAAGTTCGGGAGATCATTGTTATGAAAGTAATTTTTCATTCTTTAACACATGAAAGTTATTTTTCATGAGTAAAAAAAGAAAAGTCGGGACAAAATCGGGACATTTTGTGTATCGGCACAGATATCAGGACAGTGTTCAAATATTGGGATAGTCCCGGGACGTATGGTAGGCCTAGGTGACTTCCCAGCCACGTAAATATATTATTTAGTTGCGAAGCAACAACAGGCCGAATGCGGACGGATTAATTGTTGAAGAACCTTGGAAACGAAATAAGGACAACGAACTTCGGATCTGTACAGGAATGTTCTGTCTCTTTTTGAACCCAGTATAGCCGAACATTTAGCTGATGCCCTAGACTGCTACAAGGCAGACATCACCACCATCCATGAACTGCAATGGGGTAGGCATTTGCCAACATCGGCCTCATATCGTCCCTCTTCTCACGAACTGACGTATCTGCTTTTTCAATATTTTACAAGAGAGCAGTTTTTAGTTATGTGTCCTCCTTCTATAAGCGTTACTTCTGTGTTTTATAACGGTTTTGGTATTTTTTTTTATTGTAAAATTACAAGAATATGTTAAAGTTTCAAATGATATGAGATACAATGCAAATGCAATACTTAAAACAGTTACAAATAATCGATCAACCAGATACGACAGTTCGTGAGAAATTTTAGTGACAATTTTTAGTGTCGTGGCAGTATACACAGACACCACTGTTTTGAAAAAAGCTTATAAGCGAGGCATTTTAGTGTTGTGACAGTATGCACAGGTATTACTGTTTTGAAAAAAGCTCGCCCATAAGCCTTGTATTGACAATTTTTGTTTTACAGAGTATTGTAAACAGGAAGAACCGAATGCAATTTAAATTTAGTTTAGTTATAGGTCAGTAGCAACATCTTAGCATAAACTTAAAGCGTTTTTATTTCTACTTACCGATAAATGCACCTAGTACCTGAAACCACAATAATTTGCAATAAATTGGAAAACTGCTACCCACATAACTATAGTTACGTCTGTTCGTGAGAAACTTTTTACCTAAAATTGCAGTTATGCCAACTATGTCATAACGCATTGAACCATGTTCCAGACATTTTTCAGGGACTCTAATGATGTAAAAATATGCAATCAAGTTAACCAAGCACATATATGCCCATAATCGACAATTTGCGAGTTACGTCACTTCGTGAGATGAGGGACGAAATGTGCGCATGCCCCCACAAAGGAGAAGGATGACGATCTACTAGCTCCTTGACAAGACATATGAGCAATGTCCTAGCTATGAGAATAAGATTGGCTTGGGTGATTTTAGTGCCAAACTAGGAAGAGAAAACATCTTTGGAAGCACAATCGTAAGATTTTCCCACATCTTGATATAAATAATGGGACATCGTAAATTCTTGGTCAATCAACCGCCTACCAGATTGACCACATTGCGATCGACGCAAGGCACTTCTCCAGTATAAAGGAAGTCCGAACTTTCCGAGGAGCCATCGTTGACTCGGACCACTACCTCGTTTTGGCGAAGATAATGCTACAGATATTCAGACGAAATTAAAAATAAAGAAATATTGTGCGGAAGTTAGACAACGACGGACGGCTACAGTCGCAAGAAATTGACAGGTCCTTTTCTGATTGAGTCTCTCACGCCCTCTTAAATTGTCCTATTCTGGAATCTTCAAACATCGAGAACCAGTGAAAGAATTGCTAGGGAGCCATCAGAGATGCCGCCTCTGACTTGCTTGGGCCTCACACGACCACCACAATGAAACTCTTGGTTCAACGAAGAGTCCCGGCAGGGACATGCATCAAACAACAGGCATACAAAGCGGCACTGCATAGAAAGACCAGAGCTGCTCGCGAGCTCTACAAGCAGAAGAGGAGAGAGGAACACCAGCTTCTCAGAAGGAAAAAGAAAGAGCGTGAGAAGCGCGCGATGGAGGAAATAGAGAGATGCCATTACAGGAATAAAGGTCGGAAGTTTTACCAAAAAGTAAGGAGAAGCTCCAAAGGTTACAAGATCCAAACGCCTGCAAGGACGATCAGGGGAACATCGAAGTAGAATCACAATTAGGGATGAGGCTATGGAAAAATAATTTCTGCAAATTGTATAGTGGCAATGACGAATTCCGCTGTCATGCAGCACCATTCAACCTGGACGACATAGGCCAACAATTCCGTCCACCCGATCTCGACGAAGTGCGGATAGATCTGAACTAACGTTCAATAAAGCTGCTGGAGCTGAGGCCGAGCTATTCAAAGCGGCTGGCGATGAATTCGTTAGGAGTATGCACCAGCTCATCTACAAAATATGGCCGAAAGAAAGTATGCCCGATAAATGGAACTTCAGCATTATTTGCATATTCCTGAAGAAAGGTGATCCTCTGGACTGAACCAACTACAGAGGCATAAGTCTCCTTAACATCGAATACAAGATCTCTTCTGCCGTACTTTGTGAACATCTGAAGCTATTCGTCAACAACCTGATAGGTCCATACCAGTGTGGCGTTTTCGTAGTACCTCGTGAAATTATGGTTAGTGCATTGGACTGTCATGGCAAAGGTGTGGCTTCGATTCCCAGCCGTGCCACTTAAAAATAGAAATGTTTTATCCGAGGTACTGCCTCTTGCCAGGAACTGACAAATACTCCTAGAGTATATTTGTCATGAATAAGTTCTTCTCATCTAGACGTTCGTACTCGGCAAATAACTGTAGGTCCCTTCCATTTCATCTTACAACACGCACAATGAATGCGTGAGAGTTGTAAGTCACTAGGCCCTGGTTCTCCACGAGCTGTTGCCCCACCCAGTTTATTTACACCAGTGTGGCCTTAGGCCAAAAAAGTCCACCATCGATCGACCAAATATTCACACTAATGTAGATCTAGGAAAAACCCAAGAGTTGCAAATCGATGCCCATCAAATTTTCATCGATGTCACGTATGGCAGCATCCATAAAAACGAGCAAACAATTTCTAACTTTGGCATCCCTCCCAAACTCCGTCCGTTTATGCAAGATGACGATGGATAATGCACGCCGCTCCATCAACATCCTTTTTATCTCAAAAAAGGTTTTAGACAAAGCAACGTGCTAACATGCAACTTCTTCAACATCGTTCTTGAAAGAATAGTGCAAAACGTCAACACAAAAAGGCACAATCTTTCAAAAGTCCATCCAATTACTCGCTTACGCCGCCGGCAATATTCACATAATCGGACGAACAAAGCGTGACGTCAGTAGTGCTTTCGTGACTATTGAGCAGGAAGCCAAGGAAACGTGTTTAACGGTGAATAAAAAGAAGACACAATACATGTTGTCAACAAGAAAAAACACCCAACATTGACGACTCGACTTTGTCTACCTAGGCTCCGATCAACTCAGTGAACGGTACCAGTGCTGATATCAAACGAAGAATTACTCTTGCCAATAGCTATTTCTTTTAGCTAAGAAGGTAATTGAAAAGCAAAGCGCTCTCTCGAGCAACAAAAGTGTCTCTATATAAGACGCTTCTCATCCCGATCCTGATGTATGGAGCAAAGGCATGGACACTATTTTTGGTGGATGAGAACACGTTAGGTTATTTTGAGAAGGCTGGGTCACTTAGAATGAACATCAATGTTCCGGCTCGGAAAGTTTTTGAATCCAACCAACAGGGACGGTGCAGTAGAGGAGGACAGGGTTCCAGGTGGCGCATGCAAGTGGAAGATGACATCAACCTACTTGGCGCTTGAAACTGGAGACAGCTAGCTAAAAACCGAGGCGGCTGGAAGAAGCTTGTTGGTTAAGATGTTGGTCAACCCTGGACGGTAGTGCCACCTTAAGTAAGTAATTAATTATAATGACAAAAATAACCAACAAAAGAATGAGCATTGTTCTGGCAGCCTTTCAGTCGTGTAAATCCAGCAGTAACTCTTCAACAACGGAGTGAGTATTTCGTGACGTTTCATTTATAAAACAGTTTATCAAGCTTTTCTATCGAAGATTTGAAGACTTGAATAGAACAAATTGTTCGTTATTCATTTGTAGCAGCCACGCATTTGAGGGGGTTGTGTCAAATATCGTACTTAAACTTCAGACAACAGCTCAGAAATTGATTTATTTTGTATCCTATTTCTCTTTATTAAAGACCCTTTCACGTTTCACCAGAAGTTTAATAAGCAAAAATATTTTCTGAGATGTGACAAAAGAGGAATACCTAAATAAGCTGGGATGAAGAAATTTTAATAGGAATTACCTGAAAATGCGTTAATGGAAATTAACAATAATTGCATTTTATATGCCCACAGTCCCCCACCTGCATAACATGCGTATGAGCGGTTGATATCAATTTGATGAAAAAGAGGTACAGAACAAATTAACGAATTCAGGTGGAAATGGTTTGGAGTTTCCTACTCAAACTGATGCAGTGGAGGTGGAATTAATTGCATGTTGCATATTTCACTGTAAGGTGTAAGGAAGCAAATCTACTGCAACGAACAAAATGGTGCAACTTGGCCAACCACATATTATTGGCATTATTAATACAAAAAGGTCGACTTTAAAGCAAAAGTGCAGGGATTATAGCAATTATATTTTTGTAAATGAATTAACTGGGTTACCGACTTAATAACTATTATGTCAAAGGTTCGATTTTTCAGTAACAAAAATAAAATACAAGCCTGGGTCACACGTACTTGCTCTTATTTTTATAGTTCAACAAGTTACTTGGAACTTAAATGATAGAGTTCTTCTTCTACTCAAACTCTTATGATCAGTGACGTTTATTCTAAGGTGCGCAGGTGCAAAAACAGCCGCTGGACCATCATGCTCGATGGTTTTCAAAATGCTTTGAAAACTTACTGGCTCGTCCAACCAGCCAACTTGTGTGAACACATGCTCGACAACATCGGTATTTTTTGTTTGCATTATTTAGCCACGGTGACGGGAAAAAATGGCAACGGTAACAAATAATGAGTTCTGGGGATAGTTCTTCGGATTCTAAGAGACTTTACCAGAGGTTTGGGAAATAAAAAGCGAAGTTTATAAAAAAAAATTTGCAAGCCATACTGCGTGCGTTTGTTCCGAAAAATTAAAAATAATGTTACTCGACAATATCAGTCGCAAAGTTGGGTGTACAGTTATTTTTTCCATCGAGCCATGTTGTCGAGCATGTTGGTCCACGAAAACCCCCCCAATCTTCCTACTTCCTTACATGCTGGCTCCACTAGACATGAGCGATGCCCAACATACAAACCAAAGTCCAATCAGCAGTCTGATTTGTACGGATATGCTCAGACATGGATTTTTGAGGCTCCATTGTTTTTTTTTCAAGACATGTTCATAGTCTTAGCATGTCTCATGCCCAGTGGAGCCAGCATGCTATAGAAATAAGATAGCACGCCGCCGGTGGTGGTGGATGGTGATATTCACATTACAGTGCTGGGGGATCATGACAAAAATTCCTCTGCTTGAGAGTTTTTAACAAAATTAGGAAAAAAGTGGATAGGTACACTTTTTTCTAGTTATAAAAAAAATCTAAATAACAAATAAGGCGAAAAATATCATAATTGCTTTAAGGCGATACATATTGAAATTTATTTTGACTTTGAACACTTTTGATTTGTTTGCTTATTTTAAGGAAATATATAGCTTGGTTCACATCCTTCACATTTGAATGTACTTAGTTTTCGTTTTCAATAAATTGTAACGAGGTTATATTGGCACCACAAAACAACTATTAAAGCAACGAAAGCCCTTGCTAGCCACAGCATAGAGAATAACATGTTCCCGATTTTGCAAATGCAGAAATTCTCCAAACTGATAAACATTGGTCGAAGAGATAAACTTTGGAGAAACAACATATCTTAAACAACAAAAACAATATGAAAAGAGGGCAGGACACACAGTGCATTTCGTCAGTGTATTGTTCTTTAGTCTCTACATAACCTTTTTTCTTTCTTTATTTATTTCTTTACTTTTGTCCTTCTTTCTCTCTATGTCCTTTTCCTTTTTTCTTTTTCCTTTTCTCTTTTTGCTTTTTTTTTTTTTTTTAGTCTGTGTTCCTATAGTTGACAAAACTTCTGATTAAGAGGTGCTCAAAAGAGCTTTAATTTTTTTTGGTTTCCTCGGTGTGTGACCAATCCAACGCCATTTACATTTTCTTATGTCGACGTCAAGCCGCTCTTGACTTGTCCTGCGCCACAATTCCTCATTTGATATTATTTGTGGCCAGCGAATCTTTAGAATGTGGCGAAGACAGCGATTCACAAAAGCCTGCAGTTTCTTTGAAATGGTAGACGTGACTTTCCAGGTTTCACAAGCATATAACAACACGGATTTGACATTGGATTCGAAGAATCTCAACTTAGTGCGTAAGGAGATTTGACTTGATTTCCAGATTGGGGACGGAGTACCGAAGGTAGCACAAGCTTTATTTATTCTAGTTTTAACGTCCAGATCCGTACCACCGTTTGCAGAAACAATACTGCCAAGGTAGTTGAACTGTTCCATTTCTTCAACTGGCGCGGCGTCTCCTGTAGAATAATATGCTGCTGTGTGGAGCGGCCTATGAGCATTATTTTTGTCTTTTTGCTATTTATTCTTAGACCACTCGACTCTCCTTTCACTTGCAGTGTTTGGCACATCCTGTTTAGCCCACTGATGTTATTTGCCAGTAGACATATATCATCGGTATAGTCTAAATGACTGAGCCTTTCGACCGGTCTCCATTGAATGCCCTGTCGCTCAACTGTACCAACACTGGCCGTATACGTATACGTCGTCCATCGCCAACAGGAAAAAAAAATGGCAATAGAACCCTTGTCTCACACCCCGTTGCACTAAGAAGGAGTCGGATAGCTGCCCATTGTGTAAAACAAAACACCTTGCGTTGTAGTAGGACTCTTTAATAGTGGCAAACATTTTTGGCGGAATTTCTCTACCAAGCAACGATCTCCATATATATTATCGGTTAACTCGATCAAAGGACTTCTCAAAATCCACGAACATGAGGTAAAGTGGTGATTGGAATTCCATCGACTGCTCGAGGACTATACGCAGGGTGTTGATATGGTCGACACACGATTGACCACTGCGGAAGCCAGCCTGATGCCTCTTGAGTGTAGACTCGATTCTATCCTTTATTCGCTCGAAAATGATGGTTGCCATTAGTTTTGGGAAAACAGACAAAACGGTGATACCACGCCAATTGTTGCAATTCTTTATGTCACCTTTCTTTTTAGTAAATAATAAACCATCTCTTTTTTTATTTTTTTTATCTTATTTATTTTACAAATGTTAAAAAACCAAATTTGTTTTTAAATTACTGTAATTTGCTCCTTATGACTAATTGTTATATGAAACTGTACATTTTTTCTAATATGCTTGTGTTTACATGTTTAATAAAGTGCCCCTGAAGAAGACTGAAAACTCAGTCGAAACGTCGGGAAAACTAATGAATATCTTTCATTAAAAACATATAGAGACCAAAATAGCCGAATAAGAGAAATCTTAAAAACTAAAACTAGGTAAATATAATCTCGAATAAATTAGTTTCGTTTTTATACGAAGCACACTGCTGGTCACATATACCAGACAGTAGCTTCAAATGTTTTTGGCTTCCGCCGTTAAACATCCCCCCTCCGCTATCCTCCTTTATCATCACCTTAGACTAAGGACTCTATCCCAATCTTCGCTGTCTGAGTCTCCTCTCCTCCGCCGCCGTAGTTAAGACTATAGGGACTCTATCCCAACCTTCACTGTCTTAGCCTCCTTACTTCAGACTAGGGACTCTACCCCAATCTTCGCTGTCTGAGCCTCTCTACCGTCATAGTTAAGACTGGGGACTCTATCACAACCTTCGCTGTCTTAACCTGCACATCGTTAGCTCAGACTAGGGACTCTATCCCAATCTTCGCTGCCTGAGCCTCCTCTTCTCCACCGCCGTAGTTAAAACTTGGGACTCTATCCCAACCTTCGCTGTCTTAACCTGCTTTATCGAAGCTAAGACTAGGGACTCTATCCCAACCTTCGCTGTCTTTAGCTCCGTACAAGGCTAGGGAACTGATCCCGCCATTAGAGTATATGAAATACCCTGGAAACTAAAAAAGCATCACAAGATTAAAGTAACCAACATTTTCGAAAATTGATAGGTATACGTAGTATTTGCAGCGATTAAATTTTCCAGGTAGAATTATTCACCAACCAGCCCATAATGTTAAGAAATTTGTTTGAACAAAATACAACCGAAAATTTCGAAAAACGAAGTTACGAAAGGAGAAAGTTTCGAAAGTAAAAGTTTCGGAAGAGAAAGTATCGACGGACAAAGTTTCTTCGTTGTTCCTTGAGTGATTTCAACGAAATTGACACAGGTGATGAATAAATTAAAATTTAAAGAAGATACCTGTTGACAAATTCATTTTCTGAATCAAAAGCAAAAAATCGATAGTGTTGCTTTATTTTTGGAAGCTGATTCGAGAGAGCTAAGGACACAAAATAAAGAAGAAAGGAGGATATTGCGAAACAACAGCAAAATTAAAGAGCTATCTGAAGGAAGCGGCGGAAGTTAAATTATCTGAGATCTAACTTTGAGTACTCAATAAAGAAATGCAATTACCGATTCGAAAAGAACTTTCGCCTTAATAAGCCTGGATTTGCTTATGTTTTAGAGCAAATAAAACATAAATTTAAGGCCGATCATTGTTCTGATGCCATTACTCCAGAACATAAGCTGACAGTTAGTTTAAGGTTCTTCGATGAGGGAAACTACCAACATGGTGTAGGAAAAGATTACCAGTCTGCTATTGGGCAAACGACCTTTTCAAATATTTTTAAGGAATCATTGGATATTGTGGAAGAGACCTTATGCAACAATTGAATATCTTTAAAGATGTCCAGTGAAGAATCTCAGCAATCTAAAGTGCATTTTTTTTTAAACGGGCTTCCCCGGAGTCATTGCTGTGTGGACGGTACTCACGTTCAAATAAATGCGCATGTAGAAAACAAACATCTTTTTCTAAATCGCAAGGGACATTTCAGCCTTACTGGCCGAACAGAATGGTGTAGCTGTAGTTATCGCGTGTAGCACTATCAAAGTAGAAAGATACAAAAATAGTATACAGTGCCACAATGAGAAGCTGATAATGTAGCAAGGAATGTATGGTGTAGCAGAAGTTAAACTAAATTCAACTCTTGCTACCAGCTGCAGCTACGTTCATTCTGTTCAAGGGGTTAACGTGATGATTGTAATGATCGCCATCGCAGTCATTTCGTGTAGTAGTATATTTCTTGTATAGAGTCAGAGTCAGAGGTCAGATAGTAGTCATCTGAAACAGGAATAACTCTTCCCGGAAAGGTGCATTACATCTCGGCTAAAGCTACTCACCCCTTCATGTCTTATTTTAGATGTGCGACTATAAAATGAAATACGAGCTGTTAATGCAAACTATCAGGGAGCAAATCACGACTCTCATATTTGGACTCTGAGTCCAGAACGACGATATTTTGAAAGAAATTATTTGAGTGGCGCAAGAGATAGCTGGTTGCTAGGTGAGTCAATTTATTTCGAACCAAATTGTTGACATAATTTATATGTAGGTATTTCATTTTAAAAGGTGACCGACCGATACACCCTTTTCAGATGGACTGCTGAGTATTGCAAAGTCTTAACTGTGTTCTGCAAAATATTTGTTGTGACCTGTAATGCTTTTGCTGTGTAAGGCTTTTGTTGTGTCATGAATAGAAATTTTGGTGGTTGGTGGTTGTAATAACACGTCTGATTTTCAACTTGCTTTTCTAAGAAGCTGAACAGACGACAACATTTTTCGTTGGCGGTTTATGGAAGCGTTTCCTGCTTCATGGTTTTCTGCACCATTATCTACTGCTGTTACGTTTGGCGAAGATGGTTCACTTGCTGCTTTTTGGTTACTTGTTACAAACGATGTTGCTCCAATGCCATTAACGGAATTATTAATATTTATGAGAGCTATGACATCCTCCTCCAAAGGTGTGAACGATTTGAGTTTGTGGGACCACCGGCCCGCCGCCGGCGGCGCCTGTGCTTTCCTTTTTATTAGCCGTCAGTATGCGTTTCAGAATGTCGGAAAAATGCTCCGAACAGCTGTCCGAAAGAATACCTCGCAGTAAAAATCCTCTGATTCGTATGATATCGTAAAATTTTCCGCTCCGACGGATACCTCGCTAGGGCAGTATAAGTTGAAGCATTGGCTTCGTAGTAGCCGTTCCCGTTGGCACTGTGGCTGTGTTATAGTTTTGACCTTGATTACTTTTTTCAATAAAATAATAATGAGAAAAATTTGAAACTGCTTGTTTTTTGCAACGACTAGGTGTCTGAAAACATGCTCCTTTTGGAACTCTGGTACTGTGTGCAAAGCTTAAAACAAATATGTTTTCATTGCAAAACAAGTAAGCGAACACCGTACTGAAATCACCACGGGACGTCCCTGCTTATGATCTAATTTCTCCTCAGCTTAAACTGTCACATAAACACTTATGAAGCAGCACTTAATAATTTAAGTTGCCTTAAACCTCAGTGGTTTATCAAAGTACAGGCAGACAGACAGACAGAAAGACAGAATTTCGGGGCCCACATTCCTTGTGTCTTCTATCATCGCTATGTCAAAATTTAATATTTGATTATTAACTCGAATTTTTTTCACGAATCCACAACATGCCCTATTGCCTATTGTATCTACCTATCGCAAGTAAAATGAAAACAAATAAGCGATAAAGGGCAGAGAGGTAATCTCAATTTTAATTTTTTAGTTTATTTTTTGTTATTTTGTATTTTAATTGTTAAACTGGGCGTACACTAATGTGGCAGGAAGTTACAAACTGAGGAGTGGTTCGGAGTTCGATTAAAAAAAGAAAATTAAATTAAATAAAAAAAACAAGGCAGGAACAATTAATTAAACCGACCGACCGATGTTTTTTTTTTGTCTAATTAAGTTGATAACTATGTATATGTACACAGTGAATTAATTAAGTATATTGTATATCGCAAGTAAAAAAACGGAAAACTGTCCATTCACAATCAAACCTGAAAAACACCGCAACCTTCTAGTCTAAAGCATTGTTTAAAACTTTCCTTGAATAGATAAAATAAACGAAATGCACTTAAATGGAGTTTTTCTTTTCTATAGCACAGATTTTACTTTTACCTTGTGTTCCAGATAAAGAAAGAGAGAAAAAAGAATAAAAATTCAAATTAAATTCACATTTAAATGGAACACTCAACACTCAGTTACGAAGCTACGCAAGAAAAATATTATCAAGTTCACAAAAAATGTCAGTAGGGTAGTCGTAGTCATCCTTTATCCTTCAGAACTGCGATGTGAGCATTCTATATAACAAACTATACAAACTTTTCAGTTTAAACAATTAATTTTATCCTTCTGCTGCTATACCTACCAGTTTCCTGGTGCACACGCACATAAAAAAAGAATTTATTCTTTCATTGCATAGGTACATATAATAATGCTCAAACGCCCACCTTTTTACCCCTAATTACCTCCTCTCGTGCAACTCATGAAAATGTAAAACTTACCCTCAGGATGAATTATAATATTCGTCAGAGTTTTGCCAAGCTCTTTTCTTGTGATCGTCATCGCCATCATCATCATCGTCGTCGTAGCTTTTTGTACTATACGTCGTACATATACCACCCGCCACCTCTGTTTATGCAAATTTTAATGAGTTCCAGAAATTTCTTCTCACTTTGCCAAAAAATTAATATCTATAAGAAGCCTAACTTGCTTTAAGAAGAAACGATGGTGATGTGTTGATGTAGGAACAAATATGTACACTCTGTGACAATTCATTGAACATCCTTTTATATTTCTTGTTAAAATTTTCACCTGTTGAAATTCGTACCGAGGTAAATTCCCACCTAAATTATTATTTTAACCCACTCATTTTGTAAAACTCCCTTTTGTGTTTGTGCTTAAGTTGTTTTTTAAAATAATTGCTGGCCATTCGTGAGCTAGAGTTTCGGTTTGAATTGTTACGACCGTCGAATACAAACTCAAGGATTTTATGCTAACCGACCTTATTATACAGGGTGTCCCTTAATTTCTCAATAATATTTTAGGGCATTGTTTTGGGCCATATTCCAAGAAAAAAATTGAATAGACGGAAATTTGTATCCTCCCCCTAGTAGGGGGGGGGGCACAATTTATGAAAAATTGTCTTTAAATGCAAACAAAAATATTAAAAAACAACGAAAGCACATGCATATTTGATGTACATTATTCGTATAGCTTTTTTGAAAACTAATACTCCACGACATGGATCACACGTGCATACTTGCTCTTATGTTCAAGAGGCTTAGGACCTTAAAAATTATAAAAAACATGGAAATTATGATTAAAAAAATCGGTATTTAAATTTGCTGAAACAACTGCAATCTGGAATCTGATAGAATATGAATGTTTGAAAAAAACGTCTAAAAAAATTATAAAAAATTATAAATTAATAAAACATTTTGGTGTGGAAATCTTTAGTATTTATGTATGTGCTTGTGCATATACAAATAAAATTTCAAAAAAAAAACTGTCCACCCGTTTTTGGGATATTGAATTTTCAAAAACACAAACTGAAAATTTTTGAATATTCTGATATAAAATATTATTTCAACTTTAGGTAGTTCGAAATTTGAATATAAAACATTTAATTTGAATGCGTGTTCAGCTGATAATGAGAAAATTCAAAATTAAAAAAAAAAAAACTCTATCATCCATATGATCTAATCCGGAACAATTTCTAATACGTGATTACAAAAACAACATTGGATCCTGCTTTTTATCTGGATATTTTTCAATGATCCAAAAATTACTATTGTGAATGTGTCTCAATAGTGTTACGAAAAGAGGCAACAAACACGTAAAAAATAAACAAACATAAGGCAAAAAGAGACGGGCATATAACTAAGATCCTGTCAGATCATGAGGATAATAAAATGCCGCTATTATTGTAATAGTTGGTTTTTGGTCTATCATCATCATCATCGTGTTCTGTAACCCCGGCTGGGGGCATAGGGCGTCAACAAAACGTCTCCATCCTTCACGGTCTGCTGCAAGGTACTTTAGCTGTGGCCACGTCTTTCTCTGGGATTCTGCTTCCGCTAAGACAGTTGATTTCCATGTTGTTCTTGGTCTTCCAACCCACCGTGCACCCTGAGGATTCCATTCAAAGGACTGCTTTGCAATTTCATCGTTTGGTTTCCTCAGTGTGTGACCAATCCAACGCCATTTACGCTTTCTTATGTCGACGTCCAGCCGCTCTTGACTTGTCCTGCGCCACAATTCCTCATTTGATATTATTTGTGGCCAGCGAATCTTTAGGATGTGGCGAAGACAGCGATTCACAAAAGCCTGCATTTTCTTCGAAATAGTAGACGTGACTTTCCAGGTTTCACAAGCATATAACAGCACGGATTTGACATTGGATTCGAAGAATCTCAACTTAGTGCGTAAGGAGATTTGACTGGATTTCCAAATTGGGGACAGGGTACCGAAGGCAGCACGAGCTTAATTTATTCTACTTTTAACGTCCAGATCCGTACCACCGTTTGCAGAAACAATACTGCCAAGGTAGTTGAACTGTTCCACTACTTCAATTGGCGTCTCCTGTAGAATAATACGCTGCTGTGTGGAGCGGCCTGTGAGCATTATTTTTGTCTTTTTGCTGTTTATTCTTAGACCACTCGACTCTCTCTTCACTTGCAACGTTTGGCACATCCCGTTCAGCCCCCCACTGATATTATTTGCCAGTAGACATATGTCATCGGCATAGTCCAAATGACTGAGCCTTTCGAACGGTCTCCACTGAATGCCCTGTCGCTCAGCTGTACCAACACTGGCCGTCAATACGTCGTCCATCGCCAGCAGGAAGAGAATTGGCGATAAAACATCCCCTTGTCTCACACCCTGTTGCACTACGAAGGAGTCGGATAGCTGCCCATTGTGCAAAACAAAACACCTTGCGTTTTTGTAGGACTCTTTAATAATGGCAACAATTTGTGGTGGAATTTCTTCTACCAAGCAACGATCTCCATATACATTCTCGGTTAACTCGATCAAAGGCCATCTCAAAATCCACGAACATGAGGTTAAGCGGTGATTGAAATTCCATCGACTGCTCGAGGACGATACGCAGGGTGTTGATATGGTCGACACACGATCGACCACTGCGGAAGCCAGCTTGATTCTTCTTGAGTGTAGACTCGATTCTATCCTTTATTCGCTCGAGAATGATGGTTGCCATTAGTTTTGGGAAAACGGACAAAACGGTGATACCACGCCAATTGTTGCAATTCTTTAAGTCACCTTTCTTTGGCAACTTAACAATCACACCATCCTTCCAATCCCTGGGATAGCATTCGTTTTCCCAAATGCTTTGTATCAACGGATGTAAAATACTAGCCGCTGTTACGGGATCGGCTTTCAGGAATTCAGCTGGTATTCCGTCCAGTCCAGCTGCCTTGTTGTTTTTGAGGAGATTTATTGATGTAAGGATTTCCGATTCTGACGGGGGTTCGATGTCAATACCCCTATAGGACCTGCGCATCTCGTTTAGTTGGGGCCTTCAGCACTCTGCTCAACTGAATCCTCATTTAGCAGGGCACAAAAATGTTCCTTCCATCTACGAAGCTGATCCTCAATTGATACCAAAAGTGTGCCATCCACATCCATTACAGGATGATTGGTGTTGCTTTTTTTCCCGATCACATCTTTGGCTATTTGGTACAATTCCCGGATATCTCCTCTTCTGGCAGCGATTTCCGCATTATCTGCGAGCCCATCTAACCTCACCCTCTTGTCACGTCTCACACAACGATAGACCATCTTATGTGCAATGCGGTACTCTCTTCGCAAGTCAGCCTTTCGTTGAATATCAGCTTCGGCATTTATTTGGATTTTCAACGATTTGCGAAGTTCGATCTTATCCCAGGTGTCTTGGGATATCCAAGAGTCTCTACGTCTCGTTCGCTTGTGTACAGTTTCGGATCCAGCCTCCATAAAAACACTTTTAATTTCACCCCACATCTCATCAATTGTTGAATGCTCGATTCCGTTTAATGACGAGGCTCTGTCGTTAAGGGTGGTGACATAGTTTCGACATATGTTGGGGTCATTTAAAGCATTAGTAATGAATTTTGAGCTCCTTGCTGCATCCTGCGCTGGTTTTTGTACGGCAGCGGTTCGTAGTTTGAGACTCAACACAACCAAATGGTGGTCGCTTCCCACATCGGCATTTCTTATACTCCGTACATCACACATAGACTTCCTCCATCGCTGCTGAATCATGATATGATCAATTTGGTTTTCGGTTTGACCATCTGGATGCACCCAGATAATTTTGTTGCACGTCTTATGCTTAAATACAGTCCCACCTATCACAAGACGATTCGCGTTACAAAAATCGACAAGCAAGTCACCATTTTCATTCCGTGACCCCAAGCCATTTCTTCCCATCACGCGTTTCATTCCGTAATTGTCTGAACCGACTTGGGCATTAAGGTCTCCCATAACGACTATGATGTCGGCTCTCGGAACACCACTGTAAACCGAGTTAAGATGAGTGTAGAACGCGATTTTGTCTTCCTCTGTCGCTTCATTTGTGGGGGCGTAGCACTGAATTATTGTGACGTTACGAATTTTTGAACGAAACCTTGCTGTCATTAATCTCGCAGAAATGGGCGCCCAGGAGATCAAACTACGCCTCGCTTCTTCGTTCAACATAATTCCGACACCATGCAGTCTTTGGCCACCCTCTCTTTCATCTTCCCCGGAATACAGCATTCTCGTCTGTCCAGTGTCTCATCTGTATTCAGCTCTTCCTCTCCACTTAGTTTCGCTTATGCCCAGGATACTGATCTTTAGGCGAAGCATTTCACGCTCAACCTGCTCGTATCTTCCATCGCTGTACAAGGATCGAACGTTCCATGCTCCGATTTTCGTACGTATGCGGTAGCCAAAAGTAACATTTGCGCTTCTTGAAAGATTTCTTCTATTTGTCAACGATTCATTTATTATTATGGCGTCTTGATTGACGCTCGTACATGAAAGATGCCGCACCTCCAAATCCGATGTGCGGCTTACTGCAACCGAAGCTGCAGAAGGATTTTCCATAAAAAGATTACCTCTTGGTCTAAGTCCAGTCATATTGTATTTTTACCATTTGCAAATTGTGGGTTAGTTTTGATTTGTTCGCTCCCTTATGTTTTCGGGGGTGCTGAATCTAAATCTGAGGTTTGCCAAAAAAATTTCGTTTTTCACTAATGCACACAGGTAAATTTTCCCAAAAACATGGCCAAAATTATTTTTTGTGTTTATTGAATTTATTATTACATGATTATATCAAAATTAGATAATTTTCATAAAATTCACCATTTTCAAGTAAATTTACACGAAAATTTATCAAAAAGAAGAAAGAAAATGAAAAAAGTTTTGTTTTTACATTACACCATAGGGTTTGTTCCATTTGACATTTAATAATACAATATTTAAACATTAGCCTTATTCATAAACGCATTATAGCTTGTGCATAGTGCTATGTACTCGTTATAATGCGTCTGAACGCAAAAACCTTATTCATAAAACTTATGCAACGTTACATAGCTTATTATAAGCTAAACGCGTTTGGAGGTTGAATAGTGACAACATAAGGATATTTTAGTATCAAATGTCACTAACACACACAAAAGTGAAATATTTAGATATATCCCCACATACATAATCTATACCTATTCTTCCCAATAAAAACTGTGAGCGAATAATTAAATAAAACAACAAAACAGATTATTTTCTCAAAAAATTTAATTTTCTTTCATTTATGCACATAAATGCGTATTTAATAAAAACAGTAAAACAACAAAAACTGAATTATAATACAAAAACAAAAAAAAAAAGAAACTAATAACAATCCTACCGGTGGCAGCAGCGCAGCAAGAAAAATGGGGGTTGTTTTTTTTTATAAAATTTCACTGGAATATCAAATTATTGCTATGAGTTTTTATCGAAACTTTTATTTATTTTTGCTAAAAATGAGTAGCGACACAACACACAAGAACTTAATTATAATTATATGTAAATACAGAAAATGAAAAGACCGAACTGGAAGCATTTTGATTTTATTGATTTTTCACAAACAGCTGATGTTTATTTATGTGATGTGGAAGTAAAACGTAATAGATTTCCTCTTTTTGGTAGGTACTTTATTTGACACAAGCGTTGCATGCATAACTAAAATGGATGGGGAAATTTTTTATGAATAAGGATTTACGTAACGTTACATAGTGGCTACATAAATCCTTATGCAGTGCATAACTATTCATCTGTTTAGCGCATTCTAATGAATAAGGCTGTTAATATATTGGAAAAACAACAGTATTATAAATAAATAAATAAATAAATAGCTATATAGATAACAATATTATACATAAATAAAAATGCGTGTGTATGTGTACATCATTCAATGACTTGTGAAACTGCAACTCAGTCTGCTTGCTCGATCTCTGGTTCTATTAGAAACTGAAGTACTTCAGACGGAAATGCATGCTTCGTTTTAGGGTTTAGTTTTCTCAAACCACTTATAAATGGGTCAGAAGAAACCAACAAGTTGTGAAACACATCTTCCATATTTTGCTGCCTCGAAAATTTTCTTGAAAAACTTTCTCGAAAACGCTTTATGTCCTTGTTCCGTGATTCTTAGGCTTCTTCGCCGAGCCGTCCAATCGGAAGAATAGCTTCAGATATAATTTCAGGACTGTGTATTAATATTTTGTGTACACTTGTGGGCATATTATACCATGGGTACAGTTGCACAAACATATTTGCTGTATCAATACAATACTCCTTAAATCGACCAATTTGTATTGGATATCCACTGGATATTGTTAACAAAACAACCCTGAATCGACATATGATGTTTTCATTTATGTTGGTTATATCCGAAGAAGTAAAGAGTCATGGAAAAATCGACGGGCAGTGTTGCCATCGTTCGTACTATCATAACCTGGTTTTGGTTTGTCGACTAAAAGTCCCATTCGGCTTCTAAATGCTTCTTGAATCCTTTTCTTGTTTTCCTCGACTTTCCTCTTGTTTTCTTCACCACGAGCTTGCCATTGTCCTATAGGCAGTTTGAAGGAGACATGGATTAAACATTCAAAAAACCTTATCCAAGCATGCAAAGAGGATAACCCAAGCCTCAGCTTTGACTTGTCTTGAACTTGCCACAAAGATAACACCTTTGAGTTGAAGAGGTTTCAGTTATGGCATTGCAGACCTTACCGTCTATCATTGCAAGAAGCATTTTATGCTTTACTGAAATGCTTCCGTTAATATCATCTATTAAAGTTTCTTTTAAAAGAGATATTTGGTTTTCGATGTAATCGAATACTCTTACAGTTACATCTGTTGTTTCGTGGATGAATTGAAGTCGTATTGGTCTACAGAACCTTGTGGATGATGGATGAGGATTTTGTCACAGTATAATTTTGCTATGTGATTCTGGGTCACCTGACACTAGCTGGATAGGAACAAAAGATGTTAAGAAAATATTAGCATGAGAATGTTTGGATCAGAAAAACGTTGCTTATATTCACTCATGCCTGAGCTTCCATCACAACCCCATTTGGAAATGAGGTGAATGTTAGACTTTTCATTAATATGCAATGTTTCTATAACATTTCTGATTCCATGAAACAAACGTCGAATTGTGTGATCTAATAAACTGTGAAGCGGTAATTCTGCGATTGATTCAGTTATAACCAAGTTTTCAGGATAACATTTTTTTTTTGCTTCTAAAACAGCTGCATAGTTTGGATACATATGGTTATTATTATTATGTTTTATTGCAGAATCTCTAATAACATTGTATTGGAACTTAGTTAATTTTCCTTCAACAACTATAGAAAGAGATTCTTCCGCTGTATATGGAATAATTTCCTGGTCCATTTTTTTCAAAGCTTTTTGATATTTTTCGGCGCGTGAAGGAGTTGAAAAGATTATATTTTTCATCACATTTTCCTTCTTCTCTAAGTTGCATCTGCGCAGCATAGCTTAATTCTTCGGTATTATAATTAGTACGCAAATCTTCTGTCTTACGTCTCTTTGATCGTTCGGTTAAGTCCGAAAAATCCTTTTGAGGCCGTCCAACAAAGCCACGGGCTCGGCATGGAAAAGAAATTTCATAATGAAGCCAATTTGTATTTTGTTTTAAGAAGGTTTTGTAATTTCTCGAGGCGCTCAGCCATCTTCTTCTATGTTCATAAGCAAAGTCAGTTAAATTTTTCTTTGTTTGCTCTGAAATTTCAATATTGGTCTCGTTTTCAACCGTTTCTACCGAAAAATTATTTTTTTCTGTAATGTCACGAGACGTACAGCTTCTAAAAAATTCAGAAAGCTGATTTCTTGAAAGAAAAATGAAACTTGATTGCGATCCTGTGTCAAAAAAAAATCTAATTAAAAACAAAAAAAAATCACCGTCCTCAACACCCTTTAAAGCCAATATTTTAAAAAGTCGCAAAAAGCCGCAATGTCTTAGGATTTTGTTTCCTATAAAGGAAACATTAACCTCACTTTTAACACAATTTTCATTACAAAACAATGCAGATCAACTTAACTTTTTCATTACTGAAGAAGAAATTTTTTTTTTGTTTTTACTGCGCAAACACATTATCTTAAAAAATTTCTTTAGACTTAAAATATTGCAAAAAAGTGTCATTATTTTTACATACCACTAGCAACAGAATCCATATTAAATTATTTTACAAAGCACAAAAAAAAATTAATAAAAAACAAAGCAAACTACTGCTTATCACAAACCAAACTTGCTACTGCACTCGTTAATTTAAAGTTTCCACTTTGAAAGCATCTACTGATTAAACAGTTACAATTTGCATCGCATGATCTATCAGGTTCACTGCCCATGTTATTTTTAAGCAACTTGGCATTAAACAAAAACAACAAATCGTAATTTTTTTTTGTAGTTTTGGCCATGAATTTGGGAAAATTTACCTGTGTGTAATGGCTCGAAAACTACCAACTATTCGAAAATTACATCAAAGCATCATTGAAAGCATACACAATTTCCAATAAATCCCTATTTAAGGTTTTTTTCCGCGACAACCCATTTGGACTCAAGCGCTAGTCGAAAATTGACGTATTTTTACTGTTTTCGAAAATCCACTCAAAATCTCTAAGAAATTACTTTGATTGACAAAATTTGAATTTTTTTCTGGTGGTCTTTGATGCGTTGAGTTCGAATCTGGTCTTGAAATTGCTCTTTCACGTCACGTTTTTGAAATATTCGCTTTATAAATACAATTTTGCTCCCCGCATGCAACTAAATTACAAAGAGGACTGCAAAATGATAAGACAATTAATCAACTCAATGCATTCGACTTTGTATTATAACACTGTTTTCTATTATTGAGTTCAAAGGAAATTGAATACAGACAATTTTAGTTTGCTATACTATTAAATTTATCGTTTCCACGTCCTTTATCGTTTCAATTCTGTATTGAACTTTATCGGCCAACTATACCTTCAAGGCTCACTCTGAAGGATGTGCTATACTGGTAAATGGCAAATATAATTAATTAGAAGCTGTGGTATAGACTCAAGCAGGCTTCCAAAGAAGCAACCACAGCAAAGGATTTGCAGTATGTATTAACCTAATCTGGCGTCATTAGCATGTGTATTGTGTGCCCGGTATTGTTTGAAGGCAAAGTTCAAGTTACAAAGCATAACGAGACCTTCGCTTCATCACTAAACAGGACGGTTTGGCCTGCGAAAACAGAAACATGCATTCCTTTCGATAACCACACATAAATTCAATAAATAGAACATACCAAATGATGCCACGTTTTACCAATGATGTGATGCCACAGCCACACACTGCTATTAAATAGTGAAGCCGTATGAAAACTTCGATAATGTTGAAAGCTTAAATCTTGCACCCGATAAATAGGATTTTTTTATTTGATTAAATCGATGCATAATTTTCAGGCTCAGAAATTGAGAAAATTATTTTAGATAGTTTCAATTTATTGTATAAATATCTGTTTCTGGGCTTGAAGCTGGGGTGACTGATACCTATTTTGCTGTAACAATATTGTACTTCTCATGCTAGTGGTGTATTCTTTTTCTGTAAAATGCCAAATATTCTTGATGTACCAACAAAATTTGAAATTTCAGTGTTGTGGACTCTGTCATCAGCGTTCCTGGCATCAAGCCTGCACTGCAAATTTACTGATGGAGAAGCGAAAGTAACGATCTACAAATTTTCAAGAACACCAATTATTATTGTTAATATTGTGAGCTTATTTGCAGTGATGAATCAATCATACGATAAAAATGAGGACTACCTTTTCATAAATGGCTCAAACTACGTACTCAACGCTCTTTTGCATAACGGAAGCAATAACCATCCATTTTGCTAGTTCATGCGGTCGGCACCAAAGAGGACTGGTACCAAAAAGATATGATATCGGTAACACTCATCAATTTCCGGTCAAACCAACCCAAACACATTCGTGTAAACACCGCATCAAACCTTGTTCCACAAAGTCTTTGCGTTGAGTGATCGGGAATTCCACTCCGCTAATGAGGAAACGGTTAAGAAAGTTCTCCTGGATAATAGCTTTCAGATTAAAATCATAAGAAGCTTGATACAACGTCAAAAACACAAAGCTCCATCGAAAAATATTAGAAGAGAAGAGGAAAGGTACATATGTTTGTACCTACTTACAAAAGTGTCGTTTATCTTGTGAAGCATTCCGAAAATTTTAAAGAAATAATCGCTAAGAACAAAACTGACGTCAATTTGGCGTACAAGTCGAACCAGACCATGGCGTCCCTCTTTACGTGCCTGAAAAAGAAGACGGAAAAGGACCTTAGTAAAGGGATGGTTTACATAGTAAGCTGCCAAGGCGAAGCCAATGACCCATATGACCTATGCCTTGTGCGTCCGTCGGCATGACCAAACAACTCATTCGACAGAAAATGGCGGGTCACAAGTCGAATATTCGTTCAAAAACTTCTGGAAAGACGACATGCTACAGCGTTGAAACTGACCACCAACTTGACTTTGATGGTGTGGAGATCTTGGCAGCGGAGAAACACACATCAAACAAGCGTTATTACAAGCCCATCCGCTTCGTTTTGTGCTAATTTATGTAGAACTGTTGAAGGTGGGTTTTCAAAGGAATAGAAATAATAGTCAAATAATTGAAATTTTCAAACATTTTAAAAAACTGTGTCGCTGCCGGTCAAACATTTGCCTTTTATGCTTGTTTGACAAACTCTGCTTCTAGAGCGTTCCGTAGAGGAAATTTCCCATAATTCCCCTTTCTAAAGCTTTTATTTGACAGTTGATTTTCTGCTATAATCTGGAAGATGGCGCTTTTTCGCTTGGGAGTCGTTATAATTAGTTAAGGGCATGTGTGCACTGTGACCTTAAGCTCTGTTGTGTCCATTTGTTTGCTATTCGAAGTCTTTATCAGAGAATATCAAATAAAGAAGCCAATCCTTCATGCGTTTCACCCCCAAAGCTCATTTGTTTACATTGTTGTATATGTAATTGTATATTAATTTTTAGTTTTGAATGTTGATACATATATGTATATATACCAGTGACGAAGCGTTCATATATTGAGTGGAATGAGTGCTTCCGTAAGACAGTTCACAAAATGCTCATAGCAAAGAATTTTAATATTCGAAAATTCAAATTGTAGATACATTAAATACATTTACATCATTGACCTATTATTATAGTATGTCAACGATTTACATTTTCTTGATATCTAATATTAATAAATTATCTCTTATATTAATTAATTATTTCCCAATATTAGGTATTACATATCACGGGAAATGATTATTATCTTTTAATAAAATCACTCACGAGAACAACGCTTAAATCCGCACATCATCTAACCAAACCCACAAATTTCCATTATACGCCAAGCCAAGCCATTTGAGAATGCGTAACATCACTCCATTATAAAATACTATACGAGAGTTTTTGCTCTAGAATGCGCAACAGCTTGGCATTCTCTGATTTTACATTCTTAACTCAAATTCCGTCCAAAATTCAAAGTAAAATCTGATGATTTCTTTCTGTTTGCCCAACGTGTGAAGAATGAGTTGAGTGAATTCATTATGAAAATTCAATAGCAAAACTAAAGAAGTATTGAGTCGTTTCCTGCCGCACATTCCTATGAAAAAGGGGTAGTTTTAGTTTTATACTTTGGATCTTCGGTGTTGTGATTGTGTGTGTGTGAATGCAAATCGTATAGTGTTTCATCCATAAGAAATGCATTGATTGGTGTTTTTTTTTTTCGATTTGATCAAGTTTTTTGGGCGAATTGTTTTGTTTGTGATTGCTTTGGCTTTTTGCTTAATGCTTATGAGTACCTGCAAATGCATAGCAAAGAGCGTTTCAAATTAATTATTTCGGCTAGAGAAAATACATTTTGTATACTCTTTATAATATTATTAGGCGCAAAAAAGCGGTATGATATAAATTCTAAATTAAAGGACTTTTATTTTTTGAGTTTTAAGTTGTGTGCTTCCGCTTCCGAAAAAGTCACGCCTCGTGCCTGATATATACATATATGTTTCTTATAAACAATTTTATTAATACATAGGTCTGAAGAAGGGTGAAATCACACCCTAAACGTAAAAACTCAAGAGATATAGAATCAATAATTGACCTTAAGCCCACTACAGGAAAAACAACTTTTATAAATATAAAAGGTCACGAAATAAGGATACATAAACATAGTTCAAAAACATTAATGTGAAAAAAAGAACCAAGTTCTTATACGTACAAGAAACCTGTGCGTAAAAAGTCAGCCAAAAAAAGTAATGAGATCTAAAATATAGGCCAAGTTTTCAGTTCATGAAGTTTAATATCAAATATCTTATCTAAGTAGAGTAATATCAAAACAATTCCAAATTATGACAGAAACTTGGTATTTAATCAGTGGCGTAGCAAGCACTTTGGGGGCCCCATATCAAGCATCTTTAGGGGCCCCCCTTTTTCCTAACAGGGACACACCCTAAGTTATTACCTTTTTCTCCTACGAAATCACCATTCATCAGAATTTTAGATAAGTTCAATTTGATGTTTGATTTTGTACAGTTAAAGGGACAAAATACAGTTCGAAAACCGTTTATTTTTTCCAAAAGTTCAAATTTTAGCTCATGAAATTTTACAAAAGAAAGATTTGGCTTTTTTCGTATGAGCAACATATTTTGAAAAAAAAAGCTCTGTCACCCAGTGACCTGCAGTGGAAGTGTGAAAAAGATATCAATAATCTTATTAATAATAATTTTGTAACGTTTGTACATGTGTTTCCGACTGTCTGCGGCTTTATCAAAAGTGTTATACCTAATCTTTTTCGTGTAAAATCCTTTGATAAACTGGATTGATCCTTGAAAAAATCAACGGTTTTATAGATATTTGCAAAAATATTTTGTATCCCTTTACGGTACAAAATCAGAAGGCAAATTTTGAAACCCTTTAACTTTGAGTTGAAGCGACTTCGTTAAGAGTCATTTTGTTGTTCAATGAAATTGGAATGAGTTATAAGAAAACAATTCCACAGCTCACACTCTTTTTACTTGCGATATAGGTACTATAAGGCAAGTTTTGGATTCGTGCTAAAAAAAAATTTGAGATAACAATCAAACGTGATATTACGATGATAGAGAACACCAAAAAAGTGGGTGGCACAATTCTATCTGTCTGTCTGTCTGTCTGTTCGTCTACAACCTAAACGGCCCAATCGATTTTCTTTAAACTTAGTACATAGTGGTTTCTGGTGATTATGCCCACACGTTTTTTTCATTTTTTTTAGAACCAAAAATAACGGTATCTGCCATACAATTTTTATAGCAATTTTACATAATCGTATTTTTCTCAAAAACGGCTCGACAACTTTTCTCAAAAAAAAATCAGTAAATTCAATAAAGCTGCGCCTAGGAAGCCATCAAACTTCTTTTTGAAAGGTTCTTCAGCGTCATCGGAAGAGGCGTGTTCGCATGTTATTCTTCTGTTGTGAATCACAGCCAGGCAAAATCTTATGAAGCTTAGTTCAATATATTTATAACTTTCATGGACTAAAAAGTGGCTCTGGACCTTTGGCACCCCATATGAGGGACATACATTTGATACATGTCATCTAATTGGTCAGTAATTGGTTAGAAAAGGTCAAATGGTCCCAGAAATTGGGCAGCCATAGATATATATATTCCCATATATGAGGTGCCAAAAATCGTTCGTGACCTTGAGAAAGTTTAAGCCTTTATCACAAGCTATCTAGGGCTGACCAATTTCTGGGACCATTTGACCTTTCCTGACCAACTACTGACCAATTATGTAGATGGCATCTTTTTTTATCTAATTTCCCTCATCTGAGGTGCCAAAGGTCCAGAGCCGCACATATTAGGTTAAAAGATTCAAAAGTGCCTTGGCCTTTTATGTGTATCAACTTGATAACTAAAACTTATGTCAATATTCGATTTAATTTTTCGTTAAAAGGAATTCTTAAACAAGGTCCATTTTTATCGTACTTTGTGTTCACCAATTTCGACAACATCATCAAACCAATTTCAAAATCATTTTTACGCTTAAATTAGAGTTAACATTAAGTTTAGTTCTTTTATTATTCCTTAAAACAAATTATTAATTTACCTATTATTTAGCAAAATATACTGAATGAAAACACAGTTTTTGCAACTATGTCCTTCACAAATGTTCATAGACGAATTTTGTCGTTTGAGTAGTGAAATCTTTTTATTTCATGATGGAATTCATATATTTTAGATTTATTTATGCTTGGAAAAAGCCTCAAGGGTGGGGGGGGGGGGTGGTTTTCTTGACTCCTTTGTATCCGCCAATGTCTCCTCCAGAATTCTTCCGCTCTTTTCGAGAGCGCGTTAGTAGCAAAACTCTTTCGTTGGAGGGTGATTAGAAGAGACATGCTATTCAACATCGACTCATGAAAACATAGGTGGCCCTTCTGCAGAAACAATTTCCGCGATCGCATAACTTTATAGGTTTCATTGTAGGAGTAAATATTTAACCCACCGCTGCGCCAAATCAAGGCTTAACATGAATTTCTCAATTTTAAATACTTAACTGTATTCACTCTTTATTCATGTTGAGTTCCAAATCTTTAAAACGATCTACTGCAATCTACAAGAGCTCTCTTGTGACCAAAGGGTGTTAATGAGACTGCACAAGCACTTACCAAAAACTTTTGCATACGAAAATGTATGTCAGACGCCACTATTTTGTTACTATTTTTAACTTTTTTTTTACTGATGATAAGATTTCACACTAAACTCATCAGTCACGAGTTTTTATGTAGTAAGCATTTTTAATTCATAACTCGATTTCGTGCTCTTATTCCTAAGTATCTGTAGCTCAGTAGGAAATTTGCTTACAATTATTCACTCTTTTATACATTTATAATCTAAATATCTCAAATATCAAAAAATAAGGTTTTATTTTTTTCAACGAAAAGAAAAATATATATATTTCGAGGCCACTGCTTGCTTCCGGGCCACCGTTCACTAACAACTTCGTTTTAGATTGAATTATGGCGTTCAATTAAAGTCAGCAAAACTTGATTAACAAGAAGGCATAACTTTTCTCAGTTTTTCATACGAGTCCATCACTCATTCCATGTTCCTACTTCAGCAAAAAAAAAAGAAAAGAAAAAACATAAATAATTTTTCCTTACTCTTTATTAATTTTAACAACATTTCAAAAGTTCCCTGCTACTTAATAGACCGTCCTAATTGCCGCTTATGCTGCCACGAAGAGGCTTCTAACTCGCAACGCAAAAATTTAACATTGTAGAAAGTCCGCAACAAGAAGGGGCCAACGTGTAATCCATCGCCCCATCATGCATCTGACAATTGACCTTACATTGGTGTACAGCCAACCCTCAATCCCCTTTAACCTCTATAGCCCCAAAACATTCTTAATGAGCGAAAAAATGAAAGAAAAGCAATGAAAAGAAAAAAAAAGGGTGGCGCGAAAAAAAAACATAACGGCCAACGGAAAACCGAGTAAAAAGTAATTTGTTCTGTGGGTTCATTTCCGTTGAAATCCTTGAAATGTTCACGTTACGTGCGCGGAAAAATCCAAAATAAATCAGTTGAATTGCGGGTATGGAGCTTTGGGCGAGTTTACTTGGTCCACTAGTAGGGGAAAGAAATACATAAGTCTCATTTAATAACAAGAAATGTAAATCAGTGGAGCATCACAGAAAATATAGTAGCAAAAACCTGGAGTTGAGGTGAAGTACTCCCTTTGTATGTGAGGCTGCTGCTGCTGCTGATTTAACGCTGGAGTTCAAGGCTGATGGACGTGGAGAGTTTTATTAATCTATTTCTTTTTCCTCTAAGGCTAAACGGTACAATACTAGGTTTAGGTGAATTTTACCAATCGAAATTAAATAACATTAGGTGTTTTTCTTTTTTATCTCTGAGCAAAGTACGAGCGAACCGAGTAAATTCTGAGCAGAATGTGATCAGAGCTCTTAACTTCGGCCTTATATGTCGATGTTAAAAAGAACGGGTAATCTATTTATTTTTTAAACGTAAAGTCCACATGGACTGGCTTTTGTTCATTGAGCGCTATTCGCCATGATTTTGTCCGTGCTAGTATTACAGTACTATCAGCAAACGTGGTTATGATGGTGACGTCTGTTGTATATCACGTATAAATAGGAGGAACAGAACAGGACCTAATGCACTTCCCTGTGGTACCCCAGTGACAATTTCTTTGAAATTAGAATGCCATTTAGGTCCGTCAAGCTGCGTCCACCACAATGGAAATTCAGAAATGTAATGATGCAATAATTTGATGCTCATTTGATGCTAATTTAGTTTAGTGGTGGACGCAGCTTGACGGACCTTATTCATTTTCGTGTCTTACACGAAAAAGTCTGCTATCTAGACATTTGTTTATAATTTTATAGAAGTTCTTCAAGAATACTTACTTACTTACTTATCCGGCTCCCAATTCATGAAGGGTCTCTGCCTGAGATATTGCGGTCTTCCATCGGTTGCGGTCCCTCGCACGCTTCCTCCAGTCATCGTCGAGACCAAGAGCTCTTTCACCTGTAACCGCCAGGTCCCTGTAGCGTAGGCTTGGTCTTCCTGGTTGTCTCGAACCTAGGGGCTGGGATTTAAAGATTTTCTTGGCTGGAGCCTTGTTGTCCATTCGCTCGATGTGGGCGAGTCAGTGTAGTTGACGTGTTTTGGCTCTTTGGACTACATCCATATTCATGATTGAATCTTCTCCTCCAGTCACCCTCTTCGCATATATAGGACCAAATATACGCCGAAAAATTTTCTCTCGAAAGTGCCCAGTATCAATTCCCCCTTTTTTACTTATCGTCTACCACTCGGCACCGCCTTAGAGTAGAACTGGTAAAATGAGCGTTTTGTGTAGCGTGCACTTTGTCTTTCGAGAAAGGAGCTTTGAACCCATTTATTTGGTCAAACCGAAGTAGCAGCGGGTTCGCTAGGGTAATTCTTCGTTGAATTTCCACTAAGGTGTCGTTGGTGGAATTGATGTTTTTTCCGAGGTAGATGAACTCCTTGACTACCTCAAAATCACTGCTACAAACAATGACGTTTTGTGCTAGGCGATGGACAGATGAGGCTTTGTTTGTTTATAGCATATACTTTGTGTTGTCCTCTTTCACTTCAAAACCACCGCGTTTCGCCTGTTCATCAATAGCTGCGAATGCTTCAAGTACAGCTCGCTTGGAGCGACCGATGATGTCGATGTCGCCCACATAGTCAAGGAGTTGAGAAGACCTGTTGAAGATATTGCTTCCTATGTTAACACCACTCTTGCGCACTATCTGCTCCAGGACTATGTTGAAGAGATCACATGATAGCGCATCGCCTTGTCTGAACCCTGTACACGTCTGGAATAGCTCGGATGAGCTGTTACCCATTGGCACGTTGCACCGCGTGTTTTGTTATGTCATGCGGCATATTTGTATCAGTTTTTTCGGGATCCCGGTTCCGACATAGCCAATAGAAGCTCTTGGCAACTTATGCCATCCTATGCAGCTTCGAAGTCGGTGAATAGATGGTGGGTCTTGACTTGGAATTCGTTGTATTTACGCGAATTTGCTTCAATGTGAAGATTTGGTGTATCGTTGATCTGCCTGGCCTGTCCGCTTGTGCAGGATAACGATGAAGAAATCTCGCTGCTCTGTGAAAATAGTCAGGTTGACACAGATTCTTCTTTTTTTTTGTCGAGAAGGATGTGGCCACCTTCTCGCCAGAAGAAATTTTTAGATGTCTGACTGGCCCATGTTGGTTGGTTGGTGATGACGGGATTTGAAGACATGCCGATTGAAGAGATAAAGTGATTTGGAGGTTGCTCCTAAGATTATTTATTATTCTCTGGTTCTGCCACTGGCAATCTTTTGATCGCCGCTTCAATTGTTGGGCTGTCTTTATTTCTCTACCAATAACCCAGATACGAGGTCATATCCATATCCATTGGTATTTACGCGAATTTGCTTCAATGTGAAGATTTGGTGTATCGTTGATCTGCCTGGCCTGTCCGCTTGTGCAGGATAACGATGAAGAAATCTCGCTGCTCTGTGAAAATAGTCAGGTTGACACAGATTCTTCTTTTTTTTTGTCGAGAAGGATGTGGCCACCTTCTCGCCAGAAGAAATTTTTAGATGTCTGACTGGCCCATGTTGGTTGGTTGGTGATGACGGGATTTGAAGACATGCCGATTGAAGAGATAAAGTGATTTGGAGGTTGCTCCTAAGATTATTTATTATTCTCTGGTTCTGCCACTGGCAATCTTTTGATCGCCGCTTCAATTGTTGGGCTGTCTTTATTTCTCTACCAATAACCCAGATACGAGGTCATATCCATAACCATTGGTATTGATCGCAAACGGATTGAATTTATAGATAAAGTTTTCCCCAAAAAATATCGCGATTAAAGCATTTTCTAATTGTTTGTTTGTTTTGACGTTTAAAAATAAGACCGTGGGGAATTTCTTTTTATGTTCGTGGTGAAAAATAAATACGAGGGATGTGTTCATTAAATTAAAAAAAAATACTAAAGTCAAAAATAATTATGAGTTTTACTATTTCAAGAATTGAACAAAGTATCTTATGCTATGTTCCCACCAAAATGAAATCCGAGATTTCGGTTGAAAACTTTTGATATTTCAAGTTGATGGAACAAGATTTCATGGAAATTTCAACGAAATCTCAATGAAAACTCTAGATTTCATCGAAATCTTAAGGTTCAGTTAATAACTCGAGCTCAGTTGACTCGAGGTTCCAGTTAAATTTGTACAACTGGCCCTTAATGAAATTCTACTCCACCACTTTGAAATCCCAAAAATTTTCAGCTGAAATCTCAGATTTCGGTTCGGTATGGGAACATAGTCAAAAACTGACACATGAAATTTTCTTTCTTCTTTACAATTTTGTATATAAAAACTCGGATATAAGAAATGAATTCGTTGGATTTGTTGACTTTCTTATATCCGTAACCAACACCTTTCTTTTTATTAAAAGTTGCTCGAAATCTTCCACAAAATTTTAATTTGGATGTGATATAAGGTGAAGTTAACACTTTAAGGTTCGTTCCTCTCATTTGTATACTTTTTGAACATGTCCATGGTTTTTTTTTTATAAAAGAACGTTTTCAATAATTAAATAGAGGTAACCAAAAGAATTCAAGAAAGAAAGGCTGCTTAAATAAGTTAGTTAAGATATACAGAGTGTCCCGGACCCGAGTGGAAGGGTGTGGTTCTTGGGGTTATTCTAAGAAAGAATTGTTTTGGGGAAAGTTGTATCCCCCCTCCCTGAGACAGGGGGCTGTTTCTGAAACATTGACTTTATTTTTTCGGTCTTATTTGGGAAAAGTAACTTTTGTTTTTTTCTAAATTTCTCAAAAACGAAGAAAGATTTTTGCATTTGGTTTTCGTTAATGGACTAAAAAATAATGAGGGCATTGAATATTGAACACACAAAAGCACTTAATTACGTAAATTTTTGAAAAATATCGACTCAAGAGATCTCGGTAAGGAGATCACAGCGAACCTATCGACCAAATGTCAACCTACAAAATCGTGTTGCATAAGAATACTATAGTGTGTATATACAATGTTTGTATACATCTATGCATATGCCTATGTATAACAAACAAAAATAAACTTAAATTATAAATAACAACTCGAGATTACCGAGTATAAATACCTATCTACTTAACATTTTTTTTTGACGAGCCAAGTAACTTTTTTAATTGGTATGGAAGAAACGTTTAAGTTTAAAAGTTTTTAATATTTTTTTTGTCGGTGTATGGGGAAGATTGAATAACAATTTTCATTTATATTAATAGTTTTAAGGTTAAGAAAATTAATGGTGCTTTAAATAAAAAGCAATGAAAGTTATAGACCGAGAGCCCACAGCAGATTTTGGGTGTGATCGATAGCAAAAAAAGAAGTATAGGCGTCGAAAGCTTCATTAAAGGCTATTCAAAAAATCAAGGTCTTGCAGTGCGCAACTGGGGCCTTTGCGAGAAACAGTGCATCGAAAATAAAATATGAATGCAACTTCGAGGATAATCGTTTAGCCGAAATTGGTTTGCACTCCTCCCTAGATAAGCTCCTCGGATCACATATCACGGAATCTGAGACCTTTTGAGTGTTTAGTTCGTTCTACCGGACCATTTAAAAAATTCAAAATTCTAAGTGAAAAACGGTTTTTTTAAACAGTCTGGCAGGGCGAATTAAACACTCAAATGATCTCTAATTCCGTGATATATGATCCGCGGAGCTTATCTAGGGAGGGGTGAAAACCAAACTAACACGATTATCATCTCACGATGGATGGTCCAAAAAATCGTGGTACACAAATATTAGAAGAAAATAGAAGAAATATACTATTAATAGCCCGACAAAAATGGGTTTGAATATTTCAAATAATATCCACTCTTCAAGTAGTTTTGATATTAATTCATCAAAATATTTTGTTTTACAACAAGAAATATCGAATGAAGATATTGATTCTACAAAATCGTCTGAATCCAGTTGTACATCAGAAAATAGTTTTCTGATCACTCAAGAAGGAGAAGATATATTTGATTTGTATTTATCTCCAGACGAATGGAATAATATAAAACCAAACAACAACGATTCTGAAAAACAAAATAAAACCTTAAAACCCAGTGTTTGGCCAAATATTATTGCGATAGCATTTTGGAAGCAACATAGGTTGCCTTGTGCTTTTGCTTTTAAGAGTGCGCATGTGAACATATCACCAAACCGAAAATTTTTCTTTAAAATCAAGGGTGAATGTCGTAGTGAAAAATGTAAGAATGTTTTTGTGGGACTCGGTCACAAAGAGCCCGAAGATAACATGGAATGTCTTCTTCGTGTAAAAACACGAAACACAACATTTGACGATCATGAAGACAAAAGACGTTTTTTGAACGGAGATTTAAGAGAGGTTATAGGGAAACAATGTGTATCCGAAGGATGCAGTAATGTCTTAAAAAAAATGTCTCGGAATTATTTGAATCGAGGTGACTTAGCTCAACCTATTATACCGTCTCTTAAGTCCCTTCAACACTCTAAATGTGAAAAAATCAATCAACAGCTAGGGATAAAAAAAGAAGATAGTTTTGACTTAATAAGAACATTATTCGACATGCAATATGAGAAAGATTATCTAGGCAGCATTCAGGATGTTTGTTATTCCCCTTTTTATATTTTGTATGGAACATCCGAACAAGTGGCGATTTATCAGAAATACTGTCGTGCTGCAGGCAAAGTGTCAAAAATAATGTAACAGGAAGCTTAGTGCAAAAAATAACAAGACCGAAGCGCACAAAATCAGCCCATATATTCCTGTATTGCATAATTATACATTTTGAAAAATGCATCCAGTCAGTGTATAAAATGCTTACTGAAGCGCAAGACACCCAAACAATTACTCTGTGGCTAAGCAGATTTATAAAAAGAACCAATAATAAAAAACCAAAAGAGATTTCTGTGGATTATTCTCGTGCGCTCTTGCGAGCTTGTGCAATGGCATTCAATGATATGTCACTAAATATGTACGTTGAGGTTTGTTTTAAATCCATAATGGGACAACATTTTTTTTCAGATGGATCGAATTTCATTCAAACTTATTTGCGAGTTGATGTAGCGCATTTAATGAATTAAGCATGAGATGGAAATGTTGGAAAAAAGTTCAACAAAATCTGATAAGAAATTTTTTCCTTAGATGCCTAGCATTGCTAATAGATTGTCAAACCATAGAAGAATTTGAAGAATTTCTTGAACTGACTTGCATTATGGCCTTTCAGTCATTCACCGATTCATCCATAAAATTAAAATCATCTACGCCTAAAATCAAAAACACAACAGTAAAAGAAGTTTATCAAAAACTACAAACCTATATAGGCTATAGGCATATAAATATAGAAAATCATCTCAATACTTTTCAATCAGAGGATTTAGAGAATGAGGATATTAACACCTATTAAAGTGATCACGACGCATCAAATCAAAATTTAGAAAGTGTTGGTAGTTACATCAACAATATCATTTACAGTGCTCAAACAGTAATTGCAGTGGGAAGTGACATTAATGCATTTTACTGTCCGGAGTTTGGCAATAATCTTATCCGTATAAGTAAAGAATTCCCGTTATGGACAGGTGTAGTAATGCCCTATGTAAGTGAACACGCTTCTTCAAGCTGCTCCGAAACTAATTTTAAAGACATTAAAACACTGGTTTTAAGAAACTACAGCAAAAATCTACGCGTAGACAAATTCGTACGTAGGTATTCATTTACTTGATTTAACTGGGGGTACAAGAAGAATGGACTCGAATTTGACAAATTTCTTTCAAAAAAGATGTGCTCCTCCAAGTCCAAAGGAAAAAAATGCACTGCCCAAAAAAGTTAAAAAAAAAAGTGAAGTTAATATCTTGGATATAAATGATCGTGAAAACTGGCGGAATAAATCCGATGTTCCAAGGTTTCACGACATTACTTTTCGAGAACTTGTATGTGATAGTACTGAAGAAGATATGGAATCTATTGGTCATAACAATGATACCGAAAAATACAAAAAAGAGAAAATCGAAGAAGAGATAGCAAATCAGAAACATTTGGACCAAAACAATAGTTCTAAATATTTCAGTAAGTACCCGGAAATTGTTTTTACCGATTTATCCAGCAATTAGAATTAAGCAAAACAATTATCAAACTTTTATTAAAATACACTAAATTGTAAAACTATTAACAACAATATTATTACTTCTAGTATTGACTGCTGGGATTCACCCCTTTACGTCTGGAATCACTTCTTTTCCACTTCAAATCCATCTGCAATAATAAAGATAATCTTGCAATGCATGCCAAAGAACAAGCGATTTAAAATACCCTGCCCTAACAACCAATCATGGAATCATTTTAAAAAAACCTTCTCGGAACTAGCAAGTGCTATAAATGCAAAGTTCAGCATAAACGTTGTGAATGTGGTGAGCTCGCAACTGAAATAACCTACCTAAGCGATGAAATATATGTTGAACTAGACAGAAACATTGATGACTGCAATAGAATTTCCCAACAGCCCAAAAAGTGTAAACTAAGTGAAATTCCAAACGGCTGGGTGATCAAAATTATCGGCTCGCTGGAGTAATTCATTATGAGCCTAGTCATTTTACTGCTTTTTGTTGGTGATCGAAAAGTACTTGGGTAAAGTACTTTAACAATTGAGTCACGGATTATCGATCCAATTGGAATAGTCTACATTAAATTTGGTATATGAAATAAAATGAAGTACTTACCTTTCAACTGAATTTATACCTATACCTACATCTTATTTAAAAAAAAAAAAAATAAAAAAAAAAAAAATAAAAAAAAAAAAATGAACAAAATACCTACTAAACAAACTTCTACCTAAGCGTCGAACTTGTCGAGTTGTAGAAGCTGAGTAAGGTCAATGATTCTCGAGATAACCTCTCCAGATGAGTCCTGAAACCAAAGGGCGCTCCCCAAAACTCCTTCCTCCCTCCCTCCCTCACCCCTCCCCCTCGGCGGTACGGCGAGATGCTGTCCAACGTGTTTCCCCCCCCCACCTGAGGTACGGCGGTGATGCTGTACGACACTCCCTTCTCGGCGGTACGGCGATGATGCTGTCCAATGAGTTACCTCCCTCGTAGGTACGGCGATGAAGCTGTCCGACGATTCCTATCATATAATTCCTTTCTAGGCGGTACGGCGATGATGCTGTCTGTCGTCTCCTTTTCCCTCACCGGTACGGCGAAAAAGCTGTTCGGTGTTCCTTCCCTCATTCCTTCTCGGCAGAACGGCGATGAGGCTGTCTGTTGCTCCCCACATCATCATATCCTTCCTCTCCCCAAATCTCCTATATTGGGCTGGATCAAGGTGTTATACGACCCGTGCTGATGATCAGCCTGGCTGAGGGCCCAATTCAAATACTAGCTCAGTCGCTAACGGAGTATTCGGACAGATGGCAATCTTCGAATTAACTAGCCTTCTCTGCATATACGGATCTCTGTGCAGAGTGACCACCCCTTCTCCGATACTCGTGGGAATCAAATGAATTTTTCAAATGATGTTAGTGGTAAGTCCGGTTCTTCTTCAAGTTCGGCCGGCAGTGCGACTGTAAAGTCGTCTGCTGTACCTCCTGTCTTGCCTGTTGGTGGCGAAACCGTGAGAAATCATGGTCTAGTTGCTGGCAACAAGAACAGTGAGAGTAAGGTAGAAATACCCAATTTCAGTGGTGGAGGGATCGTGAAGCATGGCCCTTCCACCACTACGGAGAGTAAACCTCCCCAAACTTCGCACCCTCACTTTAGTGGTGGAAGGATCGTGAAGCATGGCCCTTCCACCTCTAACGTGAGTGTAGCTCACACGGGTCCCAGTGGGGGTAGGCGTAAGCTTACACCTGGTGGGTCCTTTTACAAGGATAAGCGGAATGCTGAGAGGATCCTGAAGATCTTTGGTGCGAGACCGAAGGTTGGAGGTGACTCAAAGCATGATGCGAAAGTAAGGTGGGCTAAGAGCTTCTTAGCTAAACACCAGACCAGCGGCGACTCCACGTCAAAGCGACAACGGTCTATTGAAGGTACCATGCCTTACGCTGAACGAACAAAAGTACAAAACACCAGCACTCCCCTCAAACCCCCGATCAAATCTTTTAGAGACATTCTAAAAGATAAAATCGTAGTTGCGGTTATTGATAGAAGTGATATAGATGGTACGATATCCTCTGATCATTGGCAGATGGTGAAATTGAAGCTCTCGGCTGGCTTCTTAAGTCTTATGAGGGACAACCCGGGACCACCTCCAATCACTAGTGATGGCGGTTGGCACCAGGGCCATGTCAAGCTCATCGCCTGCGATGATCAGAGATCGTGCGATCTCTATAAGCTGGCTATCAGCAGGATAGGAGAAGTCTGGCCAGGTGCGAAGCTTGAGGTAATTGCTAAGGAGGACATCCCTTGCAGGCCAAGAGCACGTACCTGGATCCCGGCTAAACCCTCCTGTATGGATGAAATACTCCAGATAATCCAGCTTTCGAATCCATCCCTTCCTACTCACAACTGGAAAGTCGCGAAACTGGAGGAACAAAAAGGCCTTTACAGAGGCGCAATTATTGTGATTAATAAAGAATCCCTTGTTCCTCTGGCGCAGACTAAAGGTGTGATTAGGTTCGGGTTTGAGACTATGAACCTTAGGGTCTATAAAAAAGATGAGGTAGATGCAGCTTGCGCTCCTCCACACCCCCAAGAAGACGAAGCTGTGGTCGGGGACCCTGGTGTGTCCATCACCTTCCCGTGTTTGGAAGATGATGCATCCAGGGCATCTTCGGCTCCAGTGGAGTCCTCTCCTAACGTCGACAGCCTTTCCGACATGGAAACTGAAGACTATTTAAACAGTGTTCTTTTAAGTGAGGACGAGCTTTTAAGTTCGTCCTCTGACTTGGAAGAACCTGATAATACCGTGGTGGAGGCTGATCTGCCTAATTGTAGCCAAAATGCTGCAGTTAGTTCAGATTAACCTCCAACACTCCATCAAGGCGTCAGCCTCACTTCTTCTCCGAATATCCAGCAACGGAGAGGATATCGTCCTGATCCAAGAACCTTGGATTGTGAAATCCATCGTAAAGGGACTCAGGACTCCTGGATACTACCTACTGTATGCGTCCGGTAAAGGTGAACCTAGATCCTGCATACTAGTAAAAAGTAGCATTAATGTATATTTACTGGGTTGGGGTCAGAATCCCGAAAACCGAAATCCCGAAAACCCAAAATCCCGAAAATCCAAAACCCCGAAAACCCAAAATCCCGAAAATCCACAATCCCGAAAACCCAGAATCCCGAAAACCCAAAATCCCGAAAACCCAGAATCCCGAAAACCCAGAATCCCGAAAACCCAAATTCCCGAAAACCCAAAATCCCGAAAACCCAGAATCCCGAAATCCCGAAATTGAAATCCCGAAAAATTATATAAAATGAAAAATTTGCGCAAATTTTTCATTTTATATAATTTTTCGGGATTTCAATTTTAGGAAAACTATTTCTAGATTTTTGATGTACCTGCATAATTTCTGTTCTATCTTACCCGTATGGGAAAGGCAAAAACTGTGTTAAAATTTTCATCTGAAAAATAATTAGCTCTGAAGAACTAAGTAAAACATAACGAGTTAAGAAGAAAACGAAAATAAATCCGAACTTTAAAGATGTTTCCGAAGTATGTTCATAGATTTTCCACATATGTACCTATAAATGTATGTACACTACGTGAATATTCTTTTATATGTTTTATTTTAAATGAAGATGGCATGCACTTACTTCGAAATTAAGTACTTCTTTACTTTGTTTGTTTAATAAAACCATTTTAATGATACGATCAATTAAACCCAATCTTTTATAAAAAAAAACTTAGTGTACGAAAGTTTTAGGAATGTGCCTAAGTCAGAAAACAAGCAAAACACGATAAAAGTTAAAAAGCATATACAAAACAAAATACAAAACAACATGCTGAAGCTCGGAAGAGGGTTTAAAGACGATTTAAATATCGGAATTCTGTTAAAATTCAGATTTGTGAAACATAACTGTTTTTAATTTGTTAAAACTGTTTGATTAAGATTCAATAAGGCCAGATCCACACTATTTTGCCGATACCGATACGCTATCGCTGCAATAAAATATTTTTACATAAGAAAAACTGAAAGGAGCGAAAGCGTATCAGGTATCGATGAAGTGAATGTGTAGGTACTCATTGTGTTCTGCTTTAAAATACTTTATCATGTATCGCTATCGATATCAGAACTTTAAAGTGAATTTAGCCTAAGACTTTGTCAATAAAGTCACAGTAATGGCTGTAACCTTTTTTTTCAATATAGTTTCGGGATTTTGGCCTTTCTGGATTTTGGGTTTTCGGGATTTTAGGTTTTCGGGATTTTGGGTTTTCGGGATTCTGGGTTTTCGGGATTCTGGGTTTTCGGTATTCTGGGTTTTCGGGATTCTGGGTTTTCGGGATTTTGGGTTTTCGGGATTCTGGGCTTTCGGGATTTTGGATTTTCGGGATTTTGGGTTTTCTGGATTCAGAATTTCGGGATTGTGTCCGTCTCCCATATTTACTACCTAATTTCAGCGATCGAGATATTACGGCTGCAAGACTGGAGACGACCAAAGGCACACTTTGGATAGCATCGGCATATCTCGGCCATGACCACCTTGGCCCTCTCCCAGGTAAAACCCTGGAGAATTTTATCGCTGAAGCAGAAAGGCGAAATATCAGCCTCATTATTGGGAGTGATGTCAATGCCCATCACACAGTATGGGGTAGTACTGATATTAACGATAGAGGTGAGTCTCTTTTCGATTTTATCCTAAATACTAACCTTATAGTAAGTAACGTAGGCAATGAACCAACTTTCGTTACCAGAAACAGACAAGAAGTTTTAGACTTAACTCTTGTCTCCGACAACATCTATCAGATGATTTTAAACTGGAAAGTTTCTAGTGATCACTCGTTCTCTGATCATAGATACATTCTATTCAGCTTGAACGATGAACCTCCTGGCCAGCTAACTTTTCGTAATCATAGGAAAACAGACTGGCCTAAGTACAGAGAAACACTTAAGAGACTTATTAAACCTGACATTTTAAGTGTTCCATCCAACAAAAACGATCTTGACAGCAAAGTCAATGATCTTACTTTAGCCCTAAACAAATCATTAGAAACCTCCTGTCCTCTTATTCTAATAAGAGGTAAAAGGAAGCCACATTGGTGGACTTCGGGGCTCGAACCGCTCAGAAAAAACTGTAGGAAACTTTTCAATCGAGCTAAAAGTACTAGAGTAATGTCCGATTGGGATTCCTATAAAGAATCACTAAAATTATATAAAAAAGAATTGAGGAAAACCAAACGATCTTCTTGGAGGACATTCTGTGGCAATATAGAAGAAGCCTCAGAAGCATCAAGATTAAGAAAAATCCTCTCCACAAATCCAGTTATGCCTAGCTGCCTTCAAAATGCTGATGGCTCCTGGACCAACTCTTGCGAAGAATCGCTCAATTTGCTACTGGATACTCATTTTCCAGGCAGCTCACAGACTGTTAATAGCACTGCCCTTTACAGGACAAGCGAAAAACTAACATTTCCACAAGGTCTAATTACAAGGGAAAAATTACAATGGGCACTCAATAGCTTCAAACCATACAAGTCGGCGGGGCCAGATGGCATCATTCCGGCTGAACTACAGATGAATTCAGAAGTAATTCTGCCGATTCTGGAAGTCATCTTCAATGGTTGCTTAAATCTGGTCCATATTCCGCTTCTATGGAGAGAAGTCAAAGTTGTGTTTATACCCAAAGCCGGTAAATGTTCCCACGTAAACCCTAAAGATTTACGACCTATTAGCCTATCATCTTTCCTTCTAAAAACTTTTGAACGACTGATTGATATCGAACTAAGGTCAAGCATTGATACGAGACTACTGTCTACAGCTCAACATGCCTATTGCAAAGGGAAGTCAGTGGAGACAGCTCTCCACACACTAGTTCGTACCATCGAATATTCCCTCCATTATAAAGAATATACAATGGTTGCCTTCCTAGATATAGAAGGTGCTTTTAATAACGTTGATACATCTGCAATCACATCTGCACTGGCTTCTCTGAATGTGGATGGGTCGCTTGGTGAACTGATTAATCAGATGCTTACAAGCAGGGTTATCAATTCAAAACTGGGCGGCTTTTCGGCAAGAAGATCTGTCAGTAGAGGTACACCGCAAGGCGGGGTGCTTTCTCCCCTTCTTTGGAATTTGGTAGTTAATGAACTGCTGAATACCTTAGAGGCAGAGAGCTACAGAGTGATTGCCTATGCGGATGACGTTGCTATAGCAGTATCAGGAAAACATCCTAACATTTTAAGAGATCTTTTACAAAACGCTCTAAACAAGCTAACACGATGGGGAGATCGATGCGGACTTGGAGTTAACCCCCATAAAACAGATCTTGTCCTCTTCTCCAGGAAATACAAAATTCCGCAAACAGACCCCCCTATTATTAATGGTGTTCCACTAAAATTCTCAGACGAAGCTAAATACTTGGGTCTCATCTTAGATAAGAAGTTAAGTTGGAAACCTAACATACAAGAAAGAGTGAAAAAAGCCACAGTGGCACTTTTCTCCTGCAAAAAAGCCGTAGGTAGTAAATGGGGCCTCCAACCTCGAATCACTCACGGGCTATACATTTCGGTAATTAGACCGATTCTAACTTACGGCGTGGCAGTATGGTGGACTGCCTTGGATAAAGCGACACATCGCGACAAACTAAGCAAAGTCCAAAGAACAGCTAGTCTATGTACTACTGGAGCACTTCGGTCGACTCCTTCCGCTGCATTAGACACTCTTCTCCATCTGACACCTCTCGATATTTTCAGCAAACAAACGGCTGCGAGCACAGCCATTCGCCTCAAAGCCTCTTCACAGTGGATCAATAATGAGATTGGTCACTCCGCTATTCTGAATTCATTCGGAACACTTCCTAGTAACACTGACTACACAATCCCACTATTGAATTTCGATAAAAATTTTGAAGTGACCATACCTTCCAGATCCACCTGGGAGGATGTGGAATTCTTAGAAGATCAATCAATTCACTTCTACACTGACGGATCGAAGACCAAAGATGGGGTTGGTGGGGGAGTGTACTCTGAAAGACTAAATTTAAGTCTCTCATTCCGTCTCCCTAATCACTGTAGCGTATTCCAGGCGGAACTTCTAGCGATAAAAGAAGTACTGTCTTGGCTCAAAGAAAACGTGATATCATGCTCGGATATCCGCATCTTCTCTGATAGTCAAGCCGCCATTAAATCCCTGGACTCTGTCCGTACAAACTCTAGAACAGCCCTCAACTGTCGATCATCTCTGTTGGAGATGGCGCAACAGTTTAATATTCACCTTTGTTGGGTGCCGGGTCATAGGGACATTCCAGGTAATTGTAAAGCTGATGAACTCGCTAGAAGTGGAAAATTACTACCCATTTTACCTGAAAAGGTAAACATTGGTATACCCATCGCTACGTGTAAATTTTTACTGAAGCAAGATGCGTTGAAGAGAACAAACACAAGGTGGGAAAACATCACTACTTGTTTGGCGACAAAACAAGTATGGCCAAACCTTGACCTGAAACGCTCCAAGTGTTTAATATCTCTAAATAGAATGCATATTAGCTCTATTGTAGGTGTCATAACAGGACACTGTTTAATAGGCAGGCACGCAGCGCGGCTTGGCGTACCTTCAAACGATTTCTGCAGAAGCTGCATGGACGAGGAGGAAGAGGAAACGATTCCTCACCTTCTCTGCACATGCCCTGCTCTTTCCCTCAGACGTAGGCTCCATTTAGGAAAGAGTATTTGAAAAATAAAATTAAAAGTTAAAAATTTTAATAATTATTTAAGTTTTAAATTTTATTTAATATTTTTTGAAAATATGTCACAACATTTGAATATATAATTAACTAAGCGACGCGTTTCGGTTCTAAATAACCATCTTCGGGCTTATTGTGCTGACTCGCGGTGTTGTTCGAGTAGTAGTTACTCCAAGCTTTCTTTTATTTTTGATTTTCTGTGGATGCTGATGTTGTTGGTTGCTGATCGTGGTTGTGGGTGGTGTTATGTTTGTCTCGTTCTGTTTAGCTGGTTTATTGCCGTATTATATAGTGTGTTTGTTTTTATGGTTAGTTTGTCATTTAGTATTTTGTCTTGTTCGGTCTTGTAAGCTTTGTAAATTTCGTATTCTTCTAGTGCGTCTAGTTTTGTCCCTTTTTTACATTTGTGTAGTGGTTTCAAGTTTGTGTCAAAGTCGGTGTAGTTGTGGTTATTGTCTATCAAGTGCTGTGCGTATGTGGATTTTGTGTTCTGTTTTGGTCTGTGTTCTAGGTATCTGTCATAGAAAGTTCTGCCTGTTTGTCCAATGTAGTAGCTGTCGCAGTCGTCGCAGTTTATTTTGTAGACTCCAGATGATGTTTTGTTGTCAGTTATTGTTTTGTTTTTTAGAATTTTTTGGATGTTATTAGTTGTTTTAAATGAAATGTTAATATTAATTTTTCGGAATTCGTTTTGTAAAATGTGTGGTAGCAAGTTGGTGTAATCAATTGAAATGTACTTCTTATTGTTGTCCGTGGTGGTGTTTTCTTTGGTTTTGTTTTTAATTTTCTTTTTCTTTTTGTATATTAGTTTGTCTATTAGTTCTCTTGTGTATCCATTAGCTGTGGCTATTTGTTTAATTATGTTTATTTCATCATGATAATCTTTTTTGCACATGGGAATATTTATGAGGCGGTTTACGAAAGCATGATATGCTGCCATTTTTTGTGATTGTGGATGATGTGAATCTTTGTGTATTGTTATATCTGTTGTTGTTGGTTTTCTGTATATTTTGTAATTTAGTTTATTGTTGTTTTTGTAAATTGTTAGGTCTAAGAAATTAATTGAGTTGTTGTGTTCTGTTTCGGTGGTGAATTGTATGTTTTCATTTATATTGTTCATATAGTTTGTTAGAAGATCAATTTGTCTTTTTGTACCATCGAAGATCACAAAGGTGTCATCTACATACCTTGAATAAAAGATGATTTTTTGGTAATGTGTGTTATGATTTGTTAATATATATTTGTTTTCGTAGTTGTTTATGTATAAATCTGCCATCAAGCCGCTTAATGGTGAACCCATTGCGAGACCTTTGTCTTGAATAAAATTTGTTATCATATGTAAAATAGTTTTGTTTGAGTGTTATTTTTAAAAGTGTTAAGATTTCATCTATTTGTTGATTGTTTAATTTGGCGGTAGTTGTTAGGTTGTCTTTTAATATTTTTAGTGTGTCGTCGATTGGTATGTTGGTGTACATGTTTGTGATGTCGAATGAAATGAGTTTGTGTTGTGGTAGTATGTTTATGTTTTTGGTTTTTTCTATAAATTCTGTGTAATTTTTAATGCTATTGTTGTTTGTTATTACAATATTTGCTTTAATTATTTTTTGTAATTCCTTAGCGATTTTATAACATGGTGCAGTTTTGTAATTTATTAAAGGTCTTATTGGTGTTCCTGTTTTGTGTATTTTGGGTAGTCCAGTGAATATTGGTGCTTGTGCGTTAGGTTGTTTAAGTTTTATTTTGTTAATATTTTGGAATATGTGATTGCAGCTGTTTATTGCTTTGTTTATTTCTTTTACGTATGTTTTTGTGGGGTCAGTCTGTATGTTCTGTATGTTGTTGTCGTTGAAAAATGTTATGGTTTTTTCTATGTATTCTTGTTGGTTAATGATTACGATGGTGTTTCCTTTATCTGCCTTTGTTATCATTGCATTATTGTTTATTATCTTCTGTTTTATTGTTTTTAAATTGGTTATGTCTTTTTTGTATTTGTTTTGCATTTTTTGTTTTGTTTGGTTATTTTTTAGAATATGTTTGAGTTTTTTGTTGACTATGGTTCTTGTTTCATTTTGTACTTCTTGAGTTGGAATTGTTTTTATGGCTGCTTCTGCGTTTATAACTTCTTGTGTTATGTCGTTATTTTTAATAAATGGTATATTGAACTTGAGGCCTTTATTTAGGGTGTGTATTTCTGTTTCTGTAAGTTGTATATTTGTGTTGTTAACTATTCTTGGGTAGAATTTGTGTATATTCACTGTCTTTTCTATGGGTTTTTTCTTGATTAGTTTATTTAATTTAATATTTTGTTTAATGTTGATTTCTTTGGCTATTTTATTAATTTGTTGATTTATAGTGTGTGTATGGTGTTCGGCGGTAATGAAGTGTAGTGTGTTGTATAGTTGTAGGTGTGATCTGTATAGTATTTTATTTAATGTAATTTTTTTGCTGTATAGGTATTTGATTTCTTCTTTTATTCGGATGATTTGTGCTATTGTTTGTGTTTTAATGGCGGCGGTTGAACTGGATTTTATTTTAATTTGGGCATATTTTGGAGTGACTTGTTTTTTAAGACATTGTTTGTTGAATTTGATGTTCAGATTGGCTTTGGTTAACTTCATTTTTGCGTTTTTATATTTAAAGACTAATTTTGCTTCATCAGCTGAAATATTAATTTGGTGTTTAGCCTCCATGTTGTGTTTTGTATGAAAGAGTATTTGAAAAATAAAATTAAAAGTTAAAAATTTTAATAATTATTTAAGTTTTAAATTTTATTTAATATTTTTTGAAAATATGTCACAACATTTGAATATATAATTAACTAAGCGACGCGTTTCGGTTCTAAATAACCATCTTCGGGCTTATTGTGCTGACTCGCGGTGTTGTTCGAGTAGTAGTTACTCCAAGCTTTCTTTTATTTTTGATTTTCTGTGGATGCTGATGTTGTTGGTTGCTGATCGTGGTTGTGGGTGGTGTTATGTTTGTCTCGTTCTGTTTAGCTGGTTTATTGCCGTATTATATAGTGTGTTTGTTTTTATGGTTAGTTTGTCATTTAGTATTTTGTCTTGTTCGGTCTTGTAAGCTTTGTAAATTTCGTATTCTTCTAGTGCGTCTAGTTTTGTCCCTTTTTTTACATTTGTGTAGTGGTTTCAAGTCACAATCACAAAAAATGGCAGCATATCATGCTTTCGTAAACCGCCTCATAAATATTCCCATGTGCAAAAAAGATTATCATGATGAAATAAACATAATTAAACAAATAGCCACAGCCAATGGATACACAAGAGAACTAATAGACAAACTAATATACAAAAAGAAAAAGAAAATTAAAAACAAAACCAAAGAAAACACCACCACGGACAACAATAAGAAGTACATTTCAATTGATTACACCAACTTGCTACCACACATTTTACAAAACGAATTCCGAAAAATTAATATTAACATTTCATTTAAAACAACTAATAACATCCAAAAAATTCTAAAAAACAAAACAATAACTGACAACAAAACATCATCTGGAGTCTACAAAATAAACTGCGACGACTGCGACAGCTACTACATTGGACAAACAGGCAGAACTTTCTATGACAGATACCTAGAACACAGACCAAAACAGAACACAAAATCCACATACGCACAGCACTTGATAGACAATAACCACAACTACACCGACTTTGACACAAACTTGAAACCACTACACAAATGTAAAAAAGGGACAAAACTAGACGCACTAGAAGAATACGAAATTTACAAAGCTTACAAGACCGAACAAGACAAAATACTAAATGACAAACTAACCATAAAAACAAACACACTATATAATACGGCAATAAACCAGCTAAACAGAACGAGACAAACATAACACCACCCACAACCACGATCAGCAACCAACAACATCAGCATCCACAGAAAATCAAAAATAAAAGAAAGCTTGGAGTAACTACTACTCGAACAACACCGCGAGTCAGCACAATAAGCCCGAAGATGGTTATTTAGAACCGAAACGCATCGCTTAGTTAATTATATATTCAAATGTTGTGACATATTTTCAAAAAATATTAAATAAAATTTAAAACTTAAATAATTATTAAAATTTTTAACTTTTAATTTTATTTTTCAAATACTCTTTCATACAAAACACAACATGGAGGCTAAACACCAAATTAATATTCCATTTAGGAGTTTACTTCTTTAACGATCCTAGTGATCTGGCAAACACAGACATTTATAGTCTCACACGCTTCGTCAGGAGCTCAAAGTGGTTTTAGCGAGTAAGGAAAGAGTTTTTAAGATTCATGTGGTATCACAACGGACCAATTTTGGTCTAAGTGTGTCAGTACTTAGTATTGACAGCCACTTCTACCTAACCTAACCTACTAAACAAAAAAAAAACAAAAAAAAAAATAACAAAATCAAAAAAATAAATAGCTAGGTACAGGTACGAGTACAAGTACATGTATCCGGGCGGCAAATATCCTAGCTACGCCACTGGGACTACAAGTAAGAAAAATAATATTACTTACTTTGTATCCTTTAATGCATATGGGCTTTAAATTGAAAACTGAAAATATCCTTAGTGCAACAAACTCCCCATGTCAACTGTGCAGCTCTGGGACTAGAAGTCTTAAGTCACCTGCATTCACAGGACTATCTGGACGAGAAATAGTTCTTCTACGGCGATAATAAAAGCCAAGTGAATTGTGGGGCCTTGAATTCTTTCATTGGCCGAAACTGTTAAGTCCCTCAGTTCATCCGATATTGTTCCAAAAATGAGGATGATAAAAGTTCGTGAAGCTCCACATAGCGCATCAAGAGTGCAAATAGAGGAGGCATCTTGCAGACCACTGAGCAAAGAGTAAAGGGAGTGTTAGTCCTGGATAACTCGTTTTCTGGCAATCTCTGGGTAAAGATGACAATCTCACAGTGACTCCCAAAAGAGGCTATCGATAGCGAATTCCTTAAGTATTCTTAAGTTAATTCTTAAGTAAGTATTTTAAATCGAAGAGAGAGGAGATCCTTTAATAAAGGTTCTTACCTATATTTTTTGTTTTGTGTTTTGTGAAAGAGAACAAAAACTTATGATTGTAAATTGTTAATTTATAAATTATAACAAAATATATTATCGTTCCTCATATGAATGCTGCTTAAACAAAAACAAATGTTGCAAATTTACTTCAGTACTAAACTTACAGTGCAGGGAACCTTGTCGGAGAAAGGGGTATAAGTTTCGACCTCAAGGCAGCAAATAAAAAATCTAAAATAACGCAATTTCGTTCGCACTTTTTTCAGTTATTGATAATTTTAACATTCAAGCACTCATTTTTGCCTTCATTTTCGTATTACGATAAAATAAGTAACTAAATTGGCTTCAACCTGAATCGTCTTGGTAGGCCCAATAGTTTTCAAAACACAGTTATTCAAACGTAAGCAATAGTAAATTTATAATAACTGCAATTATAAATTTATAATAACTACCTCACTTATATTAGTTAATTTGTTATTTACTATACTGTCTGTTCTTTTTTCAGTTTTCCCAAAAACTAGAAAGCCTTCTGGCATCTGGTATTCAGTATTTGAATAAAAATAGCTAAGAGCATTGAACACTTTAATCAAAAATAATACGAAATTATTATAAATCCTCCAGATGTTACTACTGTATATTTGGTTTTCATTTTTTCAAGTCAATTGATGCAAATTTAATTACATAATTTGAAATCCTAGAGTGATATTTTAGTCAAAAGCTATTCTTTTAGATATAAATCGACTATAACTGAAAAATATTGCAGTTTTATTACCATAAATATTGCTTTTGGGACAGCTCAACAAAAAATCAGAGCTACCGGATCCGACGCAAGGTATCCTTTCTATGAAACTACAAGGTTTACTGGACTACTAAGAAAGTTGCTGAATTTTGATGAAAAGGTTTGGATGATGGAAGGGTATCTCAATAACAATTTGTCTCATACGTGTATCTGTGTACCTACTTTATACTATGTGAAAATTAAAGGCGTCAAATTTGAATTGATCATACTCGTAATACTAACACTAATATCTTATGTAGTTCCAATAACTCGGATTTCGACTTGGAGTGAATAAATGGAATAAAACTCCCAATTTTTCTAATAAACTTTATTTTAACAGCTAATAGCTAGAAGTAAGAAAAGTTCAATAGTATTTTAAGATTGAAATATTTTAATCTCTGAGCACCAACGAAAACTTCTGGTATGTATGTATACATATTCTGGACCACCAAGTCGATCCTTGCACTCTTGTTGCCCGCGGAAGAGTGCACTCTGGCCATTAGAATCAGACGTTATAGACAGAGGAGATGAATACGAAGGAGGTTTTGTCATAATAACCTCATTCTGCTTTAGTTCCATATTTCTGACTTTCTGTGAAGTTCCAAAACCATAAGGTTTTGGTTGGTCATTTCTTGGGTCAGTTGATCCATCTTGCGCCTAGTGTTACATAAGATAACCGACTGATGTATAGCTTATAAATCACAAAGCTTACTTAGTTTCAAGTTCTGTGTTATACCTAGTTACGTAAAACTGTTTGATATTTTCAAGGGTAAATTTCCCTTTCTTGAGCGAGATATCAGGATCAACATCATTCGGAAGTGTCTTGAATGCATTCCAAGTTTCGTCTTCCGATTTTGTCAAAAACGAGAACTTTATGTTGTTTGCCTAATGCAGAATCATATTTGAGCGCCGAAGACATGACAAACAACACTCCAAACAGCGGACTCACGAGTGGGCTCCAAAATGAGTGTTTAAAGGTCACAAGGAATATCAGGATGCTCGATGGCGATGCAGATGGCTTCTCGAAAACATGAACATAAATGCTGTGCAGCACCAGCTACTGAGACCAGGAATTAGTTTCGTATAGGATAAATGTCTTGTAATCCACTTACAACTTATGTTTTTATCACTGAATCAATAAAAAAAAATGTAATTAAAAATATATGAGGCAGAGACGGGCCAAAATAAAAGTACCTACCAATTAAAGTTTGGAAACAAAAAATCGAACTGTCAAAACAAATCAAACTCACCGCGTTAAATTGTTGTTGCAATTCACATCTATTCATCGACACGAGTGAAATTACAAAAACAACAATGTAAACAAATGGGTTTTGGGGGGGTGAAACGTACGAAGGTTTCCCATCTTTATTTGTTTATCTATGATACTCTGTGATGGGAGTTAGCATCGCTCCCATGATGAGGCATATCTTCTGCCGTTCTGCATACGCGATCAGTCTCTCCAGTGTATGACCGGGGAGGGGGCCGAGGCGGTCACGGCCCAGATATGCCGACACTAGCCAGTACGTCCTATTGGCCGTTTCGAGCCTAGCGGTGGTGATATCTCGGTCACTGAAATCAGGGAGTAAATATACATTAGTGCTACGTTTGACAAGTATGCAGGATCTGGGGTCACCTTTGTTTAACTTACTATAACATTAGCCGCATTTTATTATCGCTCATAACCCATGTGGTTCATCTGGTGAAAATAAAATGATGCGGATTGGTGCGTCTCTTTTTTCCTTATGTTAACTTATCTTTCATGTAAAGCGTGTCTGTTTTCCTCTCTTTTCCTAACACTGCTGATATAATTCACAATGGTTAATAGAAATAAAGCTCGATAGAAACCTGGATACCATGTTCTTTTAACAGGTACTAGTTAAAAGATAACCTCGACACATACCCGGAGATAATAAAACGCAGCTATTAAGACGTAACAGAAGTTTTCGATATGTCAGTCAGTTGTACTGGACTGACGTGTCAGTGCAGTGCCTTTGTGGAACAGCCGTCCAACTGGATGGATGCAACTAAAAGGACCAGGCTACTGCAATTGCAGAAAAAAAATCTCTTATTATTACGTTATTGTTTAAAGTTCATTGAACAGACAAAATAATACATTTGCAATATTTTACGAATATTTTATATTTTTGTGAAACTTAACAATTTACCAGAATTGTATTGTCATATCGATATTGATGGAGTTGATGAAAATTAATAAAAAATTTTCAAAATAATTCCAGATGATTTGAAATAGAATGCAAGCAATAATTACTCTAATATTAAATTAATCTTAAAATATAAGAAAATAGTGAACGACTCTATACCAATTCTTGGTAACTGGTGAAATTCACCCATAATTTTCGGTTCATCCATGCAAACAAAAGATAAAGATATAAGCACACTCGAAAACACAGAAGTGTCAACATAATATTGTGATTGCACTCGTAACAAAATATAATAAAATAAAATAAAGTATATTTATGAGCTTAGAAGGGACTCACTTTAATCAAAGAACGTCGTTTTCCTCAACTGCCACTACAGCTAGAATCAAACGTCATGATTGCGGCCCATTTTCTATCTTGAACATCTCCTTGAAGTGTTACAATATAATAGTTTCGAAACTAATTGCAGACGCTCGCCGGGTGGCTTTAGAGGTTCTTGTTTTGTTTTTGGCATGGCAAACCTTCCTTAATGTTGAAGAAATTAGGTTCTTATTTTGGTACATTTTGTTCTTGTGATGACGCAGGCAGTCGGACGGAGGCTAACAGAATGAAATTGACGTTGATATGCGGTTACCATAGAGAAAATAAACCTTTAATTATAGATTTTGGTAATTGTGGAGAGAGAATAGGTAACTTTATTTGTCTATAAACACTTAACTTGTGGTTAGGCCAATTCTAGTAGGTAATATATATAAGATTGGATGATTTTATAAAGATTTTATTCGTATTGATTGTCAGTCAGTTGAGTAAGTTTGTGGTCAGATAAATTAATTATGTGATAGCTGCAACTACCAAATAAATAAGTTCAAATTTCTTAAGATGAAAAGGTCGAATATTTAATGATAACCTTTCACCCACATCACATCTTAAACCAAAAAAGAGACTTTTACGTAAGAAACTGTATAAGGACGGTTTTAGGGGGCAGCAAACGAGAGAGGGGGGAGGAGTGTTCCCACTAAGGCAATTCTCCTTTATCCAGGCGGCAGCGGAATAATTCTCAAGATTGAATCAACGGTGGCGTCTACAGTTCCAGTTAGGCTGAACTACTTAGTGAACACCTTATACGAGCTACTACGACATATTCGGAGCTCAGGCCTATAAGGAGCGGTTAATCCGGCTCCCCGCCCTTGGAGTTATATTGTAAGGGTCTGGTCCTCCAGGTTTTGGGTCGTGCCGTCGGGGTGACTTCCCGGCCACGTAAAGCTATTTTAGTTGCGAAGCAACAACAAGCCTCGGATACGGACGGATTTACTGTTGACGACCATAGCAAACGAAATAAGGACAACGAAGTCCGGATTTGCACGTGGAATGTTCTGTCTCTCTATAGACCACGTGCAGTCGAACATTAAGGGGAAGCCCTAGACTGCTACAAAGAAGACATCACCACCACCCAAGAAATGCGATGGGATGAGCCAGGCAGAAGAAAACTGAAAGAATGCGGCATCTACTACGGTGACCGTTACCGACCACAAGGGCAGAATCTCTTTGGATGTGGATTCGTCGTTAGAGGCAGACTTATGCAAGAAGTCTTGAGTTTCAACTATGTGAACGAGCGCCTCACGACAATTCACATTAAGGCTTAGTTCGCAAACATTAGCCTAATATGCGCACATGCACATGCCCCACAGAGGAGGAGGATGACGACACCAAGGATGAGTTCTACGAGCTCCTGGACAAGACATATGTATGAGCAATGCCCTAGCTATGACATTAAAATTGTCTTGGAAGATTTGAATGCCAAACTAGGAAGAGAATACGTCTTTGGTGACACAATCGGAAGAAACAGCCTGCACGACACCATCTCCGATAACGAACTCAAGTTAATCGACTTTGCTGCGGGACGAAACGTTGTTCTAGCTAGGGGACATGGCGAATTCCTGGTCAATCAACCACCAACCAGATTCACCACATTGCGATCGACGCAAGGCATCCCTTCAGCATCAAGAATGTCCGAATGCTCCGAGGAGCCATAGTTGACTCGGACCACTACCTCGTTGTAGCCAAGGTAATGCTACGGATATCAAGACCAAAGCCGACAGGAAAATACTGTCAGGAAGTTCGACGTCAGACGATTTAAGTCGCAAGAAATCGTCAATGCCTTTTCCAATTCCGACCAAGTCTCTCGCGCCTTCTTAAATAGTCCTTGCCGCCAACTGCAAATATCGAGAACCAGTGGAAAAACTGCCAGGAAGCCATGAGATATGCCGCCTCTAACGTGCTGAGCCTTGTACGACCACCACAGCGAAACTCCAGGTTCGACGAAGAATGCCAGCAAGTACATGCAGCCAAACAACAGGCATACAAAGTGGTGCTGCATAGAAGGACCAGATCTGCTCGCGAGCTCTACGAGCAGAAGAGGAGAGAGGAACACAAGCTTTTAAGAAGGAAAAAGAAAGAGCATGAAAAGCGCGCAATCGAGGAATTAGAGAGGTGCCATTGCAGGAATTAAGTTAGGAAGTTTGACCAAAAAGTAAAGAGAACCTCCCAAGGTTACAAGGCCTGAACCGAAGCCTTGCGGCGATGACGAGCCGAGTTCTGCTACCATGCAGATTGCACCATTCAACCTGGACGACGCGACGTAGGCCAACAATTCCGTCCACCCGATCTCGACGAAGTGAAGATAGCTATATCTAAACATAAGTCCAATAAAGCTGCTGGAACTGATGGCCTTGCGTCTGAGCTATTTAAAGCGGCTGGCGATAAATTAGTTTGGAGTATTCACCAGCTCCTCTGAAAAAAATATGGTCGGGGGAAAGCATGCCCGATGAATGGAATCTCAGTATTGTTTGCCCGATCCTCAAGAAAGGGGATCCCCTAGACTGCATCAACTACAGAGGCATCAGTCTTCTTAATATCGCCTACAAGATCTTCTCTGCCGTACTTTGTGAACGCCTGAAGCCATTCGTCAACAACCTGATAGGTCCATATCAGTGTGGCTTTAGGCCAGGGAAGTCCACGATCGACCAAATATTCCCACTAAGGCAGACGTTAGAGAAAACCCAGGAGTTTCAAATCGATACCCACCACCTTTTCATCGATTTCAAAGCTGCGTATGACAGCATCTATAGAGAAGAGCTATATAGAGCAATGTCTAGTTTTAGCATCCCTGCCAAACTCGTCCGTTTGTGCAGGGTGACGATGGAGAATGCACGCTGCTTCATCAAGGGCGGCAAGAACCACACCGACACCTTTGATGTCAAAAAATGTCTTAGGCTAGGAGACCCGCTGTCATGCGACTTCATCAACATCGTTCTTGAAAGAATAGTGCAAAACTCTCACGTCAACACTAGAGGCACAATCTTTCAAAAGTCCGTCCAATTACTCGCTTACGCTGATGACATTGACATAATAGGACGAACAAAGCGTGATGTCAGTGGTGCTTTTGTGAGCATTGAGAAGGAAGCCAAGAAGATGGGTTTAACGGTGAATGAAAGCAAAACGAAATATATGCTGTCAACAAGAAAGGACACCCAACACCGACGTCTAGGACAGAACGTCACTATAGACAGCTATAATTTTGAGGTGGTCAGAGACTATGTCTACCTAGGATCCGCTATAAACTCAGCGAACGATACCAGTGCTGAGATCAAACGAAGAATTACTCTTGCCAATCGCTGTTTCTTTGGGCTAAGGAGGCAATTGAGAAGCAAAGCCCTCTCTCGAGCAACTAAACTGTCCCTGTATAAGACGCTTATCATCCCGGTCCTGATGTATGGTGCAGAGGCATGGACACTGCTAACGGTGGATGAGAATGCGTTAGGCTGTTTCGAGAGGAAAATTCTCCGGGTGATTTTTGGTCCCGTCTGCATAGATGGGGAATATGGAGGAGAAGATACAACAACGAACTGTATGGGCTGTACAGCGACACCGACCTAGCCACAAAAGTGAAAAGCCAACGACTAAGATGGCTGGGTCACCTAGAGCGAATGGACACCAATGCTCCGGCCCGGAAAGTCTTTGAATACAACCCCGTGGGACAACGCAGTAGAGGTGGACGGCGTAAAAGGTGGCGCACGCAAGTGGAAGAGGACCTCAACCAACTTGGCGTGCGAAACTGGAGACAGCTAGCTAGAAACCGAGCCGGCTGGAAGAAGCTTGTTGGTTGAGGCCCTGGTCCACCCCGGACTGTAGCGCCACCTTAAGTAAGTAATTTGCAAAAAGTCGCCGCAGTAGCATCGGCAAACGTAAAAACTTTTTTACATTAGTATGAATGATCTGAATGTGAAATGTGAAAAGAATTTATGGTTACATAAATGTACATATATCGTTGCGTCGGTTGACGTGAATTTCGTTTAGAAATTCACTAAGTGCAGACAATTTTTTTTGTTATAAAGTGATAAAAGTTTTATTACGGACATAGCTAGTTACATATTTTAGTTGATCCAAAAAGTTTTACATATAATATTTGTGTAAAGATACATTGTAGGTACCTTAACATATTGATTGTGACCTACGTTTGTATTAAGTGAGAAAAATGTTCCAAAGCAATTACCTATAGGTACACATCTCCTAAGTATTTTTTTTTTCTGTTTCATTTTTTATAATTTCAACAATCGGAAATAAGTAGGTTCTAACAATCTTGTAAGCGTGAACTGTTTTGAATTTTTATTTCACATCACCGCAAATTCACTGTATCTCCTCTAGATTACGAGACATCAGGGTCTAAAAATCCTTTTTCTTTCAAAAAAAATTATTTTTATGTGTTTTTCGTTTATAGTTTGCTGAAGATATTTTTTCATAATCTCGGCCATTCCAAAGTAACGGAGAAGACAATCGGACGCTTGTAGTAAGGTTTTTCTTGTTAAGAAATTAATATTTTTTTTATGAAACTCAGTGGTTTTTAAGAATTCATCACAAAGTACACGACACAGAAGTTTCACCAAAAAACTATGAAATTTAGTAAGTTTATTCAAAAAAATAGACGGTAACGGAGAAGACACGTACGATTTAGAGATTTCCGACCATTGCCTTGAAGTTTAAAATTCTGCGCCGTCTATAAAGATATGAAGTTAATTTTTTTTGCACACTTTCATAATACCAACATTTATCAAAAACCATCCTTGGTTTAATGCCAAGTTTCATTTTACTAACAGAAAAAAATATGAAAGATGGTAACGGAGAAGACAGCTAATGGTAACGGAGAAGACACGTACGATTAAAGATTTCTTTTTTGTTCAGTTATATTGAAATTCGTATTTTTAAATTATTCTCATCAATGATAAAAGTGATTCAGGCAACTGAAAAAATGTGTGTAAAATTTCATTGAAATCGGTTAACGTTAACACGTGCTAGCGAGCAATTGAAATTTTTCATTCAAAACACATGGGGTTTTCACAGTTTTTACTCAAAATATCAGCAAAATTGTAAAAGTCTATGGAAAATCTTTAAACTTGGCACATAAATTAACTACTGTTAGGAGTATCAAAAAAAAAATATTTTCAATAGTTTTACATAATATTAACCTTATCAAAAAATTTAATTAAAAATCGTTGTTTTTGTGAATTTGTTGCTATTTTAAATGGAGTAACTGTTGTTTACAAAAATAAAAAAAATATATTTGTATACTCCTTATAGTATTTAGCATACTTGCCAAGTTTAAAGTTTTTCCATCAACGTTTACACTTTTACGGGCCCTTTGAGTAAAAGACTGTTAAAACACCATGTTTTTAATATGAAAAACTTCAAGTGCTCGCTAGCACGTGTAAACGTCAACCGATTTCAATGAAATTTAACACATATTTTTTTTTTAGTTACCTTGATCCATTTTAAGCAAAGGGATCAAAGAAATTCAGACTTAAAAAAAAAGTACCTGTGAGTCGTTGAAATTTGGATGAGAAAGTGAATTTTGTCTTCTCCGTTACCCTGTTTTAGACAGTAAGACATGATTTAAAAATCTATAAAAAATCCACCATAATCCTTTTTCGAGTCTTGCTTTGTATGCGGAATAATTTTACAAACACTAATATAGTTCACCATTTATACCAACTTTAGTCATTTTTCGGTAACGGAGAAGACATGAAATGTTCAGTCATTTTGAGGCGTAATACTATTTTTACAGCACTCCTATCAGAAAAATAGTTCCGAATTTAAATAGTGTATTGAAAACACTTATAAAAACCCAACTGCACATCGCCGTTTGCATCACAATTTATAGAGAACTGATAGCGACAAAAATACCGAAAAATGCCCAGATACGAAAAATAAAGTATGAACTTTTTTGATCACTCGCCTATTTTACAACAACAAGTAAAATTTTATATTTACAATTTTTTCGTTAACTCTAATATATACAGTAAATATTGGCATATTTTAATATATTTTTTTCCTTAATTTGAAATTGAGTTGCTTGGTTTCCAAATTTTTGGAATGGCCGATCTTAATAAAGTTTTATAATTTATTTGAATTAAAAATTAAAAAAAGTTGTTATGCTTATTAGGTACCTCCCATGCGGGTTAAGTTTAAAAAGAACTTGTGCAAGAATAAAATCAGTGTTTATGTTTTTAAAAGCATAGCTAAAATTTTTTTGTATTGCCATCTGTCTCCTTCCGTGAAAGTATTTATCAATAAATAAAATCCAAATAAAAAATTTTAAGTGAGCTCTACTCCATATATTGCGTTTCGCCCAGGTACAACAGTTGGGCTCATCAGTTAGATGCTGTTGTACCCTTCTAAGACGCAAATTTTGGTCGATGTTTACCGACTCATATAGAAATCACAGCATGTATACACTGTGAATTCTATTTATCCAGGGGAATTTGTTTAAATTCAGACACCTAGAAAATAAATGCCAGTGCTCAGGCTTTTTATAATTATGATTTTAAAGAAAATTAAAAATAATATTCTTTTGTTTTAGTGGAGCGAATGAATTAAGTTCAAATAAAAAATTTTAAGTGAGCTCTACTCCATATATTGCGTTTCGCCCAGGTACAACAGTTGGGCTCATCAGTTAGATGCTGTTGTACCCTTCTAAGACGCAAATTCCCCTGGGTAAATAGAATTCACAGTGTATACATGCTGTGATTTCTATATGAGTCGGTAAACATCGACCAAAATTTGCGTCTTAGAAGGGTACAACAGCATCTAACTGATGAGCCCAACTGTTGTACCTGGGCGAAACGCAATATATGGAGTAGAGCTCACTTAAAATTTTTTATTTGAACTTAATTCATTCGCTCCACTAAAACAAAAGAATATTATTTTTAATTTTCTTTAAAATCATAATTATAAAAAGCCTGAGCACTGGCATTTATTTTCTAGGTGTCTGAATTTAAACAAATTCCCCTGGATAAATAGAATTCACAGTGTATACATGCTGTGATTTCTATATGAGTCGGTAAACATCGACCAAAATTTGCGTCTTAGAAGGGTACAACAGCATCTAACTGATGAGCCCAACTGTTGTACCTGGGCGAAACGCAATATATGGAGTAGAGCTCACTTAAAATTTTTTATTTGAACTTAATTCATTCGCTCCACTAAAACAAAAGAATATTATTTTTAATTTTCTTTAAAATCATAAAAATAAATAAAATCGCAGTTAACGCAAAGCATTTCCCACGAGTCGAACTTCAAATGCTGACAGTGCATTTCATGCTGACAGTGAATTTCATGAACAAAGGTAAATGCACTTGCACTACCGAAGGCCACGACGAATGAATATGATCCTCATCCGCTGTTCCCACAGTTGGGAAATGCTGTATCGTCAATTAACCCTTGCACGGGCATAAGCTATTCAGCCTTAGTTAAGTTAGTTGTTTAGTTGTAGTTTTACACTGGAACATAACGGTTGCTTCGAATAAATATACTTAAATTTAAATTGTTGTTAAATTATTTCATCAGTAAGTCGAACGGTTGGGCCAGCCCCTCGGGGGTTGGCGTTCGCGTTTTTTTTAGGATATCTCTCCCGAGATTCCATAACTGGCGCCCGAGCAGGGACCGGTACACAATCGTATCCTTTTCGCCAAAGGATCTGTGCCAAGGCCAATACGCTCTCTCTGAGTGAACGTCACTGTACCCATGAGAACACAGTTGACCATTTTGGTATCTTGAGCTCTAAACTTTTGCATACCCATGGGAACATGCAAATATCCTACACGGCTAAAGGATGCGACGGTGGAGTTGTGCGTGCCATTAGTAGGTTTATTAAGTTAAACTAAACGGGATTAACACGGCAACCCCCGAGAATACCGGTTCTCTAGCTTCTTCGGTTCGGTTAATTATTTTTTTTTCTTAATTACAGATAATAACGAAGAACGCGAAGAAGATAAAAAAAAAGAATAGAAAAGAAAAAAAACAAAAAATGAAAATAGTGTGAGTGACGCTAAAATTAAGTAGAGAAAAAATACATGAAGAAATATTGAATTGCAAAAAAGTGCTGGTGCCTTTTTTTTAATGTTAAAAAAAAAAAAAAATTATCAAAAAAAGAAAAAATTAAAAATATCTTAAAAAATAAATTGTATTTCAAAAAAGTGCAAGTGCCTTTTTTTTAATGTAAAAAAATTATCAAGAAAATATTTAAAAAATAAAATAAAGAAGATTGCGTATGAAAAGTGAGAAAAAGTGAAAAGAACTATTATTTCCAAAAGTGCTGGTGCCTTTCCTATTATATAGAAAAAAATTTAAAAAAAGGAAAAACCAAAAATTTATCAAAAAAAATAAAATAAAAAGAGATTGTGTATAAAAAATAATAATAAGAAATAATTTAGAAGTAAATTAGTACCAATTTCCAAAAGTGCAAGTGCTTTTTAATATATATAAAAAAATATAAAAAAAAAAATATAAAAAAAATATATAAAAATATATATTAAAAATATTAAACAAAAAACTTGCGAGAATTTTTTGGTAAGAGATTAATAAGATTACATTGCCTTTTTGAATTATATTAGCTCTTGTAGAAGATTTTATAAAAGAATACAAAGTACAGAAATACTTCGGAAAATAAGAAAGATATAATGGAGCAGTTAAACGAATCTGTCACCCAACTCAACGGGGCAGTTAATAATATCCTAGTCCAATTGAGAGAATTTGGAGCAAGGGTAGAATCAATCGAGAGGAGGGTAGCAAACCCACCTTCAACTGTCAATGAAACCCTTATAAGACAGTTGGAGTCTCGCCTGCTTTCGATCGAGGCGAGACCACAAAACCCTTTACAACCTGATGGGATTCAAACCCCCGCGGTTCAACTTCATCCTCCGCAAAGTGAGGCTGAACTAAAAGAGATCAGTCGCCTACCCGATTGTGTGAAGGAGCTCCAAGTGTTTAATGGAGATCCTACCCAGTATGTATCGTGGATACATGCTGTGGAGGGAATATTAAAGGACTTCGAAATAGTTAAAAACAAGCCTATCTACCGAGCAATACTTCAACACATTCGTGGGAAGGTTAGGGGCTCGGCTGATGGTGCTTTGGTGTCATATAACATTTTTGATGGAAGCTGGAATGAGTTGAAGCAATGTCTCTCTCTGCACTATGCAGATAAAAGGGACATGCGAACTCTAGAACACCAGCTGAATCAACTCACTCAAAAGGGAAGTAGAGTTGATGAATTTTATGCGGCTGTTAACCATCAGATGTCCCTAATGGTAAACAAGCTAAAAACAGAGTCCTACAGTGAAGAGACTGTTCGGGCCCTTGTAGAAACATATAGGAATAGAGCCCTGGACGTTTTCATACGTGGCCTAAACGGTGACATATCACGCATGTTAATGATACAAAGACCCAGAACACTTCCGGAGGCTTACTCCGCTTGTTTAGAAATTCAAAATTTGAATTTCAGAAGCAACAACATTCACTCTGTAATTGGTAGAAACACAATTACAGCTCCTGTAAATCAGACTTATAAGAGTCATGAAGTGAAGCCATATTTTCCTCCAAAGAGGCCTTTCCAATCACCCCCTGAGAGGTTCCGGAAATGTTCCTGGAATAATCCACGTGAAAATGGCTCTCCTCCCAGACCTGGACCTAAGCCGCAGGAAAAAATGGACGTCGACAGGAGCGTTCAAACCCGCCAAGTAAATTACATGAACCGCCCTAGTACGTCTAATAACTCTAATCCATTTAACCGATTCAAGCGTGGGGCAAGATCGGAAAACTACCCGAGTAAACAACAACGAGTCTACCAGGTAGAGGTGGGTAACGATAATAATGAATATGAGACCGCTGCAGAGGAAGAAATTTTGGAAGAGGTAAATTTTATGACAGGCGGCCATCCAGCGTACCATATATAGAATATGTTGCGGGGGATGGAACCACCTTGAAGTTTCTTGTCGATACGGGTGCCAACAAGAACTTTATAAGTCCAAAAGTGAACCAAACCACGGTACCCATTAAAAAACCTTTTACTGTCCGTTCAGCGGGCGGTGAATTAAATATCACGGAATCTGTCGATGGAAATGCTGGCCATCGTCTTGGCTCTTGACAACCTTCGGTCATACCTTTACGGAGCCAAAAAGATTAAAATTCTAACAGACCATCAGCCCCTTACCTTTGCTTTGGGAAATAGAAATTATAACGCAAAGCTGAAGAGATGGAAAGCCAGGATAGAAGAGTATAACTACGAATTGGTTTACAAACCTGGTAAATCGAATTACGTGGCTGATGCTCTTTCAAGACTCAGAACTCAGGTAAACCACTTGCAGGACTCAGTAAATGAACCTGTTTCAAGTGGAAATATGAGAAACACACAATCTGAGTCTCGTTTGGCTTGTAATGATTCTACGACAGAAACCGCACCCTCTCTATGTGGTTCCACAACAGAAACGGCAACCGAAGCACGAACTGAAACAAGACTTACACAAACAGCATCTGCTGACGAAAACTACACAGACAACATACAAACAGCTACTGCTGATGAAGGACTTTGTGAACAATCCCCAGATGATAGTGAGTCTGGAACTATGCACAGTGCTGATCAAGATAACAGCGACCTAATACCACACGTGGAAGCTCCTCTTAATGTCTTCAGGAACCAATTGGTTTTTAGAGTTAATAAGGACATGTGTGATGCTAAAAGTGTTTGTGATGCCAACTACGAACCTCATCCTGGCTTCCTTCGACACGTCATCTCCGCGAGGAGCTTGGACCAGGCCAAACTCAAAGAGGTTCTCCGTCAAAAATTAAACCCTAATGTAATCAATGGAATTAAAATTCCAGAGGCATATCTTGGGTTGCTTCAGAGTGTATACCTTGAAAATTTTGTTAAATACAAAATAAGGATTACACAAAGACTTGTGGAAGACGTCACTATTGAGGATCGGAAATTCTCCATCATAGAGGAGGAACATAGAAGAGCTCACCGAGCCCCAAGAGAAAATAAAGAACAGATCCTCGAAAAATTCTATTTCCCACGAATGATGGCAAAAATTAGGAAATATGCCACCACCTGTGAAATTTGTCATTCCAATAAATACGATAGGCATCCCATTCGGCCCGAATTCCAATCTACCCCAGTTCCTAGTTATCCCTGCGAAATACTTCACCTCGATATAATAGAGGTGCAGAACGAAAAATTCATTAGCTGCCTGGATAAATTTTCCAAATTTGCAAAACTTTTCCACATTAAAAACAGGTCCGTTCTGCATCTCAGAGATAAGATAATCAAAATTCTCCACTATTTTACCGTTCCAAAGGTACTTGTCACAGACAATGAATGTAGCTTCATGAGCCCAATCATAACAAACTTTATCAGTCTGTTGGATATACAATTGTATCGCACCCCAGTACATCGATCCGAAGTAAATGGGCAGGTGGAACGATTTCATTCCACAATTCTGGAAATCTACCGTTGCCTTAAGGTAGAATATAAGGATTTGCGCTTAAAGGAGCTACTGAACATTGCAGTTGACAGGTACAATAACACCATTCATTCCGTAACAAAGCGAAAGCCAGCAGACATTTTCTTCGACAGATCCGAAAGAATCAATTATCAAAAATTAACCGATTTCCGAAGAAAGATAAATCACGATCTTAGATCGGAAATCAAGCGAAAACAAAGAGAAAACAATAAGCACAGAAACAAACATAGAACATCCCCAAGACAGTATAAGAAAGGTGATGTGATTTATACGGCTTCAAAAGGCATCAAAGCCAAAAATAAGCCTTTGTTTAAAAAGGACATTGTCGAAAAAAATAACCGTGTAACAGTAACAACGAATACGGGCAGAAAAATTCATAAGACCCATATCAAAAACTTAAGTTAAGCGCTCCTCGATAGTATAGTGGTTAGTACACCTGCTATTATGCGGGAGACTGGGGTTCAATTCCTCATCGGAGAGCATAAAAATAAAAAAAAAAAATAAAAAAAAAGAGGAAGAATGGCAATTGCACCTAGTTGCACCTAGTAAAGCACTTGTTAATTAAACTTTTCACTAAGCACACAAAGCACCAAACATAATACTTTTCACTAAGTACGCAAGGCACTAAACATAGCACTTATTAAATAAATTTAAATATTCTCACTTGGAAAAAAGTAGTAAGATTAAATATAACATATGTAAGCAGAAATAATATTAAAATAATAAAAAGATTTAATATAGTTTGATTTGTATTAAAAAAAAAAAAGAGAAAAATCCTATGTTGTAATTTCTGCACCATTAGTTATTAACTGGAATATAAATCTGTCAATTTATAGGCTAATTTATAAAATATGTACTTAATATTGCATATACTGAGACATAAGAAAATTTTAATTAGAATGTAATTTCATTTTTTAAACTTCACAACTAATACATATATATATATTTCTTTTCATTAATTTTATATATTAAACAGTTTATTATTAATAACGGCCGTGCAAGGGTTCAGTATTTTTGAATACATGTCCCCTATGGTTACAATTAAGGAAGGACAAGGATGGATCATCGATGGACATTTCAACCTGATACACATCATTCGCTTGGACAAACTTGATGAACTAATGGACAAAATGACAGAAATCGTGAAAGTGCAGATCGCGCAGTCTGAGAGGAAAATTGTCGCACGTCATCATCTTACACAACTTCATGAACGTCTCGATTCACTGAAAGGAAAGGCCCATAGAAGACAAAGATCAATCAACTGGATCGGGTCCGCATGGAAATGGCTGGCAGGCAACCCTGACGCTGCAGACTGGGACAAGGTGCTGAAAAACGAAGAAGATATCGTTTCCAACAACAACCAGCAGTACAAAATAAATGAGCGTGTCCTGAGAATAACTGAGGACATCACACAAAAGATAAATTGGGTTATCAACAGCACTGCCAATCAAGTAGCTTCGTCCAGCAGGGCCATGCAAGAGCAGAGTATCATAGATGAACTTTTGGTCATCAAAGAAGAAGTAAATGAGATCATTCGTGCGTGCCAATTGGCAAAAAGTGGAATAGTGAACACTAATCTCCTAGACCAAGAAGAAATCAACAGGGTCATCAACGAAATTGAAACCTTACCGTATGCAAACATAATAGAAGCATTACAATTTGGCAAGCCATCAGTTTTCACCAATGATTCCATACTGCTGTATGTCCTTTCAATGCCTAAGGTTAGCGGGACCGAATATAACCACCTAATGACCAGAGCATCAATTATCGAAGGAAAACAAGTAGACCTTCCTTTCTCCAAAATTTTGGTGAACCATGAAGAAACCTATGGAGTAATATCTAATTGCCTAAACATAGGAAATATGACAGTTTGCAATGAGAGCTCTCTAGAAAAGCTCGGCGAAGATGGGTGCATTGTGCGGTTATTAAAAGGAGGACATGCTAGTTGTACGATACGTTCCAACACAGCTATGGTAGTAGAACTCATCAAAGAGGATACAATATTCGTTACAAACTTCAATGGGAAGTTAACCAGCAAAGGGATCCCCAAGGAACTTTCTGGCACATATCTGATTCAGCTGCACAACGAAACGATTCAGCTTAATAACAGGACATACGCCAGTATTACAGCTACTTCACTTCAAGCATTACCACCAGTTCTCACAAACACCACAACAATTGAGCATAAAATTGACATCGAATACCTCCACAATATGAGTGTGAACAACATTAAAATCCTTAGCAGTCTAACGAATAAACTGAACACATATACGGCTACTGATGTGACCATCCTTCTAATATTTGCGATCGTAATCCTGAAGATATGGCGTACTATATATAAAAAAATTGACTTACCCAAGATACAACTACCACCACCAGCAATAGCATCCCCTAACATTTCATCTTAAAGCAAGGATCTACGGGACGTAGATTTTTGAGGAGAGGGTAGTTAACGCAAAGCATTTCCCACGAGTCGAACTTCAAATGCTGACAGTGCATTTCATGCTGACAGTGAATTTCATGAACAAAGGTAAATGCACTTGCACTACCGAAGGCCACGACGAATGAATATGATCCTCATCCGCTGTTCCCACAGTTGGGAAATGCTGTATCGTCAATTAACCCTTGCACGGGCATAAGCTATTCAGCCTTAGTTAAGTTAGTTGTTTAGTTGTAGTTTTACACTGGAACATAACGGTTGCTTCGAATAAATATACTTAAATTTAAATTGTTGTTAAATTATTTCATCAGTAAGTCGAACGGTTGGGCCAGCCCCTCGGGGGTTGGCGTTCGCGTTTTTTTTAGGATATCTCTCCCGAGATTCCATAACTTCGCTTTCTCGAAATTTCAAAGAAAAAAATATTTTTAATGTTTTCATTCGCTTTGTTCCTTTATATTTATTTGATGAATAGGATTGTTTTTTTTTTATATTAATAATAGGATCTTTATGTTGGTAGGAAAATAAAATGGAACAATAACTTTTCAAACTAAATCTATAATTCAAGAACTTCTAGAATAACCTTTTGGAACGAGATCGTTTGCGGAAAAAAGTTTGATTATTCAAAATGGACGCGCCTGTCCAAAACTATTAAATTTGAAATCAGCACACAAGGACCATAAGAGAAAGTATACAAGAAACTTCAAGGAATCCCAGTATTCCCTTTATCCATGGCTAGCTGGATGCGAAAATAAAAAAAACTTTTTTGTTGGCCTTGTTTGCTGTTTTCTCGAATCAAATCTGCCTGGAGTTCCTCAGGTGTGTACAATCTAAATACTCTAGCCACACTTTAAAAAAAACACAAACAAAGCGCATCCCATTTGCAATGTGTGTTCCAACTAGCCAGATTTGGTGAAAAAAGAATAGATGAAGCTTTAAGTTCCCAATTACATCATTTTAATACCCAACATAACATCCAGGTGAGAAAAAATCGTGAGGTGCTCAAACGTCTAATAGATGTGACCTGTTTTCTGGCAAACCAAGAGTTACCATTTAGAGGACACAATGAATCTGCATGTTCTTTAAATAGAGGAAATTACATTGAACTTTTGAATTTATTGAAACAATACGACTCCACATTAGCACACCATTTTGAAACGGCAACGGTTTTTAAAGGTACTTCAATGGCAATTCAAAATGATTTGATCAAAGCGGTTGGAGAGCTTTTAAACAGTCATATTTAAAAAAAAAAAATAGAGCAGTCAGAGTTTGTTGCAATTATGCTCGACGAGACTTCTGACATTCAAATGAAATCGCAATTATCTGTTGTATTTCGCTATTATTTCAATAAGAAAATTCATGAAACTTTCATTAGATTTATTGATGTAAGCTCTGGGCGAACAACAGACGATTTGTTTGAGCTAGTGACAGCTCTGTTGCAAAAATATGATATTAAAGAGAAACTTACTGCCCAAACTTATGACGGTGCTTCCGTTATGAGTGGCCATTTGAATGGGCTGCTAATGAAAGTTAAGAACATATGTCCCAAAGCTATTTTTGTCCACTGTTATGCGCACGTCTTAAACTTAGTTTTGTCGCAAGGATTAAACAATATTAGAGAGTATAGAATTTTTTTTAGCACTTTAATATTGGCATTGCAACGTTCGCATCTCATTCAAGCAAAAGGACGTATGCTCTTAAAGAATTTTTAAAAAGAAAAATTCCATCGTTAGCCGCGACTAGATGGTGCTTCAGTTCACGACTGGGCAATGTAGTTTACTCTTACGCGGAAAATATTGAACAATATTTTGAAAGTATTCAAAATGATGAAACAAATACATGGGAAATTAATGATCGAATGGCTGCATCAGGCTACAGTAAATTCTTGAAAAGTTTTGAAACTGTTTTTTTTTTTTTAATCTGTTTTCGAAAATTTATTCCCATTCAGATGTACTTTTCAATACTCTACAAAATGCCAATATAGATATTGTTTTTTGTATAAACCAAATAAAAAAGCTCAATGAATTTCTTAAAGTTCAAAAAAACGAAGGCTTTCAGGAAATTTGGCAATCAACCTTCCAAGCTGTGCCATCGCATGCTGAAAAACGAAAAGCTAGGAATGACCAATTTGATACAAATGAAACGAAATACAGGAAATTGTTCTTTGAAATCATTGACAATTTGAGCATGCAAATGTAGGAAAGGTTTGCGTCCTTTGAGAAATTAAAATACATTGATTTACTAAACGTGAACAAATTTAGTAATTATCACCGAAAAAAAGTTTTCCTGAAGAATTGGTCAAAAATCTAATTGAAAACTACCCGGACATATTTGAATGAATTGACTGTTTTTTATGAAAACACAGACGCTATGCAACCAAAAGGTATCTACAACATCAGTAGGAACTTCAAAAACTTCAACAGCATTTGATGTTTTGCTCTGGATGGAGGCAACAAATGTCGCCAGCAGCTTTGTGCAGGTGTACGAGCTTGCAAAACTTATATGTACAGTACCAGCTTCGACGGCGTCTGTAGAGCGTTCTTTTTCTGCTCTAAAGAGGATAAAGACGTATCTTCGAAGTACTCAAGGACACGAGAGGTTGAGCTATTTATCTCTCACGTCAATCGAAAAGGAATTTTTGAAAGAGCTTAAAGAAAGTGAAGATTTTTATGATCGAGTAATTAAAAACTTTTTGATTGTTGACCGACGAGTTGATTTTATGTATCGATAGTCATTAAGTTATGCTTTTTTTTAACTTGTATGTACTATCTTAAGATATTTATTTTTTTTTATTGAATATAGTTTATTTTTCTTTTATTTTTATTTTTGTAAATAAACTTAAAATCTTAAAATATTTTTATTATTTATGGAATACAGTTTTTGTTTATTTAATTTTTATCTTTGTATATAAAATCAATTTCTCAAAATATTTATATTATTTATGAAATATAGTTTTTATTTATTTGCTTTTCATCAATGTAAATAAAAAAAAAATCTTAAGATATTTATATTATTTATGGAATACCTACAGATTTTATTTTTTTTTTTTTTATCTTTGTAAATAAAATTAGTTTCTTAGAATATTTATATTTTTTATGGAATACCTACAGGTTTTGTTAATTTTCTTTTCAACTTCGTAAATAAAGTTAAAAATTGTGATTTGGCTTATTTACTTAAAACTTTTCCAAGGTACGTAACTAACCCAAAGCCAAAGACCAGGAATCGCCACTAAAAGGAACCTGTCTTGACTCATTGTTACGTGCATTGTTTCATCAAAAATGACGTCAACAGCAGACGATTTTGATGAACGACGAAGCTTTTCCATTGCTTTTACGCTATTGCTGGTATTGTTGTGTCCGTCAAATACGAAAACGGCTTCTGAGCCAAAATGTTTTTGAATGTAATGGACATAGGCTGCACAAATGGACCTAAATGAATCATTTTGATGCCATACAACACGGTGCAATAAAAATCCCCCATCGATAACATATAAGTTAACAACATCAACACCTTCTTAACTTCAGTAAACATAATAAACCTGCAATAAACATAAAAAACCTTCACCCCATCCGTAACCCAACACCTATTTCCATTCAGTTCATTCACTGAACCCATTTCCCATCCAACCAACACATTTCCTCCACACGCTGACCTTGTTAGCACTTCCAATTAATAGTAAGTCAGCACTTTAAATGAATAATAAGTAATTTAGTGAATAAGCAGTTCAGGCTTAAAGAAAAATCAAGAAATAATAAAGAGGCAGTCGAAGACTGGTTGTAAATTAAGAAAGTATGTGTTTTCATTAAAATATTCACTGGTGCCCAACGTAATTCTTGCCTAGTATTGTAAAGCTCCAAAAATCTTAATATAAAGAGAATAGAGCTATTTAATTACAAAAAACGCAACTAAACGCAAAATAAAGGAAATCCACTACAACAAATCTATACCAAACGAGAGAGGGTGATACAAATCTTCATAGTATAAGAGTACCAATTAATTCAAGTTTGTATACAAATTTATATCTTAAGTGATTTTTTTTTCTCTAAAAAGTGTTTTTCAAACTGTGGGTCGCGACCCCCTTGGGGGTCGCCAAGAATAATTAGGGGGGTCGCGGTTGCAAGCCATTAGGTACAAGGTACTAAAAAAGATAAAGATTTTCTTTTATTTATTGTTCAAAACTTGTTTTTATCTTTGCGAGGTGTTAACAATTAAAGCATGTTCCTATTGAAGGAAGATAACATGAGTTCACATATAAGTATGAAGTGGTGAATGGCACTAACAATGGTAAAGCCTCTTTTGCCAGCTCTAGATATTTTCCTCTTCTCTTTCCCTTAACCAGAAATTATCAATGGTTTTTACATTGAATTCAGAGCATACCATCTGCAGCTAAATAAATAAGATTTTCTATCATCTTTACCGATTGAAAATCGGTCAGATGGAATGATATATTCAAAAAAGGATTGAGTATCTATCTCTGTCCATTTCCACCTTCAGAAAAGAATTCTGGAAAGTCACTTAATAGTCTTTTCTCCTAATTATGCAAACTCTCATGAGAGAACTGTGAGCGCTTAATGTCATGGCATGGATTCATCTGATGAAATTTTGTCGAGAATTTTCTGAGCCCAGGGAAAAAAATCATAAATTTAGTTGCAAACGAAGTTTTGCGAGGAGTTCTCTGATTTTGTGTTTTGCAGTCAAAATGTTTTCTTGTCTCCCTTGGAGTTGTATCAAGATGTTTAAGATCAGCGAGAAATGATAATTTTAAAGGCTGAGTGGGGACAGAAAAGTGATTTGATTATCCCGATTTTGAATCTTGTAAAAACATCAATAAGTCAGCTTTTAATTTCAGAACTCATGAAAATTAAAATTTAAAATTCTAAGTGAAAAACGTTTTTTTTTAACAGTCTGGCAGGGTGAACTATATACTCAAATGATCTCAGATTCCGTGATATGTTATCCGCGGAGCTTATATAGGGAGGGATGAAATTCAATTTTAGCTTACACGATTACCCTCGAGGTCGCATTCATACTTTTTCTCGATTCACTGTTATATCACTAAGGCCCCGGTTGTGGACAACAAGACTTCGATTTTTTGAACAGCCTTTAATGAAGCTTTCGATGTCTATACTTTTTTTTTTGTTATCAATCACACCCAAAATCCGCTGTGGGCTACAAATCTAAAAATACCTTACCTTTTGACAACCATCTGAGCTCTGTTTGACAAAGATTTTGAAGGGCTCGATTCATGTCGCTTTTCAAATAACTGACAAAGTATTATTGGGTCGCCAGAATGTTTTTACTAACAAAGGGGTCGCGTACTCAAAAAGTTTGAAAAACACTGCTCTAAATCATATTTCAATATATGTATGAACGATTGTGACTGTGCTTAGAATTGAATTTATTTTTGTTTAGTAAAAAAAAAAAAAAAAATAACAACAAATGTCTGAACTCGCGAATACCATAGCATCAGCCGTTCAGGTAGCTGTCGAAACAGCTTGCCAAGCGATTGTGCAACGAATGTCGGACCTATCGACACAAAATACAGAAAATAATAATATCATTAATTGCAAACTAGAGGAATTAACAAAAAAATTACAAAGTGTTCAATTACCTTCCCCAATAGTGCCGTATAAGCCCATTACAGTTAACACCACGACCACTGTAAAATGCGAAATATCTTTGGATTTAGTTAAATCTATACCAGATTTTGGTGGTGAACGGGAAAAATACATTTCGTGGCGCCAAGCAGCTAAGACTGCTATTAAATTATTTGAACCATATGAAGGTTCAGAAAAATATTATCAAGCGGTTGCCATAATCAGAAATAAAGTTGTTGGATCCGCCGATTTAATTTTATCGTCATTCAACACCGTTCTCAATTTTGATGCAATAATTGCACGCCTTGACAACTCATATTCTGATAAACGTCCACTACACGTGCTGGAAAACCAAATGAGTGTTTTGTGTCAGGCAAATCTAACAATATCGCAGTACTACGATAAAGTAGAACAACATCTTACGTCTATTACGAACAAAATTGCAATGGATTATTCAGGTGATAGTGAACTTATAAATTCTTTAGGAGAAAAATACCGATCAGACGCTTTGCGAGTATTTATTTCGGGGCTTAATAAGCCAATCTGTAGTATTCTCTTTTCTGCTGGCTGTGTGGATTTGCCGTCTGCATAAGCAAAGGCATAAGAATTGGAAGCAAATCAGTATAGATATAATTTTGCAAGAGCTTTTGATAGAAATTGCAGTGCAGGATCAACTTCAATGAATACATATTTAAAAAGTAATCCTCAATTTAAACGAGTTCCTTCAAATATCCCACTGAACAACCCAGATAATAATGTGAAACAGTTTGTAGAACAAAACTCTTACAGAAATAACTCTACAAGATTTTGTCAAGGACCACAAATCCAATCTTTCAATGCGGATGAACATATGAGTGTAGATAACTCATCCAGATTCCGCTATAATCAAAAACCAGAAACTAGTAGTAAGCAAACGTTTAGGCAACAACCACCTGAACCAAATCAAGCGTTTAAACGTGCACGTGAGTCAGATAGGACACCTTTCCCTAAATTCCTGTTCCATTTCCTTAATAACAATACGGCGCATTGCCCAACAACTCATATGCTGACCACATACAAATGATTGAAGTCGTCAAAGATGGATTAATCGTCGCCAGGGACGAAAACATAACTGTAGAAGACCAGCGTATTGTGCTAAATATAACCTTCCTTATTAAATATGATGCTAAGATCAAAATCAACGGAAGAGAATATAAAAACAGATGTGCCCTTAGAAGTGAACCACCTACCAGCACCAAAACGAACCATTCTTAATGAAGCCAACTTCAATGAAAAAATTTCTCTGCCGCACTTACACAAGCTACACATTATCAACAACCAGAAAATAAAAGAATTTTCAGTGACGTTCGAGACAAGCAAATGGATGTGGTATGGTATCGTGGAAATACTTGCTTTTGTGATTCTTGTACTTACAACAAAATCAGACAACGGTTTATCAGCATTAGATAAGGATTTTTTGAAAATGCGAGTACTAAACATAATGAACGAGGACGTTCAAAATTAAGGAAGGGAGGAGTTAACAACATCAACACCTTCTTAACTTCAGTAAACATAATAAACCTGCAATAAACATAAAAAACCTTCACCCCATCCGTAACCCAACACCTATTTCCATTCATTTCATTCACTGAACCCATTTCCCATCCAACCAACACATTTCCTCCACACGCTGACCTTGTTAGCACTTCCAATTAATAGTAAGTCAGCACTTTAAATGAATAATAAGTAATTTAGTGAATAAGCAGTTCAGGTTTAAAGAAAAATCAAGAAATAATAAAGAGGCAGTCGAAGACTGGTTGTAAATTAAGAAAGTATGTGTTTTCATTAAAATATTCACTTATATTACATCATTTAAATTTATTTGATTAATGTCCAGTTGCACCAAAATTCACTAAAAGCGGTTTTTGCTAAAATGGAGTTAAAATTTATCGGACTGATAAATTTATTTGGGTTGCACCAATCTCTTTCACACATTTTTTAGCTAAAATGCAGTTCGTGAACCACCCCTGGATTTTATCATCTGTTTATTAAACTGAACGAAAAAAATTAGCAAGTGCAAGTGAGAAAGCAATAAAGAAAATATGAATACACAATAAACAGAAACATGGTATTCTCATTAGATACGGCCAATGCGCCATCTTGGTGTTTTTTATTATTATTTATTATTTTCTTTTTTTTAGAGAAACTATGAAACTATTGCACACTAATATTTTTTCGACACACTGTTTGGAAATTATGAACCCATATTTTAGAGTGACGTCATCGAATTCATAAAATGAATTTCTCTGTGAACCTGGACAACTCTTCGACGTCTTTTTTTGTTTTATATCGTTATCAGATGAATACATGATGACCAGTATATAATAATTCTGGAATTATTTATTTATTTAAGTAGTGATCTATAAATAGGAAACGTAATACCTTCACCTGTTGTTATCGTTATTTTAATTTGGAATGAACAATATTCCATCAAATAAAATTGAATTATTTTTGTTTGTAGGTAGTCAGATATGTTCGTTTAAACTTGCTTTTAAAATTTATCTGGAGGAAAATGGAATTTTAGTTTATTGGTTCGTTTATTGGCCTGTTAGATTTAGAAGTGGTTGGTGCAACCGATAAATGTCATTTTAAAATTAAACGAAGCAATAAAAATTTAAAAGAGGTCGGTGCAACTGGCCATAAGTGCAGTAAAGCTGGTATAAAACGATGATTTAACAGTTTTGCGCATTTCTTGCTCATTAAAAAGAGATAAAGGGTAAGGAGATAGTTCATACTGTAAATAGTCATGAAGCTCATCATTTGTCTTCTTCATCATTAAATAAATATAAATATGTAATAATAGGTTTAAGTAAATTTGATTAATTTTACGTTGTTATTGAATAAAATCAAATATTTATTGGAAAAAAGACGTTATACAAAATTTAGCATATAGATTTATAATGGAGGGTCTAAAGAAGGTGTATACTAAAATTCAGCTTTATAGGATTTTTTCCGTAATATGTTCCATATATTGACTAATTTTCCTGGGTTACTAAAGCGCAAGTAAAAAAGAATGCCATCTTAATTCTTGATTGAATATGATTGTATGGGAAAAAATAGTTAAAAAATTATTTTTTTATATAAAGTTCTTAAAACATTTTTAAGAATAAATTTTGGTATGCAAATCCAAAGTAGGTATATATTTATGTGTATCTACATAAAAACAAAATTTAAAAAAAAAATTGTTAACTCGTTTTTGAGATATCGAATTATTAAAAAAAAATTTGAAACTATTTTTAAAAATCCAAAAACTTTTTTTTTGAAAATTTCGATATGCAATTTTATTTCATCTTATCTGAAATTTATTTTTAAAAAATTCATCTAAATCCGTATAGGTATATAGCGAGAAAATTCAAAATATAAAAATACGTTCTATGGCAGGTATTATTAATATAGTTGCTAAGTGTTAAATTTTATAATTTTTGGTAGTAGATCTTTCTAATCGTAGGAGTTGTTCTTAAGTAAAAAAATATTTTCCTTTGCGGTTTTTTATCTTTTGTACGGAAGGTACCGTTATTTTTTCATAAATGTAAAATTTTTAGAGAGTACTAAAAAACTCTTAAATATCGAGTTTCAAAAAAATCAATCATGTCGTATTCGAAATATTTGATTTTCCAAAAATAATTTTGAAATATTTTTTAAAAATCCAAAAAATATTTTTTGAAAAATTTTGGTTCATAAGACTGTTTGTATTTTTTGGAAGCTTCTGTATAAAAAAATAATTGAAATCGGTCGTACCGTTTTGAAGAAAATCAAAAATTAAAAAAATGGTTCTTTGGGAGGTACCATTAATAACCATTTTTGAAAAATGGTTTTCCGCCTAAAGGAAGATTTTACTAAAATAAATTTATTGAATTTTTTATTAGAAAAGTTGTCGAGCCGTTTTTGAGAAAAATACGATTATGACAAATTGCTAAGAAAAATTGTATGGCAGGTACCGTTATTTTTGACTCTAAAAAAAATGAAAAAAACGTGTGGGCATAATCACCAAAAACCACTATGTACCAAGTTTGAAGAAAATCGATCGAGCCGTATACGCTGCAGATGAACAGACAGATAGACAGACAGAAGGTAAGAAACAAGTTGCTACGATCCACACCGGTGCTACTGCCTAAATTGTTCGAAAGAACTTGATGGAGATGACATGGCTGCATTCTGCATAGCACCAATACCCACCTACTGCATCAAAAAATGGTGCTATAGAGTTTACGAAAAAGTCATCGTTCAAAGTTAACAGACGTTATAATACTGTAAATAAGAATATTAAGAGTAATCCAAAAGTGATTGTCTTTCGCTCTGCTTAAAATGCATTTTCTACCACATAAATAATCACAATTCCCTTATGTTCCTCCCCTGACTATTCAATCAAAAAAATTAAAAACAATTTTAAGAAAACCAACAAAATACTGCGACCATTTATGCATTAAATTAAATGATTTTTCGTTATGAAATAAAAATAATACGACAAAAGTATATGCACAATGTTCCATATATTATTGCATTAAGGTTAATTTTTAATTAATCATCAAAAAATTATCATACTAATGATGCTGTTCATTGTTTTTTCTTATTTGTTTTTTAATGTTTATATTACTTACTCGTTGGATAAATGCATTCATTTTTGCTGAAATGCCTTTGTCCAAGTTAACGCAATAATATCCAACCACAACATCTGAACATCTGAACCATCAATCATATAAGTTATCCCAATATAATTACACCTGCCCAAAAGCCCTCTATATCTCCACAATCGATGGATTTTTCAACTGCATGTAAGAGTGGTCATCATTTCTGTATGTTTATTACCTCAATTCACACTTAATTGCATTTGACTTTTTAACTTTCAATGCTTGACTATCTGTTTATATTGTTGAAATGCGATATATAAACATAATTAAATTGAATTTCGCATCGAATCGATTGTGTATCTGTATCATGAACCGCCAAATAGCGAATGTCCGAATGTCAACTGGCATGCATGCAGCAATTCATCAGAATCAGTTTCCACCACTAAGGTATTAAAAAAAACGTGAGCTCAAAAAGTTGAGGACATGTGGGGCAATCAGATAATTTAATATGATTTTCCCGAGGTCAGGCTATGATGCTGGAATATTAATCAACAAATTCATTCATAAACCTACATACATATGTACATACATATGTACGAGTATTTGTACATCATAATTCTCTTTTTCTATAGGTGTATTGATTGAGTGCTTATAATGTTAGTGGTCCCATTGCGGCAACTGATTACATTTTTTGAAGACTACTCGTAAATAATAAATGAACTCTATTTTAACCACAATTCCACAATTGCATATTGGAATAGTTTTGGTTAGCATATCAACAAGAATTGATTAGTAGTAGGTATAGATCAAATAAGGTTAGACAGTAATGTTATTATTAAAACAAGGAGGTTTCGCATTGCAGTTATTTTGAAAGGACATAAATGCATGTTATTGGCTTTTAAGAATTTAACAGAAGAGGCTTCTGTGATGGATTCATCACAATAGTTTTTATAAGCACACAGATGGCATATCTAACCGAGAGGTGAGTCAACCTTTGACCATTGAAATTGATCTCTCGTTTGAATCTTTCTATACATTTCCTCCTCGGCAGGTCTCCACCTTGCAGTGTTGGGGAGACTTACGTTAAGGCTTTCAGCTGGCCAGCTGTGGATTTATAAGATCTTCTTGAGGACGGCTAATACGATTAAGGACAGATTTAGGACGAGCTGAACTTAGGAACTGCTCAAGGAAATGTGAAGAAAGGAAAGGACAACCTCGTGTCAACCAAGTAAGGCTAGACGGCAATCCGTCACGGTCGGTTAATACGGGTACTGAGAGGCTCAGGATGAACCAAAATTGAGAACTGCTCAAGGAAAGGCGAAGAAAGGAAAGGACGACCTCTTGTCTCCGCCTGGTTCTCGTCCAACTGCGAGTACATTCAATCAAGCTAGGCTAGACGACAATCCGTCACGGACGGTAAAGACGGGTTCTGACAGACTCAGCACGAACCAAACTTGAGGACTGCTCAAGGAAAGGTTTTTTATTTTTTTTTTGTTCCCGTGGGTAGGTGCAAAACCTGCATCAGGCTCTAAGGCTCTATGAGGACCGAAAAATGCGTGCTCATAGAAGTGTGAGATTCTTATGGCCAGTTTTTCAGTTCAGGCTTTATTTTGAGTTAAATCAGAGTTAGCTAATCCTGAAAATAAATTAATCCTGAGTTAACTCAGGAACAGTTTTTCAGTTGAGGATTAACTTTATCTTTCAGCTGTCAAAATTCTGAGGCCAACGATGTGCGACACTATGGATATCACCCTTCTACGCCTTTTACGCATAGGAATAGAGATGGTGCCACAACGAATTGCACAGGCAATAACTTTCAATATCGAAATCGAGATGGCACCACAACTAAAAAGACCCTCAATTTGGTGCCTGAGTTAGCTCACCAAATTAGACGAGTTAACCCGGAGTTAACTTTCGATTTCAATTGACTGAAAAACACGTTTTTGGAGTTAATTCCGGTTTAACCCCGAGACTAGGATGATCTCGCACTGAAAAACTGGCCCTTACTACACTAAAACCACCACCACTTCCCGATTGCAACTAAGTTGAAACTTATCTAGCAATTTATTTTTAACGAAGTTAAGTAACGTGTTGCAGGTAACTTTCCGGTGAAAGTTTTGCTTATTCCGCGATTTTAAAGCGGTTTTCTGTTCACCGCACCAAGTCGGAAGGTTTTGTTCTTTGTAGACGGGGCGTACTAAATTCGACTCGTCAAGAATGTTAATAATCGTTGTATTAGCGTGATCTAATAGCCTATTTCTATGTTTTCGCGCGAAACTCTTTATTTCGTCTCGAACCGTTGGAATCCCGAGATCTCTGTGAAGATCTTCGTTTCTTATATAACTACCATCATGGTAGTGGTACCATGGTGCATTTACAAATGACCTAAGCAATTTATTTTCAAACGTTTGTAAGTTATTTAAAGGTACAATCCCAAAGTTGAATACCGTAAGTCCAGACAGGTTTAAGTACCTGCCAGTATAAAATCAACTTATTATCAATACTAAGCTTAGAATATTTACCGAGTTGCCAGTTCATATCTCTTAATTTAATTTTTAATTCTTCGCATTTCTTTTTTACGTGCGGCTTCCATTTTAATTTCGCGTCTAGGGTCATTCCCAGATATTTTGCCTTACTCGCAAATGGAACACGACCGGTATTTAGAAAGACACTCAATCTATTTATTTTTTATAAGTAAAGTCCACGTGGACTGACTTTTGTTCATTGAGCGCTATTCGCCATGTTTTTGTCCACTCATTAACATTGTTAACAGCATTTTGTAATTTAATCGTAGCTTCGTTAATCGTTTTGCAAGTATTGCAGTATCATCAGCAAACGTTGCTACGATAGTGTCTTCTGTTTGAGGTATATCACGTGTAAATAGAAGGTACAGAACTGGACCTAAAACACTACCTTGTGGTACCCCAGCCACTATTACTTTGAAATTAGAATATTCATTTCCGTGTCTTACACGAAAAAGTCTGTTTTCTAGATATTCGTTAAGAATTGTATAAAGTCCTTCAGGCAGAACTTGTCGTTATTTAAATTTGAGGCCTTCGTGCCACACCTTGTCAAACGCTTGCGACACATCCAAAAAGACCGTCGAACAAATTTTCTTTTCTAAGAAGGTTTTATAATACAAATTCTATATACTACTGAAATAAATCAGCCAAGTAGAAGACTTAGCATTAAGGATTGGACTTGTTGAATTATTGATTCAAAATAGCTTTTTATGGCCTTTAGTCCTACAAATTGGCGTTTCGTTCGGCTTACTCACTTGAACTCATCAGTGACATAGTGAGGGCTTTGTCAGACGCAATTTGTTCTAAGTTCAGTTCAACTTACATGAATTTTTCAACGAAAATCCACTGTAAACTATATCCAACAAGATTAGAATTCCTAATCATTAAGCTAGAAGCTGGGACTGAACTTAGAACAAATTTCGTCTGACAAAGCCCTCACTATGTCACTGATGAGTTCAAGTGAGTAAGCCGAATGAAACGCCAATTTGTAGGACTAAGGGCCATAAAAAGCTATTTTGAAATTTTCTTTTCTTCAAGAGCTCTCTCAATTACGTCAGTTTATTCTATGCACTTGATCAATTGTTGAATGCTTGCTTCTAAATCCGAATTGATGTTCAGGTATTAATCGTTTCTCTTCTATTATAGGCTGCATGCGCAGGAGTAGTATTCTTTCAAAAACTTTCGATATTATTGGAAGAAGCGAAATCGGTCTGTAAGAGTTATTTTCATGAGATGGTTTGCCAGGTTTGAAAACCATTATGACTTCCGCAACTTTCCATTGGCTTGGAACATATTCTATCCTTAGAGCGGCATTTATTTATTATATAAAGGAGGTTAATTAATCCTTTATGAGGAAGCATTTTTAATATTTCCGCTGTTATTAAGTCATACCCCTGAGCTTTATTAGACTTTAGCTTCTCCTTCTTTATTTCTCTGTTCAATTCAGTGAGCGTAGCATTTCTGATTGTGTAGTTCTCATATTAATATTTCCATTGAGTGCTTGCCCATCAGAAGGTTTAAATGTTTCTTCCAGGTAATCGGCGAATACCACCGCTTTCTCTTTGTCACTTTTAGCCCATTCGTATTGGCTTTTCTTAATCGGGGGCACTGGAAGCTTTGGTTTTTTCGTTGTTTGTATAGCTTTCCAAAGTGAGTAGTTGGATTCTTTCCCAGCTGTCAAGCTTTCAAGGTAATTTTCAACTTCACGGTTTTTGAAATCTGATATCGCTGTTCTTAGCATATTACACAAGCGATTTAAATGAGCTTTGTGTTGAGGAGCACGGGTTCGCTGCCATTTCGTACGTGCTTTTCGTTTATCTTTTATTAAGCCTTTTATTTCCTGCGGATATTTTATATCTTTATAACGCGGCCGGCGTAACCCTTTGATAAGGTGTGTTATTCCATGCTGCCTTTTGTATTATATCAACAAAGGCATCTACTGCGTCTTCAAGCTCAAGAGGCATTTGAAATGATACCCTCAATTCAACGTTATCCTTGATATCTTTCTTAAATCCTTCCCAGTTGGTTTTACCGTTTGTTAACCTGGGTGGTTTTTCAATTTTGACAAGGCTTTCGCTCATAGTGAGTATGACTGCAGAATGATCTGAGAAGAGATCATGGCCTTCTGAAATTTCAATACGGTTAGAGGGTATTCCTTTTACCATAAGCAAATCGATAAAGTCAGGTGTTTTTGACGGATCAGTTGGCCAGTAAGTTGGCTTTCCAGTCGAATGAAAATCGCAATTATTTTCCATTCCTGCCTCATATAGCATTCGACCCTTTTGAGATATGCATCTTGAAGCCCAAAAGGAAAGGTGAAGCAAGGAAAGGACGGCCTCTTGCCTCCGCCTGGCTATCACCCAACTGCGAGTACATTCAACCAAGCTAGGCTAGACGACAATACGTCACGGACAGAGAGAGCATACATATATCAGTCTGATCAGGAGATCCGCAGCTGGACAGCTGAGGATTCTAAGCCAACTAAGAGGATCCCAAAACGTAAAAACTATATGAACAAGACACACAAAACAAACAAGCGGGGATATACGCTAAGCCGTCGGTAGAAGTCACAAAACAACCGAAATGACTGAGGAAGATCTTCTTCTCAACCCCTTTGCCAATATCGGTGTGGATGATGGGGCCAGCATCATAACGGTTGAAGCGACTCAAGAGTGAAGCTTAGCGAGTGGATGTGTTTTTAAGTGGCTCTCAGAAAAGTTTATTATATTCTTGCACAAAATAAGTTAAAAATATAAATTTCAATTGGAATAAATTAAGTCGTGGGTGGCAACATTTTGCGCATAACAATAAAGCATAATTCTTTGGTCTGCACTTTTAAAACAGAAAAAAATAATTGCAAATAATTGTGAAGTGACAAAAAGCCTGGCGAGCAGAGAAAGTTCTCGCACGACATAGAAACCAACTGTGCCTCTTGGTACTCAGCGGAGAAACTGCACACAACAAAGCAAAACAGCTACCTATATTTCTTACTTTGTAAGTACGTATGTATATTAAATACAAATAAGCTTAGCTTTATATTGAAAAAATAAAAATACAACACACACCTCAAACTCGAATTAGCACTCAATTGAACAAGATCGAGCTTCACCACACATTTTTTATATAAGATTCACCACACTAAAAATATAGCCAATCCACAAACCAGTGGTAAAAATACAGCAACTAAACTTGATTTTTTGTAAACAAAATACAGTGACTCAAAAGTTTGCTCATGAGCTATACACCAAAACACAAAAGAACAATTGCAGAAATTTCGCCAGAACACAAAAATATTTCAACTCCGAAAAAACCTTGCCCAAAATCAGAAATGTCCATTACCGTTCAAATGAATGAATTGATAAGAGAAATGGACAAACTTCTAGACAAGAAACTTGAACACCTGGCAACTAAAGAGGATATAAACGGAATACAAAATGAAATTGCAGTCCTTAAAGAAGAGAATAAAGTTTTGAAGGAAGAAATAGCGAAACTTAAAGAAGGAGAAACTCAAATTAAACAAAAAATGGAAGAAACTGAAAAGTTTAAAAAAAGAATGAATGTTGTCGTGACAGGTTTAAATACACAAAACGTCGAGGAGGCCAAAACCCAGTTTCAAGAAGTCTGCAGTTCATCTCTTCAAGTAGCTGCCACAACCAACAGTGCCCGAAAAATAAGTTCAGCTAACGCAAATAAAACAACTTTTGTCTTTGAACTAGGCAGTTCAACAGAAGTTCAGTCTGTGCTATCATCGTCGAATAAGTTAATAGGCACACCCGTTTCTATCAACAAAGATCTGACTGGAAATGAAAGAGCAGAACAATTTCATCTTAGACAAGTCAAACGATGCCTTACTAAAGCCGACAGCAGACTTCGGCTTGAAATAAAACGTTGGACTCTAACAGTCAATGGGAGCAGACGATACAAGTGTACCCCTGAAGGAACAATTAAGGCTACAAACGAAGATGACAAACTTTTTATGGAAAATCATCTAGCAAAAATCCAATCCACCTACTCGGTTATTTTAGATTTACCTAAGCATCAAAATTCGTATGCACAAAAACTCCTTCAGAGTAATTAGCAACCCAAAGTTTGTCAGGTTTTATGTTATAATGTAGCTGGTCTTGCAAATAAATCAATATTATGTAACTTTTATAAATTTATATCTGAATTTCAAATCTTTTTTTTATATGAAACATTTATTATATCAGAACAAATACAAAACTACGAAAAATTTTTCAAAGGCTTTAAATTACACTGGATTCCTGCAACAAAATCTCAAAATTTTGGAAGAGCAAGTGGAGGATGTTTGTTTGGGTACAGTAAGAGTATTGAGGCCTTTCATCAACTACAGTTTGTAAATTGCGATGGAACTACAATTTTGCGAGGAACTTTTCATGGAACAACCGTAAACTTCGTACCTTGCTACCTCAACTGCAACCATTGGATGAGAGATTTCAATAAGCTTATAAATTTGTTCGAAGATTTCGAGCTGAATAACTTTATATTATTAGGTGATCTTAACGTCAGAACGGGAACGAGGGGTTCTATTGATATTTCAGCAATGTCCCAGAAGCCAGTCACAGATTCTAGATGTTCAAAAGATTCCACAACTGATAGAAACTGCAACACATTTCTAGAGTTTTTAGAAGACATTGGGGCATTTATTCTTAATGGGAGAAGCTTTGGTGACACCGATGGAGACTACACCTTTGTATCAAGTAGAGGATCATCTGTAATTGACTACTGCTGTCCAGCCTATAACTCAGTCGATATCATAGAAGATTTTTCTGTTGGATGTAAAACCTTCTCAGACCATATGCCACTAAGCCTAACTCTGAAGTCATCCGAAGACATCTCTAGAGACTCTCCTATGCAGTTGCTTCCCAGACTCAAGTGGATTAATAGCAAGCGCTTAGAATATATACAAAAACTTAATGAAGTTGCGACAAGTAACATTGCCCGCGAAGAATCCATCGAAGCAAGATGCGAAACCTTAAAAAAATGTATATACGAAGCAAACGAGATGCCCAACACCAGGATTATAAAATTTGATAAAAAGAAACCTTGGTATGACTTAGAGTGTCACATCAGTAGAAAGGCTTCACTTAGAGCCCTAAGAATATTTAAAAAATATAACTTGGAAATAAGCAGACAAAAATATGCTGCAGTAAACAAAAAATATAAAGCTCTTTTGAAATCAAAACAGCACGAATATTACCAACGTATCTCATGCCAACTAGCAACTGTAAACTCGGCTAAGGACTGGTGGAAAATTGCTAAGGAAATTCGTGGTGATTCGATCAAAAATGGCATTGGACAAATCACTGCTAACGAGCTAATGCATCATTTTAATGGCGCATTAAACTCATCTTCGTCACAATTCATGGTACCGATATCATCTCTTGAAACTATTCATCACCAACAACTTGATAACGAAATAGAACTGAGTGAAGTAATATTGGCAATAGAATCAACAAAAGAAAACAAAGCACCCGGTATTGACGGTATTCCAAACGAGTTCTACAAAAACGCCAGCACTCCATTTATTGAAGAAATATATATTTTGCTAAGTGATATCTTCAACACAGAAACGATACCGTCATCATTCAAAAAATCGATAATTTTCCCAGTTTATAAAAAGGGTGACTCAAGTCTTCCCTCAAACTACCGCGGGCTGTCCTTTCTTGACACACTTTACAAAATATTTACAACCATTTTGCTTAATAGACTAACACACTGGATCGAAGAAAACCAGATACTAAATGAATACCAAGCTGCGTACAGAAGCCAGTATAGTACGGTAGACCAAGTTTACAACCTTTCCTGTATCATCCAACTTCAATTGAGTCAGAAGAAAAAGCTATATGCTTTTTTTGTTGATTTGTCAGCAGCTTTCGACAACATCAATAGAGATGCGTTGTTCTACAAATTATTAAAGCTAGGTGTCTCAACAAAAATAGTTTCAGTTATAAGATCTCTGTACCAGGAAACTTCTGCAACAGTTTGGGATGGAAAGTGTACATCAAGCTTCTTCCGGACAACCAAAGGAGTCAAGCAAGGATGCGTACTGAGTGCCTTACTTTTTGTCCTATTCCTGGATGATATCCACTATGAGCTCCCAACTGGTATTATTCTGAATGATTTAGGAATAAATGTTCTTTTATACGCGGATGACATAGTGCTACTCTCTGATAGTCCTAAGACCCTACAAACGATCATCGACAGCTTTAGCAACTACTGCAGTAAATGGAGTCTAGATGTCAATCTTGAAAAGTCTGAAATCGTTATCTTCAGGAATGGTGGAAGAAGAGCGGCTGCTGAAAAATGGTACTTTAACAATGGAGAAATAAAAATATCAAACCAATATAAATATCTTGGAGTTACCTTCACGTATAATATGTCTTGGTCTGAACACTTAACAAAACGTCTTGCTACCTCAAAAAATTCTATAAACTCGACATGGTCTAAATTTGTGCGAAATAAATATGTCACACACTCGGCTAAATATAAAGTGCACGAAGCAGCCACAAAATCAATAATGCACTATTGTGCCCAAGTTTGGGGATATAAAGAATACGTCCAAGTCGAACAACTTCAGCGATTCTTTGTCAAGAGGTGCTTTGGACTCCCAGATAACACACCTAACTACGCAGTTTACATAGAAACTGGACTCCCAAAGGCATTCATTTCTACATTAAAAGTTCACCTAGCATACATACGGAAAGTAATGTCACTGCCACGTAACCGTCTTCCACGTATTCTCTCAGAAGCTGTTATCCAGAAAAATATTTATTGGGCCCAGGAATGGCCAGGCCTTTTCCAAGAAACTCAAATTGATTTCAGTTTTGAAGTTCCATGCACAGAATGGAGTCGTCTTCATAAAGTACTGCTAACGAAACTACCAGAAAGAGATTGGTCCAACTTCACCAGCAAGGCACTCCAGTCACAGTTTCATGATGAATATTGCAACCTCCTATATACTGAAGTCCCGAACTACTTCCATGATAGCAATCCACGATACATGATCAATCTCATCTTTAAAGCAAGAAGCGGTCTTCTAAACTTAAATGCTAAAGCTTTCCGTAATGATACTATAGGCATATGCACTTTATGTAATCTAGATGCTGCAGAAAACACTTACCACTTTGTTGGTGTGTGCCCTATTTTTAGAGGATACCATAAAAAATATCTAGGAAGCGAAGTACTAGACAGACAAACATTCCTCAATATCTTAAATGGCCTAAATTACCAAAACCTTTACAATTTTTTAAAAAACTCAATCAAATATCGAAGTCTTATAATAAACGAATATGAATAATTAAAACTCGCTAATCTTTGCTTTTATAAAGTACAAACATTTTTGAGCCTGACAGACGACTTAAAACAAGTTATTGTCAAATTTAATTTTCAATACCAGGAAAATCATGTTTTTGTAAAAATTTTATTGAAATAAAATTATTTTATCTATCTATCTATCTATCTATCATAACGGTTGACACTGACGACATCAGTGACTGCTGTTCCGTTGCTAGCTCCAACATATCACGGCTATAAACTTCTTCAGTGCGTAGTAAATACCGCAACTGTATTGTAGAAGAGTGATCGAACGACTTGGCACAAGCAGTTGGGAAGAACTTACGTAACTAGAACGTAAACGATTGCATAACGCACGTGCGCTTCTATAGAAGTAGTCTGCAATGGAAGTTGGGCCTCTTGTCCTTACACCGGCGAAGGCTACTTCTGTGGAAGACACAAACGTGAGCACGCTGATGGGACCTCCTATACCTCCTGCCGGTAAATCCCAGGTAAGGAAAGGGACGGCCTCATCAGCTGTGCATGCAAATACTGACACCACAAAAGACAAGACGCATGAACTAGCTTCTGGTCTATCGTCTATCCACCCCATCGACCAGCCGTGGCGCGGTACATATTGCTCCAACGGGCCTGGCAGGTGAGGAGGGAACCCCGGGAGTGGATGAGTTCGAGGAATTGCACTCAGATTTGATTCGAGTCCAGAACCTTGAATGCAGTATGGATGCGTCCACTACCTCTCAGCCAGGGGACTGCAAACCTACTGACTCAACAATGGACATCGTGAAGAAAGTTTTGGAGGCCTGAGCTGAGCGTTTCCAGAACGCGGAAGAACTGCAGGTGGCGGTCAATGGCAAGAAAGTCTGGTGGCGGAGGAGCCTATTTTAAAAGGCCAACGGCAGCAGCAAGTAGCGTCTGTAATCCCATATTATATTATATATTTCATGTATCAGCGTCAATCAAGACGCCATTATAATAAATGCATCGTCAACAAAGAAGTAGAAGAAGTATTTCAAGAAGATCAGATAGCGGCTCATCGTTTGTAGCAATCTTGATAAGCTTAGGTACTTTACTTGTTGCATTCGTTTATCATTTAAAGAAAACATTTTTGGCCTCCGCCATTAAAAATCCGTTGTTCTCCCTTGGATTAGCCTTGGGCTGGAATCAGATTCTTACCGTTGTTCTCATTGCCGGTTTTTTGGAGTTGGTTCAGGGCTAAACCCGTTGTTTTCCCTTGGGCTGGAATCAGATTCTTACGGTTGTTCTCCCTGCCTGGTTTTGGGAGTTGGTTCAGGGCTTAACCGGTTGTTCTCCTTTGGACTAGCCTTGGCCTGGAACCAGATTCCTACCGTTGTTCTCCCTGCCTGCTCTATGGAGCTGGTCCAGGGCTAAGCCCGTTGTTCTCACTTGGACAAGCCTTGGACTGCAATCAGATTCCTACCGTTGCAACGCGTTGTTCTCCCTGACTGCTCTTAAGAGTCGGTTCAGGGCTGAGCCCGTTGTTCTCCCATGGACTAGCCTTGGACTGAAATCAGATTCCTACCGTTTAATCCCCGGTTCACTTCTTCTGAGTGAGCAGAGTCTATTCCTGTAGCTCTACAAAACCGAACCTTGATTTATTTGAAATACCGTGTTAGTCATAAGACAAAAAAAAACAAAATTTTAAGATTGTAAGACTCTTCTTATTAATAAAAATGAAGAGAAAATACTATGAGGCTAGTGTTTAATCCTAGTTCTTTCCTTCTTAACCCCATTTTTATCTGCTTTTCATCGGGAATACCCTGGACACTGCGTTTTATATTCATTAAAAATTTTCTTTAGCGAAATGTGACCCGGATTTTCTGAAAATGGCCCTAAAATGGCCCCAAATATTTTTTTCATCCTTACATATAAAAACGCAGTACCAATTTTTAAGGAAACCCGCCCATCATGTGTTCAGGCTCCAGCTTGATGTATACCTGGCTTCAAAGACGCACAGATATTGATATTCAGACAGACCGACGGATGTCACGAAAAAAATCACTTTTTTGGACTTCATCATAATAATAGTAAGATTTGCTTAAAATTTTGGAATTGTTGTTTATTTTTCTTTACACGAAACCAATACCTGCTATATTATAGTAGACTATAGATACCTAGGTACATCGCAAGTAAACAAATTGTACAAATATCCCCCTTCTAGTCTACATTTTTGTACCAACACATTGGCGACTTAAAGTTATATCCTTGAAATTTTTAATGTGCAAATTAGCTTCTTCTGCAGAGTCCTTCAAAAATAACTTAAGCAAATTATTCGCACAAGTGCCTCAGTAAATCAAACTCAAATTTTCAACAAAGCGAATGGAATTCTAAAAAAAGAAAAATATCACCACAATGTGGGGGTGTTCTTCTCTTCGTCCTTTTTGGTTTTTTCATTTTACTCCACCACCATATTTTTCATATCCCAATCCATTTAGTTTTTTTTTCCCTTTAGAATCGGATTCCGAGAAGCTTTGGTAAATAACTCGTGTCGGCTTAGATATGTCCTTTACTGGACGATTTTTAGACGAATGCCTTGCCTGGTCTTAGGATTAAGAGTAAAAAATTTACCTACATCGATTTATCCAGAGATCATCCACCCCCAAACTCAAACTGCATAATTTCTGTAGCGGCCGTCGTCGTCATTGCTCAGTGCATAATTAATTCATAAAAGTGGATGGATGATAATGTTTATGTATGTAAATTCTTAAATTTCTCAAAGTTCTGTAGTAATAGATTTTTAAAAGGAAATAATTTACAAAAAGCTGAATTTGAATGAATAAATATTGATAGGTACTAGGGTTCTTTTCTTCTTCTTATAATGAAAGACAGTTCATCAAAATATTATGATGATCGCTACATAAGTTAACTAGTGGTAAAATTTTCGGGTCTCCTTGAGTTGTGGGAAACTGTAGTCAGTGTAGGATTAGCCATTAGGGGCCATTGGGGCCATATGGCCCGGGGCGGCAAATTTCGAAGATTGTAAGACAAAATAAAGAGGAGATTAAAAAAATATTTAATTACAAACTTTAATTTTATAATCGACAGTTATACAAAGGAGAATGAGTAAAAATGTATGGGAGCTGGTCCATTTCTCAACACTAATGTGTCATACATCGATGAAAAGATTACTGTAAGTACATTATTTCATTATATGGCCGTTAAGCTCTAAACCATGGGGTTCGCGAGATATTCGGCTTCAAAACACCGAAAAGAACAATACTGCAACTCCGCAATTTGACATTGTCTTCCTACTCGACATGAATATGTCACACATCGTTGGAAAGGTTATAGCATGTACTTCATTTTTGTATTTGACCGTTAAGATGTAGACCATGGGGTTCGAGAGATATTGGGCAAAAACGCATTATAGAACAATAATGCAATTCCGCATTTGGAGCTGGTCTACCAAGTCAACAGTAATGTGTTGTACATCGTTGGAAAGCTTATTACCTGTACTGCATTTTGTTGTATAGTCGATAAGCTGTAGACCATGGGTTCAAGAAATATTTGGCATAAAAAAAGGCAAATAGAAAAAAATACAATTCTGCATTGGGTGCTGGCCTACTTACTCAACGCGAATGTGTCATACATGGTTGAAAAGGTTATTATGAGATCTTTATTTTATTATATGGCCGTTAAGCTTTTAACCATGAGTTTCGGGAGCTATTGAGCTTACTCTGAAGCTAGTCCAGTTAAAAATTGACCCAGTGTGTGATGATCCGAGGCGGCCTCCCTTTTACAACTAATACCATCCATACTAAGCTAAATAACTTTCGAAACCAATGGTTTAGAGCTTAATGGCTTTACAATAAAATGAAATTCTCATAATAACCTTTTCAACCATGTATGATAATTCGTGTTGAGTAGGAAGGCCAGCACCCAATCCAGAATTGCATTATTTTTTATTTGCCTTTTTTGTAAAAATATATCTCGAACCCCATGGTCTACACTTCTACAGCTTAACGACATTATAACAAAATGAAGTACAGGTAATAAGCTTTCCAACAATGTACAACACAATGCGGAATTGCATTATTGCTCTATAATGCGTTTTTGCCTAATATCTCTCGAACCCCATGGTCTACATCTTAACGGTCAAATACAAAAATGAAGTACATGCTATACATGTAATTAACCTTTTCAACGATGTACGACACATTGATGCTGAGCTGGAAGACCATGTCCAAATGCGGAGTTGCATTATTGTTCTTTTCGGTGCTTTGAAGCCAAAAATCTCACGAACCCCATGGTTTAGAGCTTAACGGCCATATAATGGAATGAATTATGTACTCACAATAGCCTTTTCAAAGACACATTCGTGTTGAGTTAGTAGACCAGCATCAATGCAGAATTGCTTTATTTTTCTGTTCGCCTCCTTTAATGCCAAATATCTCTCGAACCTCTTGGTTTACAATTTAACGGCTATATAACAAAATGAAGTACATGCAGTAACCTCTTCAACGATGTACTACACATTACTGTTGACTTGGTAGACCGGCTTCCAATGCAGAATTGCATTATTTTTGTATAATGCGTTTTTGTCAAATATCTCTCGAACGACACTACTTTCACCTTAGCATCCTTCAATGAAAATAAATCTTTTGCAATATCCATTTCAATGAAGTATGACACATTGCTGTTGAGTTGGCAGACCAGCGCCCAATGCAGAACTGCACTATTGTTTTATTCGCCTTTTTGATGCCAAATATCTCTTGAACTCTATGGTCGACAGCTTATCGGTTACATACAAAAATACAGTACATGCTATAACCTTTCCAACGATGCATGACACATTGATGTTGAGCAGGAAGACAATGTCCAAATGCGGAGTTGCATTATTGTTCTTTTCAGTGCTTTTAAGCCGAATATCTCACGAGCCCCATGGTTTAGAGCTTAATGGCTATATAGTGAAATGATGTCCTAACAATAACCTTTTCAAAAATGTATGACACAATTGTGTTGAGCATATGGGCCAATTTGCCCACTCTCCTTTATGTCAAAAATTGAAAGAAACGTATTAGTTTTCAAGGGAGGAGCAGGATGTAAAGAGAAATTGCAGAGGCCAATACCGAAAACAAAGTGTGGGATATAATAAATAGAGACAGAAAGATGAGAAAGACGATAGAGGAAGGGATTGAAGAGGAGGAATGGAAAAGATATTTTATGAGCCTAATAAGAGGGGTGAAAGAAAGAGTGAGAATGGGAGCAGCGAGGGAACAAGAAGAGCTAAAGACGATACTGAAATTAGTAAAGAGGATATCAGAAAGGTGGTTAGAAAACCCAAAGAAGGAAAAGCAATGGGAATAGATGGTGTACCGAACCGGGCGTGGATATATGGAGGAGAACAAGCGATAAAGGTAGCATGGGGGATCTGCAGGAAAGTAAGAAGAGGAGATGGTTGGTCGGAGGGGGGGTGGAAAGGGACAGGAACAAAGGTAGACAAAAACAGAGTGGTAACGCTCATGACGCTATATACTGGTTTATAGATTTTAAAGCTGCTTAGCACGGTTGCCAGTTTGGGGGTTTCAACCCCAGATTAATGGGTTTTTTCATCGTTGGGAGAAAAACTGGCGGAGGAAATGTTTGGGGGGAAATCTGGGGGTATTATTTTTAAAACTTAAAATTAAAAAAATGTATACCCACTCAATTTTCTTCATTCAACAAAATTATGTCGTATGGCAATTGAAGCAGCTGATATTATATTATTTTGTGAATTAGAAATTTTTTAAATTCTTGATTCGAGAATTTAACGCCGCACCCTGAGCCTGAGGCGAAATACTGAAAACTTTCACGAGTAAAATGTTGAAAATAGGCTCTTTTTTTAAAGTAACAAAGAAAAAATATGTATTTTCTTTGTTACTTAGAACTTACAAAATTTTTAGGTACACTAGTCTACAATATTAAAGGAACAAATTTTTTTTCAATTTTTGTTAGCGTTTTTTGAAGAGCTGTATCTTTGTGACGAGTGGTCGTATTGAGTTGAAATAAAAAGCATTTTACAGCTTTATGTTTTTTGTTTCGAGATTTGTTTGCAAACAAATTTTTTTGAAGTACCGTTATTGCGTTATTGCAAAAAATGAGACGAGACAACAAAATTATTTTGTTTTTATTTTTTTTGAAGGTCCTCATTGCTATGAATAAATTTTTTTGAGTCAATTAAATGTCATGATCAGATACCTTCAGTGCTATTTAAAAACCCATTCCAAGCGATGTCTAACTTTAGACACCTGTCTAACTCCAAAATGTTATTTATAAATACTTAGCACCGATTGACTAACTTATCCACTGAAATTGGTTGTCCAAATCTTATATCAAAGTAGACACGTTTAATGAATAAGGTCGGTAAATATTTCTAGTTTTCTAATTTTCTAGTTTTGAAATGAATGAAAAGCTACTTGATCGTGCCCAAAAGCGTACTAAAATTCATTAATTCATTCAAAAATGAACAAATACAGGGATGTCAGTGAATAAATGAGGTCACATTTGGGCAATTGTTGGAATGCGTTTATAAATAACAAGTTGCCTAAACTATTTAGGCATTGACTAGCTGGACATCTGCCCAAGCGTGTTCTAAGAAAATCTAATAAATATGACTGCTTGTTTATTCAGCTTCAATTCAGTTTTTTTGTTGTTTTCGTACGATTTTTTTTGACATGGTTTATCTGACTTTGAATGAAAAAAGATACTTTTAGCCTTGATTAACAATATCTCAGCAAATAATGACGTTATAAAAATTTCAAAGACAGTTTTGGAAATTTGAAAAAGCGTTTTACAAGATTTTTTTATGATTTTGTAGAAATTATTTTTTTTACCGTTCACCGTTAGTTTAAAAAAAGTACTAAAAACCGACGTTTTGTGGTCTTTTCGTAAATCTTTTTTTTCGATGCAAATATTGATTGCATGGCTTGCGTTGGTATGCAAATTTATAGACTTTTAAATCATCAATATTCTTGTAAATTTTCAAATTGATTCATCGAACCGTTTTTCCTCACCAAAACTTCAAAGTCTTACAAACCAGGTAAAGGAACAAATTGTGGTGTTCCTAAACAATGCGTAGTCGTCATCAAAATTACAGGAAAACCACCATTCCAGTGGATTTTTTTCATAGTTTTGCATTAGTTAGATACTTTTTTGAATTGAAATGAAATAAAAAGTACATTAAACAAAAAAATAAAAAAAATTAATTTAAAAAAATTTTCAAACAAAAAAACTCGATTTTTTTAATTTTTTTTTTTTTTGAAAAATGTAATCTTTTTTTCATTTCCATTCAAAATAGTATCTAACTAATGCAAAACTGTGAAAAAAATCCACTGGAATTGCGGTTTTCTTGTCATTTTGATGACAACTTCGCATTGTTTAGGAACACCACAATTTGTTCCTTTACCTGGTTTGTAAGACTTTGAAGTTTTGGTGAGGAAAAACGGTTCGATGAATCAATTTGAAAATTTACAAGATTATTGATGATTTAAAAGTCTATAAATTTGCATACCAACGCAAGCCATGCAATCAATATTTGCAACGAAAAAAAAGATTTACGAAAAGACCACAAAACGTCGGTTTTTAGTACTTTTTTTAAACTAACGGTGAACGGTAAAAACAAATAGTTTCTACAAAATCATAAAAAAATCTTGTAAAACGCTTTTTCAAATTTCCAAAACTGTCTTTGAATTTTTTATAACGTCATTATTTGCTGAGATATTGTGAATCAAGGCCAAAAGTATCTTTTTTCATTCAAAGTCAGATAAACCATGTCAAAAAAAATCGTACGTCCCATTTTTTGCAATAACGCAATAACGGTACTTCAAAAAAATTTGTTTGCAAACAAATCTCGAAACAAAAAACATAAAGCTGTAAAATGCTTTTTATTTCAACTCAATACGACCACTCGTCACAAAGATACAGCTCTTCAAAAAACGCTAACAAAAATTGAAAAAAAAATGTGTTCCTTTAATATTGTTGACTAGTGTATATACTATAGTCAACAACTTTAAATTAATATTTGTTCACTTAGAAACACTGTAGACAGAAAAATTATGATGCAGGCGTTGGCGGAAAGAGGAGTGAGAGAAGTGCTCAGAAAAAGAGTGATGGGGGAGGTTTACAAAGAAACGACAGGTAGAGTGAAATAGGCAGTAGCGTTGGTGGAAACATTTTGGACAGGAACGGGAGTATGGAAGGGGTGCCCGTTGAGCCCAATACTGTTCATTTTGTTGATAGGGGATATAGAAAATGAACTGACAAAGAAGAAGAGATGCAAAGCATTTGTAAGAAGACTGGAGAAGTACTTCGAGAGAAAAAGACTGGAAGTAAACGTGGGAAAGACGAATGTGATGAGGTTCAGGAAGGAGGAGGGAGGAACAAAACAGTAGACTGGTGATGGAGGGAAACAAGATAGAAAGAAGTAAAAGAATTTAAATACCTGGGGTATGTGTTCAAAAAGAATGGAGAGCAAGAGCCACATATAAGGGACAGAATAAAAAAGGCAGCAGCGGCCGTTGGGGATTGGATGGAGGAAATTCGAGAAGGATTTGGAGAGGAAGACACCCTTTTATGAACGGTGATGGAAAATCGGGCGAAAGTATGGGTATGGGAGGAGAGACAAGAAATGGAAAGGATGCAAGAGAGGTACCTCAAATGGACGCTAGGGGCAGAATGGCAAACTCCAGTATACTTGGTTAGGTTAAAACAAAAAGTGATAAGATAATGATAAGAGTAAGGGCATGGAATTATGAAGAGAAATTAATAGGTGGAAAGGGAAGCGAAATAGTAAGGGAATGCTTAGAGAGGGTGAGAGGATCACGATGAGAACAAGGGAGAGAAGAACTGAAGAGTAAGGAGGAAAAAAAAACAGTGTGAATGGATTCGAGAGAAAGCAAAGACGCTAGAAAGAGCAGAAAAAGGCAACAAATAAAATAGAGAATTAATTACAGGATCCTGCTTTATTCGAAAGAGGGATGAAGACAGAAAGAACAAGGAGAATAGCTAGAGTCAGTTTTGCGAATTAGGTGAGAGAAAGATGGTACTGAAAGCGAGAAGAAGAGAGAATTTGCAGAATATGTTAGGGAAAACAAGAGACGTTGGAACATGAAATAGAAAGATGCAGGTCCGGCGAAGATGAAGTAAAATCAATAGGTTTAACATGAAGGAAATAATGGACGAAAAAGGGAGGGGGAAGGGATGATAAAGGAACTACAATATGTGAGTAAAGATAAGGCGAGAAAGAGTGGAGGAGGGGAAACAGAGTAAGGAAACAGGAGCCTTGTTACCCTTAGTGCGGGAGGCAATACAAAATAATACATATTGGGTTTAGTTGCATCCATTTTTCCATTAAAAAAACAAACAAACATAATAGAATACTCACACAAATCAATGCTTTTGTTAATGCCTTTTTGGTTTTTTCATTGATGATTTATTAAAATAAAATGTTTTTAAATAAAATAAAACAAACTAAAATAAAATATAATTAAATTTTTGTATAAAAACTTAAGTTTTTTTTGTTTTACTTTATTCAATTTTAAACTTAAGATTAAAAGAAAAACAAGTTTTGAAATTTTTATTACTATAGTTTTTCGGTGTATTACTCCATCTTCGGGCGAATTATAATGATTTTTCACAAAAATGGATGGAAAATAACACTCTCCTAATACCTAATGTCGTAATATTTTACTCCTTTGGGCAACTGGACGGGTACGAAAGTGTATTGGTCCCAAAAAAAATATGGACGTCTTCAAGTATAGCTGGGACCCTGTCGCTATCATGGCAGCCAATAATATACTAACCGTAATGAATAGCAAACAGTTAATCCAGTAAAAAAAAATTTACTATCTCAAAGAAATAACTTCTAAAATTAAATCCATTTGTTTGTGGCGAATTGTTCTACAAACAAATTTGCCTTGTCTATAGAACTAACGGCAGGTTTATCATTAGATATGAGCGTTGGGACCGATTCGACGAGGATGTTGAATTACTAATATTTTTAACGAAGGACAAAAAGTTCTTACTGCCCTTAGGACATTGCAGTATTTTTGGAATTATTATTTGCTCGTTGCAGGAATTTTTGACTTGTTTAAATTTTGCTCGGTTTTATATTTTCCTAACAAAAAAATTATTCTCTCACTTTGACAGCTTTATTGCATCTGGAGTCAAACCAACAGTTTTCTTTAGGTTTTATACTCTGTGATTAACAAGAATTTCCAGCCATTGCACAAGCATCAACGTCTCCATCTAAAAATCGAATCGATCAGTTTAAACACGAAAGTTGTTGAGTCGTTTCCAGTTGGCTTTTTCGTATTGCCAAACTGTTTTTTTCGGTATTTTTGACTGGGGGGGCTTGAATACGAAAACGAAGCCAATACTAAATGATGGTCAAAGTTGCAAAGGGGAGCTAAAACACTCAAACTTTATTTTTCGGGGTGAGATGTGAGGAAGAAGTCGAGGGAGTTAGGGGTTTGACCTTCAACATCAGGTATTCTAGTAGGCTGGTCCATGAGCTTAGTCAGATGGTTGAATTCTGAAAAGCATACTTTCCTTCCGCTGTTATTTGACTTGAATGGCGAGGCCAGTCCGAATTATGCACATTAAAATCGCCCGTTAAGACGATCTCACTAGTGAAGGCTAAGAGCAGTGTTGCCAGATGAGCAAAAAAAAATTCTCCCCCCAGCAAAATTGAGAAACACCCAAGATTACCACATTTTTTGTCTAACTTTAAATTTGTTTTGCTTTCCATACTCATAAGTTCATTACATATTTCAGAAGTAATTAAAAAAAAACTATGATAAATATGAAAATATGCATATATACCTACATTAAAATACTTTATTTAAGAAAATCAAGAATAAAACGATCGCCATCTTCATTTCAAAATTGTATACGCCACTTGAATATTAGAGCATGTTCGTGGCGATCCAGTTGTGCATTTTATTTCCCATTAGTAAGTACTACTATCACCTCACTTAATACTATTACGTACGTTTGCAGTGTTGAATCACATCTTTCGGGAAAAACATATTCCTTTGTTATAAGTTACCTAATAAAAAAATTGTGGTCTAGCTTTAGAATTTTAGCTCACAAAAAAGTTTGGATTATATATTTTTGAGAAAACAACTCCCTAAAAATCCATACGGTCGAAAAAGAACATCCTTCCACAAGGAACCTAAAGGAGGTACTTTTTTCCAAAGCTCTTTTAGGAGAATATGTTGGTACAACGTACAAAGCATTTTGTTGGGATATCTTATAGAGATATTTATGTATAGCAAGCACATCATACTATCATACTATGGATATGACGGTTTATAGGTAGGTACTGCAGATTCAAAGTTTTAAAGCGTTGTCTATTTTAGTTGGGGGAGTCTATTGAAGTTCTAGTAGTGGAGCAACAACACTATTCTTGGAAAAACTTCAGTAGGTAAATATAACTATACCTTAACATGAAGTAGGTAGGTTAGGTACGTATGTACATCATTATCATCATACGTTATTTACAAACGTAAACGCAAACCTTTGGGTACCTTTTTAAGGTTTATAATAAGCAGGGAGTCAAAAATTACATATTGTTGAAAAAGTTTTTTTTTCAACAGATGTAGGTACCTACCCTACACCTACAAACAAATAAAATGCACGACTCGACTGGGTCATACCTAATTATTGCTCTTATAGTTTGGAAGTTAAGAACTAATAAAATAAAATACGCTTTTAACTATATAATTAAGTACAGCTTGGGTTTAAAAAGTGGGTGGTAAGGTGTTGTAGGAACTGGGTGCCTCGAACTTTATCTTTTCCTACACATCAAGTACTTACATTATCTCCAGGTGAGTAGCCGCCGGATACTGGTTTGGCTTAATGTCATGACTTGCTAAACTTGAATGTGAAAATATTGATCATGGCATTTAAAGACCCAACGACTGTAAAAAAAAAAAACATTGTTATGAAAGAGACGCGGGACGCCTCGGATAACGAGGTTGCCCCCTCAAATGGCAACCAGACACGGAACGAAAATGGACTACGATCTACGATTATGCACCTGTAATGTTAAGGACACTCTATACGCCAGGTGCTACTCAAAACTTGGAGCTGTCCTCCCACGGTACATGGCAGATGTTACCGCAATCCAGGAGATATGAAGGATAGGATCAGGAATACCGTAAAGAAAATATTGCGACATTTATTATAGCTGTCATCAATGACTGCACATGCTAGGATTCGGATTCGTCGTGGGAAATCGACTCAGATCGAAAGTAATGATGCTGAGGAGTCGAACAAGGAGGAGTATTACGACCTCCTAGACGGAGCCTGCGGAGCCCGTCCGGAGTATCATGTCAAAGTCGGTGCTCAGTGACTTCAATGCTTAAGTCGGGAAGGAAAATATCTATGGCAGATTAGTTGGAAGGCACAGCCTCGACGAAACAGCAACAGATAGCGCAACTCTTAATATGGTGATGAGTAGCACTAAGTTCCCCCAGGCGAAGGGGAAGGATATACATACAGCAACCTGGCGATCTGAAGATGGTGGAACCGCCAACTAAATCAACCACGCGCTAATTGGCGCAAGGCACGCATCGAACATCTTTAACGTGCGAACTTTCCGAGGTTCAAACGTGGACTCTGACCACTTTCTTGTTGTGACAAAGTTCAGAGCCGGACGAACGAAAACGAAGACCGCCCACAGGAAGAAATTCAGCATTGAATGCCTTAGCACATCTGACAAAGCCAGAGACAAGAGCAGCAAGAGAGGAGTACCATGAAAAGAGAAGGAAAGAGAAAAAAACCCTGCGCAGAAAGAAAAGAGCATCCGCAGCCTCTCAGATCAGGTATCTCGAGGAGTCTAGCACCGCCACCAATATCCGCCGGTTCTACAAAACAGCCAAGCAACTGGCATCTGGTTATAGGACCGGCACGCAAGCTCTACAAAACAGAGAAGAGAACCTAGTCACCGAAGCACAGGGAGTTGTAGCAGCATTTCCAGCAACTGCTCATTGGGCATTATGTAGAGGAAGCGACAGGAGAACAAGGAAGCATGAGACCAGTCAATGAAGATCCAGTTCCAGCACCCAGTCTAAAGAGGTTAAGAAAGCCATCCACAAGCTTAAGAACAACAAATCCACCGGCGCGGCCTACCTGCGGAACTCTTCAAGTATGGAGGATATGTCCTGGTAGGATGCATGCACCAGCTCATCAACCAAGTGTGGGAAGAGGAAAGTATGCCCGGTGACTGGTCAAATAGCTCCATTGGCACAATCTACAAAAAAGGCGATCCTATGTCCTGCATAAAAACTACAGAGGCATATTCCTCTACTTAATGTTGCCTACAAGATCCTATCCAACGCAGTAAGTGAGCATCTTAAACCTTTCTGCAACACTATGATCGGCACGTAACAATGTGGCTTCAGGCCACGCAGATCAACGATAGACCAAATCTTCACATTGAGGCAAAATCCTGGAAAAGACCAACGAATTTCAAGTCGAGACCCACCATCTTTTCATCTACTTCAAAGCTGCATATGACTTGACAGCATAAGTCGTCAAGAGCTTCTATCGAAAATCCCGAAAAAACTGATACAACTATGCCACATGACGTTACAAAATACTCGGTACAACGTGCAAATTAGTAACACCTCACCCGAGCTATTCCAGACGTGTACAGGGTTCAGGCAAGGAGATGCGCTATCATGTGTTAACATGGAAGGCACTCTCTTCAACAGGTCTTCTCAATCGACATTATCGGCCGCTCCAAGCGAGCTGTACTTGAAGCATTACAGCTATTGATGAACAGGTGAAACGCGTTGGTCTTGAAGTGAGTGAGGACAAAACAAAGTATATTCTATTAACAAATAAAGTCTCATTCGTCCATCGACTAGGACAAAACCACTCGTGATGGTGAGAGCTACAGAGTAGAAGTGTTTTAAAGTCGGGCAGTTTTTTCTTGTGTTTTCTCCAATAATTAAGTTCCCAATCTCGATATACTTTTGACAATATTTTCATTAAGAGTCAATTTAACAAATACGAGTGAAAAAACATTAAAGTGACAATTATATATGCACAAATTTTGCATTTAAAATAAGTTCTTTTTTTTTTTTTTTCTGATTGAATGAGTTGCAAATCAAAAAATTACTTTGTTTCTCTTCAAACCTCTAAATAAAAACTTAATTACTCAATCATTGCATTTATGTCTGGACCATACAGCAAACGAACCCGTCCATCAGACACCACGAATAAACCAAAAAAAAACACAAATAACTCACCTCGAACCTCGCCACAGCAAACTTCAAAAAGAATGGCTTATGATGACAGTGCCTTGTTGTCCAAATTGGATGAAAAACTCGAAAAACAAAGAGAGTTAATAATATCCCTTTTAACAAAACAAATTAAAAATGACAACGAGGAACTTGCAAAAAAGATTCAAGTTCAATTTGACTTTGTAAACAAAAACATAAACGAAATTAATATGAAAGTTCAACAACTCGAGAGTGCAAACACTAACATTAATACCGAAATCGAATCACTTAAATCAGATGTAAACAAAATTAAATCTGAACTCAATAACACCAAACAAGAACTAGAGCAAAATAGGAATAAGCTCTCATCAATTGAAACCGAACTCGCCGATGCATCAACAACAATAAACAATCTTGATAACAAACTAGTAGCCAGTGATGCAGTGATATTCGGTGTCCCCCATACCCCCGATGAAAACTTAAGAACGCTCTTTAACCATCTCTGTCACACACTCGATATTAAACCACCGGTATTGATTGATTTGTTTCGCACTCGCCCGAAAGAAAAATCTGATACTAACACAGTCATAATTGTTAAATTTAAATCACCATATGAAAAAAATTTCCTCCTCACTTCAATTGCTAAACACATTAAAAACAATAAAACGCAACTATGCCTCAATGATATTGGCCTTAAATCAACTGCCCAATTCTTTATTCGCGAATCATTATCACACAAGAACAACAATTTAATTCGACACGCTATTCAACTAAAGAAAGTAAAAAAAATTGCTGCGGTGTTTACTATTCGCGGAAGAGTTATGTCAAACGACTGCTGTCAGATGTCAAAGGAGTATGTGTCGATAACGTAGAAGACCTTGATGGAATTGCCAGTCTAACACTAGATGAAAATTGATATATATAATTATTATACACTAGTCAACAATATTAAAGGAACAAATTTTTTTTCAATTTTTGTTAGCGTTTTTTGAAGAGCTGTATCTTTGTGACGAGTGGTCGTATTGAGTTGAAATAAAAAGCATTTTACAGCTTTATGTTTTTTGTTTCGAGATTTGTTTGCAAACAAATTTTTTTGAAGTACCGTTATTGCGTTATTGCAAAAAATGAGACGAGACAACTAAATTATTTTTTTTTTATTTTTTTTGAAGGTCCTCATTTCTATGGATAATTTTTTTTGAGTCAATTAAATGTCATCATCAGATACCTTGTTTATTCAGCTTCAATTCAGTTTTTTTGTTGTTGTCGTACGATTTTTTTTGACATGGTTTATCTGACTTTGAATGAAAAAAGATACTTTTAGCCTTGATTACCAATATCTCAGCAAGTAATGACGTTATAAAAATTTCAAAGACAGTTTTGGAAATTTGAAAAAGCGTTTTACAAGATTTTTTTATGATTTTGTAGAAATTATTTTTTTTTACCGTTCACCGTTAGTTTCAAAAAAGTACTAAAAACCGACGTTTTGTGGTCTTTTCGTAAATCTTTTTTTTTCGTTGCAAATATTGATTGCATGGCCTGCGATGGTATGCAAATTTATAGACTTTTAAATCATCAATATTCTTGTAAATTTTCAAATTGATTCATCGAACCGTTTTTCCTCACCAAAACTTCAAAGTCTTACAAGCCAGGTAAAGGAACAAATTGTGGTGTTCCTAAACAATGCGAAGTTGTCATCAAAATGACAAGAAAACCGCAATTCCAGTGGATTTTTTTCACAGTTTTGCATTAGTTAGATACTTTTTTGAATTGAAATGAAATAAAACGTACATTAAACAAAAAAATAAAAAAAATTAATTTAAAAAAATTTTCAATCAAAAAAACTTGATTTTTAAAATTTTTTTTTTTGAAAAATGTAATTTTTTTTTCATTTCCATTCAAAAAAGTATCTAACTAATGCAAAACTGTGAAAAAAATCCACTGGAATTGCGGTTTTCTTGTCATTTTGATGACAACTTCGCATTGTTTAGGAACACCACAATTTGTTCCTTTACCTGGCTTGTAAGACTTTGAAGTTTTGGTGAGGAAAAACGGTTCGATGAATCAATTTGAAAATTTACAAGAATATTGATGATTTAAAAGTCTATAAATTTGCATACCATCGCAAGCCATGCAATCAATATTTGCAACGAAAAAAAAAGATTTACGGAAAGACCACAAAACGTCGGTTTTTAGTACTTTTTTTAAACTAACGGTGAACGGTAAAAAAAATAATTTCTACAAAATCATAAAAAAATCTTGTAAAACGCTTTTTCAAATTTCCAAAACTGTCTTTGAAATTTTTATAACGTCATTACTTGCTGAGATATTGGTAATCAAGGCTAAAAGTATCTTTTTTCATTTAAAGTCAGATAAACCATGTCAAAAAAAATCGTACGACAACAACAAAAAAACTGAATTGAAGCTGAATAAACAAGGTATCTGATGATGACATTTAATTGACTCAAAAAAAATTATCCATAGAAATGAGGACCTTTAAAAAAATAAAAAAAAATAATTTAGTTGTCTCGTCTCATTTTTTGCAATAACGCAATAACGGTACTTCAAAAAATTTGTTTGCAAACAAATCTCGAAATAAAAAACATAAAGCTGTAAAATGCTTTTTATTTCAACTCAATACGACCACTCGTCACAAAGATACAGCTCTTCAAAAAACGCTATCAAAAATTGAAAAAAAATTTGTTACTTTAATATTGTTGAGTAGTGTATTTGTTATTATTACTATTATTATTTTTTTTTTTTTATTTCACTTCATACAATTACATAAAAAAACTTTAAAACACATTTACATAATTTATATTGTTTATGTTTTTTTTATTTTTTCTCAATTACTTTTTATTTTTAAATTTTTTTTCTTATTTCTTTCGCTTTTGATAATTTCATTCATACTTTTTTTTTCAAATTTCTTTCTCTTCGAATATACAATAAATCCTGTGCTACATTACATCTCATCTTTAATTTTGCATATTATTTAATAATTAGATATTTCTTTATCCTTTGAAGGTGACTACGTTTTATCTTAAAACTTGTGAAACTACTTTGTAAAAAAAAAAATTTTTTATTCGAATTTTTAACTCCTGTTATATTATCTCGTTCAAAATGGAACAAGCTGACATTGGAGGAGGGTACGTAGGCAGTAGTAGTGACGGCATCTTACGGTCCATGATTAGAATCTTAAATAATAATCAAGTTGAAGGTCTTCGGGTGTGTCACTTCAACGCACAAAGCTTATTTTGTAAAATTGATGAATTTAGGGATGTGTTTGAGGGTTCTGATACCGATATCATCTCTGTTTCTGAAACTTGGTTTCTGGATTCAAATAGTGATGGAATGTATAGCCTGAGAAATTATAAGTTATATCGCGCCGATAGATGTGGGAGAAGAGGTGGGGGAGTGGCAGTGTATGTACGCAAAAATCTTTCCTGTAAATTTAACTGCAAGTCCGAAGCGGGGTGTGTAATGGAATATATTTTCATAGACATTATGGCTGAAAATAGTTCTTTAACAATAGGCGTTGTGTATAGACCTCATAACGATGTTGCTTTAACCCCGTTGCTTACGCTTTTGGAAAATTTTTCTTTGCGCGCTTCTAAAGTGCTTGTTTGTGGTGACTTTAATAGCAACCTTCTTACAGAAAACCTACTAGTTGATGAAATGAGGACATTTAATTTGTTTCCAGTTAACACGACCATTGCCACGCATTTTGTAGGTAGATCGGAAAAACTCTTAGATGTTTTTTTTGTAAGTGATCTGTGTGATGTTTTACATTATGACCAGTTGTCCGCACCAGCTTTTTCAAAACACGATCTTATTTACTTAGCGTTCGATTTTGGGATAGATAGCCTTGACACCACATTTGAGTATCGAGATTTTAGCAGAGTAGATTATTCTCGTTTGGAACATCAGGTACAGAGTATTGAATGGGATAGAGTTTACTATTTCGCTTCTCCCAATGAACAAGTGGAATATCTGAATTCTAGCATTTTAAATCTGTTTAACAGCAACATTCCAATCAGAACTAGAACTTTAAACTGTGGACAGCGTCCCTGGTTTTCGAATGAAATTCGAAGGCTCTTATTTCAGCGGGATCAAGCATACAGAGTGTGGAAAAGATATATATTAGATGTTCACCTTCAAAATTATCGAACTCTTCGTAACCAAGCCGTTAGTAAAATAAAATCTGCTAAAATTGAAATGTACAGTAGAAAGCTAGGAACAGCATCAAATAAACGTCAGCTATGGAAAAATCTAAAGGAAATTGGGATAGGTAAACAAAACATGGAATGTAAAGAGAATATCGATGTAGAGGTATTAAATCAAAACTTTGTTTCGCTTCCTTTTCCACATCTTTCTCGATATTCATCTGAGCATCATGATTTATTGCTTCTCACTCAAACTTAACATTTGAATTTATTGGTGTGGATAGCACTGAAATTGTTGAAAGCCTACTTAGTATTAAATCAAACGCGGTTGGCATTGATAGTATACACCCAGTTTTTGTCAAGGCTATTTTACCGTATATTCTGCCTTACCTAACGCACTTATTTAATACAATTATAATGACTGGCATTTTCCCAAATGTTTGGAAACAAGCGAAAATTTTGCCAATTCCAAAGGGTCGAAATACAAATGATTACAGGCCAATTTCCATTCTTCCTTATTTGTCCAAAGTTTTTGAGAGAGTTCTCCAAAAACAACTCAATGCTTACTTAAGGGCGCAAAACCTCATGTCCCCTAAGCAATTTGGTTTTCGCGAGCAGCATAGCTGCACGACAGCTATTATAAATGTAGTTGAAGATATTAGATTGGCATTAGACGATGACTTTGTAACATTTTTAGTACTGCTCGACTTCTCAAAAGCCTTCGACACGGTGGATCATCATAATCTATGCTATAAACTCTCTTGGAAGTATGGTTTATCTTCATCTGCGGTTCATTTAATAAAAACGTATTTGGAAGATAGAGTGCAAGCGGTCTCTGTAAATAATGAAATTTCAAGCTTTCTGCCCACATTTAGAGGAGTTCCGCAGGGTTCCATCTTGGGTCCCCTTCTATTTTCGTTGTACATAAACGAACTTCCAGAAATGATCTCGGGATGTTCAGTTCAAATGTATGCGGATGACGTCCAGCTGTTCAAAAGCTGTCCCCTCGGATTTATTGAAGATGGTGCAAATACAATTAATAACGATCTTGCCAAAATTCTCAGTTGGTCACAGGATAATGGACTTTTCCTTAATCCACTTAAGTCCAAATGCATCGTTATTAGTAAGAAAGTGCTTAATTTAGATTATTTCCCAAACATCATTTTGAATGGTACACCAATCGCATATGCATCTAGTGCAAGAAACTTAGGTATGTTGTTCAATAGGACGCTAACTTGGGACAGCCATATAAATGCAGCCGTGGGTAAGGCCTATGGAGTGCTTAGAATGTTATGGTCTTCGCAACATTACACGCCCTTCAATATTCGGTTGATGCTAGCCAAAACTGTAGTTGTTCCTATTTTAACATACGGTTGTGAAGTCTTCTGCAACTGTGACGCTCTTTGCAGGAGAAAATTGAATGTCGCTTTCAATAATACAGCTCGTTACATATTTGGTCTACGTCGTTTTGATCGTATATCTGGTTTTTCGCTTCAAATTTATAATATTTCCCTCGATCACCTTCTTCGGTACAGGACACTTCTCTTACTCTACAATATTATTCAAACACAACAACCTTGTAGTTTATTTATTAGGATACGGTTCAGCTCTTCCGACAGATCCCTAATGCTTATACACCCTCGGTTTTCTTGTCGGACCTCAGAACAACAATTCTTCGTCAATGCTATTCGCCTGTGGAATCTCCTTCCAACTAATTTAAAAAGAACTAATGCCGAAGCAAAGTTTCGCAGCGATCTTCGAAGTTATTTTCAAAGTGCATAGATTTCAAATCTGCCTTCCAATCATTACGCAATCAGGATTTTAATAAGTGAGATGTATGTAAAAACTAAATTTGATTCAAAATAATATGTAGTATTAAAATATAAACTTTTTCTATGTATGTAGCTTTTTTCTCCATTTTTTTATATTGTATTTAATTAGCAGAACACTAATTTATAAGATTTATTTCTTACTGTGTATGCAATAAATGAATAAACTAAACTAAAACTAAAAAACAAATCGTCACTGCAGTAATTTCGAGGTAGTCAAGGAGTTCACTTACTGAAATCCGAAAGGCTGAATTGCGAAGCGAGTATCGCCTAGCAAATAAGATGGTCTATCGCTGTGTGAGACGTGACAAGAGGGTGAGGTTGGATGTTAGAGGTTAGACGGTCTCGCAGCAATTCGGAAAACGCTACAAGAAGAGAAGATATGAGGGAATTGTACTCAAATTGACATCAAACCCCTTACAGTACTGGAAATTCGATTTTCGTTGCTCTTCTCAAAAACAACGAAGTAGCCATTTTGAAACGAGCCATGTTGCCTTGGGGTCCATTTGCTGGCATGTTACCCGCCCTTCAAGTTCATAGGTGGGAGTGGTTCTTGGACCCTTTGCCCACTACAAAAAAAAATCCTTATGCCAGACTTGCATCCAAGGTGTAGCGGATGCCCGATATCTTTCCTCTACGCTCCCAACCATCATGGTTGCTGCTCTCCATAAAGCAACGCCTTTACTAGGCTTCCTCTCCTCACCCTAACTAATCCCTCTCTCATTTTCCTTCTCATCCTTTTTATAAAAAATTAAATTACTAGCCGAATTCCTGAAAGCTTACTCCGTCAGAACAGCTAGTATTCTACACCCGTTGATACAAGCTGTGTGCGAAAAGGAAATCTATGTATCCCAGTGACTTGAAGGATGGTGTGATTGTTAAGTTGCCAAAGAAAGGTACCCTTAAGAATTGCAACAGTTGGCGATTTATTACAATTTTGTTCGTTTTTCCAAAACTAATGGCAACGATAATTCTCAAGCGGATAAAGTATAGAATCGAGTACACTCTACACTCAAGAGGCATCACTCTGTTTTCTGCAGGGGGCGGTAGTGTGTCGACCATATCAACACTCTGCTTATCGTTCGTAAGCAGTCTGCAGAGTTTCAATCCCCACTTTACCTCTTGTTCGTGGATTTTGAGAAGGCCTTTGACCGAGTCAACCGTGAATGGATATACAGATCACTTCTTGGTAGGGGAATTCCCCCAAAAATTGTTGCCATTACAATAGTCCTATAACAAGTCAAGATGAAATGTTTTACACAATGGGCAGCTATCCGATTCTTTCGAAGTGCAACAAGAAGTGAGACAGGGGGATGTTCTGTCGCCAATTCTATTTCTGAGGTGAAAGGAAAGTCGAGTGGTCTAAGAACAAATAGTAAAAAGACACAACTAATGCTCACAGGCCGCTCCACACATCAACGTATTTTTCTACAGGAGACGCCAATTGAAGGGGTTGAACAATTCAACTAACATGAATGTATTGTTTCAGGAAATGGTGTTACTGATCTGGACGTTCAAAGTAGAATAAATAAAGCTCGAGCAGCCTTCTGATGTTCAAAGGGTAGACACGGTGCATTCAAGAGGACACAAGCATCCACAAGCTTTTTTTTCAAAGCGAACCTCTGTCTTTCAACTCCTACTCTCACCTCCAAGTGGTGAACATCGGGTGCCTAGTTCCTTTAACTGAAGATGGCGTTCCAATCCCTGTGGACAGTTTTAGGGGGCAGCAAACGAGAGAGGGGGGGAGGGAGGAGTGTTCCCACTAAGGCACTTCTCCTTCATCCAGGCGGCAGCGGAATAATTATCAAGATGGAATCAACGGTGGCGTCTACAGTTCCAGTTCGGCTGAACTACTTAGTGAACACCTTATACGGGCTACTACGACATATTCGGAGCTCAGACCTCCCCGCCCTTGGAGTTATAAATATATATAGGGTCTGGTCCTCCAGGTTGGGGGTCGTGCCGTCGGGGTGACTTCCCGGCCACGTAAAGCTATCTTAGTTGCGAAGCAACACCAAGCCTCGGATACGGACGGATTTTCCGTTGACGAACCTAGCAAACGAAATAAGGACAACGAACTTCGGATCTGCACGTGGAAATGTTCTGTCTCTCTATAGACCACGTGCAGCCGAACATTAAGCGGAAGCCCTAGACGCGATGGGATGGGCCGGGCAAAAGAAAACTGAAAGACTTCGATATCTACTACGGTGACTGTTACCGACCACAAGGGCAGCGTCTTTTTGGATGTGGATTTGTTGTTAGGGGCAGACTTAGGCAAGAAGTCTTGAGTTTCAATTACGTGAAGGAGTGCCTCACGACAATTTGCATCAAAACTAAGTTCGCCAACATCAGCCTGATATGCACGCATGCCCCCACAGAGGAGAAAGATGACGACACCAAAGACGAGTTCTACGAGTTCCTGGACAAGACATATGAGCAATGCCTTAGCTATGACATTAAAATTGTCTTGGGTGACTTTAATGCCAAACTAGGAAGAGAAGGCGTCTGTGGTGGCACAATCAGAAGATACAGCCTGCACGACACCACCTCCGATAACGGACTCAGGCTAATCGACTTTGCTGCGGGGCGAAACGTTGTGGTAGCTAGTACGCAGTTCCCGCATCTCGATATACATAAGGGGACATGGCGAATTCCTGGTCAATCAACCGCCAACCAAATTGACCACATCGACGACGCAAGGCACTCCTCCAGTATCAGGGATGTCCGAACGTTCCGAGGAGCCAACGTTGACTCGGACCACTACCTCGTTGCAGCAAAGGCAATGCTACGGATATCCAGACCAAAGCCAAAACAGGGAAATACTGTGAGGTCGCAAGAAATCGCCAGGTCTTTCTCCGATCGAGTCTCTCGCGCCCTCTTAAGTAGTCCTTTTCCGCCAACTGCAAATATCGAGAACCAGTGGAAAAACTGCCAGGAAGCCATCAGAGATGCCGCATCTGACGCGCTGGGCTTTGCACGACCACCACAGCGAAACCCCTGGTTCGACGAAGAATGTCAGCAAGATCATGCAGCCAAGCAACAGGCATACAAAGCGGTGCTGCATAGAACTACCAGAGCTGCTCACGAGCTCTACGAGCTGAAGAGGAGAGAGGAACACAAGCTTCATAGAAGGAAAAAGATAGAGCATGAGAAGCGCGCGATCGAGGAATTAGAGGGATGCCACTGCAGGAATGAAGTTCGGAAGTTTTACCAAAAAGTAAAAAGAACCTCCCAAGGTTACAAGGCCCGAACCGAAGCCTGGAAGGACGATCAGGGGAACATCGTAGTGGAATCGCAGTCGGTGCTGAGGATATGGAAAAATCATTTCTGCAAATTGTATAACGGCGATGACGAACCGAATTCCGCTAACATGCCAACAGGCCAACAATTCCGTCCACCCGATCTTGACGAAGTGAGGATAGCCATATCTAAACTTAAGTCCAATAAAGCTGCTGAAGCTGATGGCCTTGCGGCTGAGCTATTCAAAGCGGCTGGCGATGAATTGGTTAGGAGTATGCACCAGCTCATATATAAAATATGGTCGGAGGAAAGCATGCCCGATGAATGGAACCTCAGCATTGTTTGCCCGATCCTCAAGAAAGGCGATCCTCTGGACTGTGCCAACTACAGAGGCATCAGTGTTCTTAATATCGCGTAAAAGATCTTCTCTGCCGTACTTTGTGAACGCCTGAAGCCATTCGTCAACAACCTGATAGTTCCATATCAGTGTGGCTTTAGGTCAGGGAAGTCCACCATCGACCAAATATTCGCACTACGGCAGATCTTGGAGAAAACCCAGGAGTTTCAAATCGATACCCACCACCTTTTTACCGATTTCAAGGCCGCGTATGACAGCATCTATAGAGACGAGCTATATAGAGCAATGTCTTGTTTTAACATCCCTGCCAAACTCGTCGGTTTGTGCATGATGACGATGGAGAATGCACGCTGCTCCATCAAGGTCGGCAAAGACTTCACCAACACCTTTAATGTCAGAAAAGGTTTTAGGCAAGGCGACGCGCTGTCATGGACTTCTTCAACATCGTTCTTGAAAGAATAGTGCAAAACTTTCACGTCAACACTAGAGGCACAATCTTTCAAAAGTCCATCCAATTACTCGCTTACGCTGACGACATTGACATAATCGGACGAACAAAGCGTGAAGTCAGTGGTGCTTTTGTGAGCATTGAGAAGGAAGCCAAGAAGGTGGGTCTAACGGTGAATGAAAGCAAAACAAAATATATGCTGTCAACAAGAAAGGACACCCAACACCGACGTCTAGGACAGAACGTCACTATAGACAGCTATAATTTTGAGGTGGTCAGAGACTTTGTCTACCTAGGATCCGCTATAAACTCAGTGAACGACACCAGCGCTGAGATCAAACGAAGAATTGCTTTTGCCAATTGCTGTTTCCTTGGGCTAAGAAGGCAATTGAGAAGCAAAGCCCTCTCTCGAGCAACTAAACTGTCCCTGTATAAGACGCTTATCATCCCGGTCCTGATGTATGGTGCAGTGGCATGGACACTGTTAACGATGGATGAGAACGCGTTAGGCTGTTTTAAGAGGAAAATTCTCCGTGTGATTTTTGGTCCCGTCTGCATAGATGGGGAATGGAGAAGAAGATACAACAACGAACTGTATGGGCTGTACAGCGACACCGACCTAGCCACAAAAGTGAAAAGCCAACGACTGAGATGGCTGGGTCACCTAGAGCGAATGGACACCAATGCTCCGGCCCGGAAAGTCTTTGAATCCAACCCCGTGAGACAGCGCAGTAGAGGTGGACAGCGTAAAAGGTGGCACACGCAAGTGGAAGAGGACATCAACCAACTTGGCGTGCGAAACTGGAGACAGCTAGCTAGAAACCGAGCCGGCTGGAAGAATCTTGTTGGTTGAGGCCCTGGTCCACCCCGGACTGTAGCGCCACCTTAAGTAAGTAAGTAAGTAAGCCTTCGGTTCTCTGTCACAAATAATTTGGAAATCCCGTCAAAGCTCCTTATATCAAATCCATGCTGTTATATACTCTAGTAACCAGGAAAATCACGACTACCATCTTGAGGAAATTGCAAGCTTGAGTCAATCGCTGTCTATGCCATATTCTAAAAATTCGCTGGCCAAAAATTATATTAAACGAAGAATTTTGGCGCAGGACAAAATGGCAATGGATTGGTCGCACACTGAGGAAACCAATCGATGAAATTGAAAAGCAGTCCTTTGAATGGAATCATCAGGATGCACGGCGGATTGGAAGACCAAGAACAACATGAAAATCAACAGTTCTAGCAAAAACAGATTCCCAGAGAAAGACGTGTCCACAGTTAAGAAATCTAGCTGCCATTAGCGTAGCTAGGGGGGGGCGAAGGGGGCGGTCGCCCCGGGCGCCAGGAGTTAGGGGCGGCAAATGGGAAAATCATCTTCATTGTTTATGGGATGTAAACCAATTACAGAAGTTGTTTTTATTGAAAATTTTATTAAATTTTTATTAGAAAAAGCACAATTTTAATGGTATTCAAATTTGTAGGGGCGGCAAAATCTTCCTCGATCTTCATGAGAAGTTGGAAATAAACACAAGTTTAATTTTTGTAAAATAAATAATTAAATCAATTTTTATTAAATTGAAATCAATAGGGGCGCAAAATCATCATCGTTGTTTATTGCAGAAGTTGGAAACAAACAAAAAAGTATTATTTTTTAAGTTAAAAATTCTATAACATTGGTAGGTATAAGAACGTACAATTTTTCATTGTGTTCAAATCACTAGGGGTGGCGGAATCATGGCCGTTGCTCATTATAGAAGTTGGTAATAAACACAAAAGTTTATTTTTTTAAATAAACAAATCTTTCAAATTTTGAAACAAAATGGCTTTCGTAATGACCATTCTTTTTTGTAGCTTTACATATATGTGTTTGTTAATTCTCTCAATTTAGTTCAGAGGGTTTGACCTTTCTCAAAGAATGTGTCAAGTTAGATTTGAAAAAAAAAAACAAAAATGCTTTCGATTGAATATTTTCGCAGATAATTTGTTTTTTTTTTTTCAAAAATAAAAAATAATAATATTATTTATACAAAACTGATAAATGAATAAAAATAAATAAAACATAAAAATAGTTTTTTTTCAAACATAAAACCAGCAAACATTAAAAGCTCTAAACTATACATATGGCTGCATTCAACACAAAGAATTTAAAAAAAATGTGATTTTTTTTTTGCGAAAGCTTGAAGATTAATTTTTGTTCGTAAAATGAAGTGAAGTATGTAGATTTTTCAGCAGATTTATTTTGAGAAAAAAAGTATTAGATCAACAATCTACTGCGATTTCAGTGAAGTAACAACTCTGTAGTCAGACACTCAGTAGTGACTTAGACGTTGCTTTGACCCTTTCATGGTTCATGATCATTAGATCTGAGAAATATGAACAGTATGCAATTTCTCAGTTTTGCTGTCGAGTACTGATGAAACAATAGGCGTGTCTCACCAAGTAAAATTTCACCGAGCGCTTAATATCAAGTTGACGTAGGCGGAATGCTTTGGTGAAACAAAGATACTCTGTTCAATCGTACTGAAATTATGGAAACAAAATTTTAACTCTGCTTTAAATATTTAAATTTTAAAGCACAAAACTTTATTAAATGAATGAAAAATAATACTAAGATCAATTTATTTTTCCTTTTTATCAACACTCAATCTCTATTCTGTATTTTTGTATCGATTTCGTATTTGCACATCACCGAGAAATTGCAATTTGGCTGTCAAATGAACAGCTTTAACTGAAAAAGAACATTGAGAAATTAACCCAAAAAATTTTCGTCTCAGTAATCTCTGGAAAAAATCTTAGTGCTCAGGTGAGATTTCTTGCCCCACTTTAAAAATATCTGAGCTCTCAGAGATTTTATTTGGTGAGACACACCTAATGAACAATTATGAACTTTACTATTTTTGAACGAAAGCAAACATTAAAAAAAATTCAAGTCTCATGTGCCTATATTATATACAGTCGGTTTATCGAGTTAAATCCCAGTAGGTCAGAAACAAAAAATTTTCATTCAGCAGATATTTCGGCAAAGTGGCGTGTTGCGTGTATCAATATTTCACAGAATGTAGTTCCTTGCATTTATAAAAAAATATTTTAGTAAAAATTTTGTCTGCAACTCTAAGACCGATTTTATTATTAAGTATTGTTAGACCGAAGGGGCGGCAAATTATTGTTTTGCCCCGGGCGGCAAATATTCTAGCTACGCCACTGCTAGCTGCAGACCGTGAAGGATGGAAACGATTTGTTGGTAATTCCCCAATCGGTGTTAAAGGACTTGATGATGATGATGATGGCTGAGAGAATGTTGGTTTTGTAGTGGAGTGAAGTTTATCTACAAGGCATTACCTAAAATTCAAGTTACGATTTATTAAATTAATTTTACGTTTAAGTTTTGATAACATCTTCCAAAAATCGATAGATTTTTATTGAGACATCCTTTCGTAAAAGGCTTTCTTGTCTTTACAAAGTTCCTTAAACCTGCGATTCGATATAAAATGGCTGCCTTACAGAGTAATCATTGTTTCGTCGACAACCGGATGAGCCACGCGTAGGAAGATACACTTACACATATTTGGAGGGCAAATTTTTGTGAATATTTTCCAACTCAAGTTTTTCATTTTTAAATTAATAGTCCAGTAACCTTGTAGTTTCATAGTACTGAGACCTTGCGTCAGGTCCGTTAGTTCTGATTTTTTGCTGAGTTGTTTATGATGTTGGCCTAGTATTAAATCTGATTTTTCGACCTCGAGCGCCGAACGCAACATTGGTAAAAATCCAAAAAACCGCGAATTTTTCGCGGTTTTTTCACTTATTGGCTATTTTAACCATTACGCCTTAACTTTCGAATAAAACATTGCTCTACGATTTCAACCTTACTAAATTTGCTTCAATTTGAGTCCAAAGCCGGTTCTGCAGACATAACGGTTTCCAAGGGACGGCATTTCAAAATATAGCAATAAAAAATTTAAAACAACAAGTAGTATATAAAACAGTATACTAACAAAAACATGGTCTTTGACATATGCTGCATCAAAGCAATAGAGCGTGTAGATTGGGCCAAAAGAAGAAAACAATAGTACTGGATGGGGGGTATACATCCCCCCGTTTAGGCGGGAGGGGCAATTTTAAGAAAAGTTGACTTCAAATAGAAAAATAACCATAAAAACATAATGGTAATATCTGGACGAAAATCCATTCCTCATCTCAAAGCCAGAAATCCATTCTTTAGTTTTTTTTTAAATAAAGTTTTTTTAGCTGATAGTTTTTGAAAAATTTACTTTCAAACTCAAAATTTTGAGAAAAAGACGATTTTTTTTTGTTAATCTATTTTTTTTTTATTTTATGGTATTAAGTATTATTTTTGATTTTGATTTTCAATGCCCTTATTAATTCTTAGTTAAAAACTGAAAACCAAATGCTAAAATGACTTCTAGTTTTTGAGAAAACTGAAATTAACATGATCAACTTCACTGTTTTCAGTCTAGTATGCTTTTTCTTCGGGGTGGGAGGGCTCTGCCTCAGATGCGGTAGTTCTGATTTTTAGATGAGTTGTTTATGATGTTGGCCTTAGCAATAATCCAAGTTTTCGACCTCGAGCGCCGAACGCAACTTTGCGAAATACGCAAAAAACCGAGAAATGTTCGCGGTTTTTTCAGTTATTGGCTATTTTAACCCTTAAGGTCTGGTTTTCGATTATAACTTTGCTCTACCATTTCAAAATAATTAAATGGGCTTCAATTTGAGCTGAAAATCAATTCAAATATGAAATTTTTCATCAACTTTTGAATTAAGAATGCTGCAAATCGAATTGAAGGGGGCTTATTCACCCCTTGTGTGAAATCGTTTGCCCCTTTTCAATGATTTTTGTATACTGTGTAGCGTGTCATGTTGGCTTTATTTTAAGATCTTAATCATGAAGATCGGATGAGTAGAAACGGAGTTATGATTTTTTAAAGTCAACCATATAAAACTCGAACTAAAACATTTGCTTCAGATAACTCACTGGTGGGTACTGAACTGAGTACTGTTTTTGTTCGAGTTTTATATGGTTGACTTTAAAAAATCATTTGGTTTTCAGTTTTTAACTAAGAATTAGTAAGGGCATTGAAAATCAAAATCAAAAATAGTACTTAATACCATAAAACAAAAAAAAAAAAATAGATTAACAAAAAAAAATCGTCTTTTTCTCAAAATTTTGAGTTATAAAGTAAATTTTTCAAAAACTATCAGCTAAAAAAACTTTATTTAAAAAAGAATTAAAGAATGAATTTCTGGCTTTGAGATGAGGAATGGATTTTCGTCCAGATATTACCATTGTATTTTTATGGTTATTTTTCTATTTGAAGTCAACTTTTCTTAAAATTGCCCCTCCCGCCTAAACGGGGGGATATATACCCCCCATCCGGTACTATTGTTTTCTTCTTTTGGCCCAATCTACACGCTCTATTGCTTTGATGCAGCATATGTCAAAGACCATGTTTTTGTTATTATACTGTTTTATATACTACTTGTAGTTTTAAATTTTTTATTGCTATATTTTGAAATGCCGTCCCTTGGAAACCGTTATGTCTACAGAACCGGCTTTGGACTCAAATTGAAGCAAATTTAGTAAGGTTGCAATCGTAGACAGGCGCGGATACAGGGGGGGGGGGCAATGGGTGCAATTGCCCCCCCCTGGGCAAGAACGAACGAAGCATAAAATATGAATTTAATAAAATGTAACCAAAAAAAAGGTTATTTCGTTACACGTTTATAAATTTTTTTCTTGGCAGCGCAGTGTTGCAGCAATGAGTGGTGTTCATTGGCCGCTGGCTGACGAGGTTCAGTTAAGAAAAGTTCCGCTATGTACAAATAGCGCCTTCGAATAGACTGAGTGGAAAGCTTATAACTTCGGTTTTAGATCTCGATATTCAAAGTTTAGGTCAGTCTTTAATTAAAAGATGAATGTCAGGCTACATTATCTACTGTATAACATTTGGTGAGAAAAGCAGATTGAATCCCAAATCGATTTCATTTTCACTTTTCAATATGCTTTGAATAAAAAATTTCACAGTTTGAAAAATGATGTTTTAAAAAGTTATTTCTTCACCTCCAACCCTATTCTACAAATTTGTTAGTGGTTTTTTATACATACTTAAATGTAACGGGAGAGGCAACAGGGGCACTTATCTAAATTTTCAAACTTGAAGTTGATTTTAATTGAATCGGTCATTTCAAAAACCACTTAAGTCACACAATTAGAATTTTTCAGGAATCAATAAAAACAGTTTAATTAAAAAATAAACAAGTTTTAAAGGACTTTTTGGGCTCAATATAATATTAGAGCTGTAAAGGATTGAAATTTAAAAAAATATTACAGTTTATCAATATTAATATTGAAAAAAGTCTGAAAACCCGTTCTTGACTCACGTTGATATAGCAAGAAACGGGTGACTTACGTTGTTTTAGTAAGAAACGGGGTCAGTAGTATACAATAATTTAAACCAAATCAAATTTTTTTTTATTATACTTAATATTAACATTTTAACATGTCACATATTTTAATTTATCGTGTTTCAGTATATTAAAACCTAAGTCAAAACAAGATATAACTACTTCCCCCATCTAGTAGTGCTTGCAAAAACCACTTAAGTCAATTGACTTACGTTATTGTTTCTGCATGGAACGTTTATTGTGAGGTATTATTTGGAGAGGAAGGAATATTTGGACCGACATAATTTATTCTCAGAATATGCATCTACGTTTAAGGAAGCATTTACAGCAAAAAAAGCATATTTGAAAAAAAATGTGACTTAAGTGGTTTTTGAAATGACCGATTCAATTAAAAAACAATTTAATCTTAAAAATGCGTCGAATTACGAGTAATAAGCTTCAAATGCTCGAATCTGCGATGCGTGCAGACGTGCTGCACATATGTTTCAGCCATAAGATACGTTTTTGATGTGAGGATTTTGTCGTTTTTATGGATGTGCTTTAGGAACTTCCGTGTTCCATATTATAAAACTGGCAGAGAGTGCGAATCCAACGAAGAAGATTGGAGAGAAACCAGGAAACGACGACAGCAGTCACTGCCGAAGAGAAGTTGGATGGAACTTTTATACCTAAGAAAAGGATAGTTGTTTTGGCTTGGATTGTCAAATGATTGACATTTTTCGCCGCGAATATTGCTATTGTATGCTATTGCTATTTTATCGAACTGCATGAGTCTGGCAACTCTGTAGTCGATGTTTTGAGCTTATATGTATGAAACATTTATATCAAAACTTAACGAAGGCTAAGTATATTGTTAATAAAATGTATAACGAAAGTATAACAAATTCACAATCGAGAAGGTCGGACGGAAAGATTTAATTAAGAGTGGTGTTTTCTTTGTATTTTCCACTATAGGAAATCTGTGTTACATTTTAATGTCGGAAAGTTTGGTTTTGTATCGATGGACGAAGGCATCTGAAGTCTGAACAAACGATACGGTTCATCTCGGTTTTGATCTATAATTTTAGTTAAGCTAAAATACAGCTATATTCAAATTAATGCAATGGTTTTGTTTTGCGCAAAATCTTTTTAATCAACGTCCTTCAATTTCCTTGCAAACGCATTTGATGTTTATGAACACGTTCTCCGGTTTCTCAATATTTTTGCTGCCAACTCGATTTTTCTTCTGCAGAATTGCACCACACATGATGTTTTCGAACATATGACTTTAGCAAACTGCATTATCGAACACAATGCTTATTCAGTAAAGCTTGAATTTGCCTTTCCTAACACAAGACTTCGGATTTTGCGTTTGAGAACATTCTGCAATTTTTGACGCTGATGACGTTCTCGAAAACGGCCTTTTACTAGCAAGGTTAGGTTAGGTTGCCAGCTAAAGAAGAGGCTTGAATTTTCACTCGAACTTGGACGTCATGTGTCTGAATAGGAACATACCACTGTACCATTATGTTTTTCGACCATAATTGTCGATTTGTGTAGATCCAGAGGGAACTAAAAAACGCTGTACAGACACCATGCTATAGTTACATACTGCAAAACTTCAATTCACAAAGTTCAAAGTACACGCTGTTGAGAACTACTTTGGCAGTTTATTGTTTTCTTCAAATTTCAAACTCATCAACTCACATTGCTTTGTGTGACCAGGCGTGTAGAGCGGTATGGTGCACTCAAATTTTCTATAGACCTCATATAGATTTTGGAAACCCACGAAAATTGCCCCCCCCTGGACGAAATCCTGGATCCGCGCCTGATCGTAGAGCAATGTGTTATTCGGAAGTTGAGGTGTAATGGTTAAAAAAGCCAATAAGTGAAAAAACCGCGAAAAATTCGCGGTTTTTTGGATTTTTACCAATGTTGCGTTCGGCGCTCGAGGTCGAAAAATCAGATTTAATACTAGGCCAACATCATAAACAACTCAGCAAAAAATCAGAACTACCGGACCTGACGCAAGGTCTTATGTATATAGTTACTGGACTAAAAGAATAATAATAATAATTTAATTTAGAGGATAAACTTTAGACTTGTCCTTTTTACGAGTAAAATAATCATTGATTAATGGCAGTTCGGTTCGGTTCAGCTGTGACCTGTGAGCCCTCCATTTCTTGCTGCCATTTGAGATTTTTCCAACTACGGTTCTTTGTTAGATCTTAGGTATACTGTTCTGATACAACCTTCAATACTTTTCAAGTTTTTAACTTCGTTCGCCATTAGCACTAAATCCAATTGCCTTTTGTAAATCGAAACCGTTGAATCTCTACAAGTCATTCTGAGCATAAGTTTTAAGTTCACTCGTTGGCCTGGAGCCAGGTATTGAAACTCCAATTTAAATAAATCGAAGAAGCCACCAATAACTTCCCATTATATTGATGATAAGTTTATAAATTAATAATGCATTCTCTTGAGCGAATCCCCCATAAGGCAGACAAACAAATAAAGCAACATTGTTATAGACATCACGTTCCCACAGGATTAATTTACTATATGAAACATAAACAATAAAAAAAATTAAATATCACACCATTTCATTTCTTAATCAAATTCGTGGTGTGGTGTTGAAAGCACATATAAAAATGATGTCCCCCAAGTGCTTTTGTGACCTGTTAATCAAATTGAAAATCAACCTTGCTCTTAATTAAGTTTTCATTAAATATCCCACTTCGGTGGTTTCGCTAATCATGTGTTAATGTGGAGTGTTTGTTCATCAACAACAACAACAACGACATTATATATTTCAGGATGTGATTTGTGAGGCAAGCAGATGACGACAGGCAAGGATTTTTGGTTAACCACAGTGTTGAAAATACATAGCTTATGCAAATCCAGTGATGTGTTTTAATCCATCATTAGTTCTCCCTCTTGCTTAAAGGTGTTTTCTTCTAAATAGTGGTTTAAATTAATAATAATATATGTGTGTATGTGTTTATTCGTGTTAATCTGTACATTAAAATGATACTTTTCCAGGAACGAAGGGGAAAGAAAAGCAGATTAGGTTCTAAATTCTGCGAATGATTAAGAAAGTTAAATGTCGATTTAAATAAAATGCCATGTAAATTGGATTAAAACAAAACTTAAATTGTTTGACAAGGTCACAACGAAATGGTTTGATGTGTCAGGTGGTTAAGCATTGAAAATAAGCATAAAAGTTCGTAATTATAATAATTTTTCTATTATACTACGTTTTCACCAAAAGATAATCTGAGATTTAAGGAAAAAGATTTATGTGGTGTTTTCACCGACTGAAAAGATTAAAAAGAAGATTAACTCTGACAGCAGACGTCAATAGCAAAAGGGGTTTCCATATTTTCTTATGAAGTGCAAGTGAGACAGAATGTTTTTTTTTGTGTCAAACATTAGAGAACTGAATCCAGCCACTAATGAATCCTTCAGCGCCATATAAGAATAGGTTAGTCTGATTTGTTCAACTATTTGTTCGAGGGAGATTTAACAAGATTAATTTTTAATCTTGTAGATTAACCGAAACAATTCGTATGGTAAATCTTGGAGATTTAAGGAAGATTTGAGGTTAATCTTATTAAATCTCGGTTTAGTGCTCGGTGGAAACGTAGTATTAGATACTTTAGAACAGCGGTTCCCAATCTTTTTTAGTCGCGGAGCACTACTCAGCGAGAAATTCCTCGGGAGCATTTCGCCATTTTCCCAGAGAAGCTGGCTTTTTAAATGCGGCGCAGTATGTATTTGCAACCCAAGCGCTTTCCTTAATATTTGAGTGGTATTCTTCCGAACAATATCAGTGGAAGAGCTTTTGAGAAAACCTAGCAGGCAAATATGAAACTCATAAAATATCCCAAATAATTTCTTCTTTAAATTCGTTGACCATTGGGAACTTTTCTAGGTTTCAATTTTGTATCGATTAAGTTCAAAATTCTATTTTCGTTTCGAATGCTTCTAATTTATAACTGGCATCGAAAACAGTTATTGCCTCTACCTGAATAGATACGCTCAAATCATATTTTTTTTTTTTTTATATTTGCTAGATACGACAATCCCAATAGCCAAACGCTCATTACACAATCTGTCACCCAAAACAAAGCTTCCGTCAATTAATAAGGTTCTAACCTCAGCCCTCGTAGTACCTCATGGCATAATGGTTAGTACGTTGGCCTGTCATGCCGAAGGTCAGGGTTCGACTCCCAGCCGCTGCCACCTAAAAAACAAAAATGTTTTTTCTGAAGTACTGCCTCTTGCGAAGAACTGATAAATCCTCCCAAAAGTTTACTTGTCTTAATTACAATAAGTGCTTCTCATCTATCTAGTCGTTCGGACTCGCACTGCCAACAACACGCCACAGGAATGGTTGTGGTTGAGAGTTTTAAGTCAGTAGGCCCTGGTTCTCCACGAGTTTTTGCCCCACCTATTTTTTTGTATTTTTAGTTCAGCCCTCATTTCGGAAGCCGCATGTTTCGCTTTAAGAAAACCACAACTTCTGCGTGAGGAAAAGAGAATACCATTTTTTTCATTGCAGGGGCATGACGGTGTAGAAAGCAATGAATACTGCTACATTCTCTGATATTTTGTTTCATGCAGAAGCTAAGTTAACTTATGGAATTTTGATATTTTTTTCGATCCTTCCGCGGAGCACTTGGATAACCTTAGCGGAGCACACTTTGGTAAGCCCGGCTTTAGAATATAGACACAGACAGTGACCGTGAATTTCAAAAGTTAAAGTGAATATTTAAGTCTAAAAAAATATTTAGCATCTGGAGTTGAAAAAATTAATTTATAAAATATTAAGATTGGTATCAATGCCTAATTGCATCCTCTACACTTCTACAGTTCCATAAAATTCCAGCATTGGCTCTTTTTATAGACACGTCATCGATCGTCGTCGTCGTAGATGTGAAACGATAACATAAACCGCTGCGTTTTCCGAAACTTAGAACTTTTTTAGAAATGATTGTTTTAAAAGAGTGACCCTCGACCTACCTACACATTTTATATTACTGCTAATGTGGTAGAACCTCGTGGCTTGATGGTTAGTGCGTAGGACTGTCATGCCGAAGGTGTGGGTTTGATTCCCAGCCGTGCCACCTAAAAACAGAAATGTTTTATTCGAAGTACTGCCTCTTGCGAGGAACTGACAAATCCTCCAAGAGTATACTTGTCATGAAAAAGTGCTTCTCATTTAGCCGTTCGGATTCGCCAAAAAACTGTAGGTCCCCTCCACTCCTGCCAACAAACATATACACAGGAATGGTTGTGAGTTGTAAGTCACTAGGCCCTGGGGGTCAATTCTCGATCTGTGAAACTGTGAAGTGATAAATATGATAACGCCTTCACGCCAAATGCGATTCTCGAAGTGTGAAAAAATGAAAACAAATGCCAAAATGTTTTCATATGATAATTCGTTTATCACAATCATTTCATTCTGTGAAAACCTGTGAAAAGAAAAATGATAAACACAAACAAATTGTATTCATTTGAAACACCCAAGTCGCCATCTTGGTCTTTCTATGACGTTAAAATCATCTCTTTCTATGAGCAAATGGTAGCATTTTTCATGTTAGTACTTTTTAGTACTCACTTTGACAGCTGTTTTTCATAACGAGTTCGGGAATCGCCTTGTGCGTGTTTGTGAAGTGATAATATGATAAAACTCTGTAAAAACTGAAATGATAACTTTGTTTTCATTTCACAGTTTTACAGATCGAGAATTGACCCCCTGGTTCTCCACAAGATGTTGCGCCACCCAATTTATTTATTTAATGTGGTGTTCGTGAGGGTTTGTATATTAACCGCTTCTTAGAAAGTCATCATCATCATCGTGTCCTGTAACCCCGGCTGGGGCATAGGGCGTCAACAAAACGTCTCCATCCTTCACGGTTTGCTGCAAGGTATACTTTAGCTGTAGCCACGTCTTTCTCGGGGATTCTGCTTCAGCTAAGATAGTTGATTTCCATGTTGTTCTTGGTCTTCCAACCCGCCGTGCACCCTGAGGATTTCATTCAAAAGATTGCTTTGCAATTTCATCGTTTGGTTTCCTCAGTGTGTGACCAATCCAACGCCATTTACGCTTTCTTATGTCGACGTCCAGCCGCTCTTGACTTGTCCTGCGCCACAATTCCTCATTTGATATTATTTGTGGCCAGCGAATCTTTAGGATGTGGCGAAGACAGAGATTCACAAAAGCCTGCAATTTCTTCGAAATGATAGACGTGACTTTCCAGGTTTCACAAGCATATAACAGCACGGATTTGACATTGGATTCGAAGAATCTCAACTTAGTGCGTATGGAGATTTGACTGGATTTCCAAATTGGAGACAGATTACCGAAGGCAGCACGAGCTTTATTTATTCTACTTTTAACGTCCAGATCCGTACCACCGTTTGCAGAAACAATACTGCCAAGGTAGTTGAACTGTTCCACTTCTTCAACTGGCGTCTCCTGTAGAATAATACGCTGCTGTGTGGAGCGGCCTGTGAGCATTAGTTTTGTCTTTTTGCTGTTTATTCTTAGACCACTCGACTGTCCCTTCACTTGCAGTATTTGACACATCCCGTTCAGCCCACTGATGTTATTTGCCAGTAGACATATGTCATCGGCATAGTCTAAATGACTGAGCCTTTCGAACGGTCTCCACTGAATGCCCTGTCGCTCAGCTGTACCAACACTGGCCGTCAATACGTGCGTCGTCCATCGCCAACACGAAGAGAATTGGCGATAGAACATCCCCTTGTCTCACACCCTGTTGCACTACGAAGAGTCGCATAGCTGCCCATTGTGTAAGACAAAACACCTTGCGTTGTTGTAGGAATCTTTAATAATGGCAACAATTTTTGGCGAAATTCCTTTACCAAGCAACAATCTCCTTATACATTCTCGGTTAACTCGATCAAAGGCCTTCTCAAAATCCACGAACATGAGGTAAAGCGATGATTGAAATTCCATCGACTGATCGAGGACGATGCGCAGGGTGTTAATATGGTCGACACACGATCGACCACTGCGAAAGCCAGCTTGATGCCTCTTGAGTGTAGACTCGATTCTATCCTTTATTCGCTCGAGAATGATGGTTGACATTAGTTTCGGAAAAACGGACAAAACGGTGATACCACGCCAAATGTTGCAATTCTTTAAGTCACCTTTTTTTGGCAACTTAACAATCACACCATCCTTCCAATCCCTGGGAATTCGTTTTCCCAAATGCTTTGTATCAACGGATGTAAAATACTAGCCGCTGTTACGGGATCGGCTTTCAGGAATTCAGCTGGTATTCCGCCCAGTCCAGCTGCCTTGTTGTTTTTGAGGAGATTTATTGATGTAAGGATTTCCGATTCTGACGGGAGTTCGATGTCAATACCCCTATAGGACCTTCGCATCTCGTTTAGTTGGGGCACTTCAGCACTCTGCTCACTGTATCCTCATTTAGCAGGGCACAAAAATGGTCCTTCCATCTACGAAGCTGATCCTCAATTGATACCAAAAGTGTGCCATCCACATCCATTACAGGATGATTCGTGTTGCTTTTTTTCCCGATCACATCTTTGGCTATTTGGTACAATTCCCGGATATCTCCTCTTCTGGCAGCGATTTCCGCATTATCTGCGAGCCCATCTAACCTCACCCTCTTGTCACGTCTCACACAACGATAGACCATCTTATGTGCAATGCGGTACTCTCTTCGCAAGTCAGCCTTTCGTTGAATATCTGCTTCGGGTGTCTTGGGATATCCAAGAGTCTCTACGTCTCGTTCGCGTGGGTACAGTTTCGGATCCAGCCTCCATAAAAACACTTTTAATTTCACCCTACATCTCATCAATTGTTGAATGCTGGATTCCGTTTAATGACGAGGCTCTATCGTTAAGGGTGGTGACATAGTTTCGACATATGTTGGGGTCATTCAAAGCATTAGTAATGAATTTTGAGCTCCTTGCTGCATCCTGCGCTGGTTTTTGTACGGCAGCGGTTCGTAGTTTGAGACTCAACTTACGAAATATAATATATCTAATATGTGTAATTATTTGGCTAACCAAAAAAGTAAAACACGTTTAGCTTCTATAAGTGATAACAATGGTGCAGTGCAATTACACCCACGGTAGTAACGCCCGTGGGCGTTATTACCCAAAATAAAAGGAAAACACACCCACGGTGGTTTTTTCCATTTTGAAATGGAAATAAAAGCCACGGGTTTTATTTCCTTTTCATTGTGGGTCTTAATTCCAATTATAAATGGAAAGAAGACCCATTGAACAAAATAAAACAAAACTCAAATTTAACATCCCTTAAAAGTATTTTAATATAACGAAAGTATTTTCAATTTTTTTTTTTTTGAAAAATAACAAAATCCTTTAAAGTCTGGGAGCCGACTGTAAGATTACCTATCTCATCGCGGCTACGGAAAAATTGGATGCCAACTGATAGCTTTAGTACAAACATTTACAAAACTGCTGGTCGGACAAGCTTTAAAGAAATGCACTTTTCAGGTTGATTTTTCCGATAAATGTACCTATAATATAAGCAACTGCTATAAATGGGGTATCAAATGAAAGGTAAGACTGTCCTCTACACGATACCAATGGTCGGAAAGACTTTTTTTGGCTGTTGCGACGAGTCAGACCATTTAAAAAAAAATGATATTTTCTTCACACTGCGTTTAGCGTTTTACATCAGGGAAAATTGAGTAAAATCATATCAAATTGGTAGGAAAGTGGCCTTAACCACTTTTTTTTTTTATTTTCATCCAAGGATGCACAAAATACCTAATTTTAGAAAAGTGGTCGGACTCGTGGCAACAGCCAAAAAAAGTTTGTCCGACCATTGGTATCGTGTAGAGGACAGTTCTACCTTTCATTTGATACCCCATTTATATAAGTGAAAAGTGCATTTTCTAACCATTGCGACCAGATAAAGCTTGTCCGACCAGTAGTTTTGTAAATGTTTGCACTAAAGCTATCATCAGTTGGCATCCAATTTTTGAGTGGCCGCAATGAGATAGGTAATCTTACGGTCGGCTCCCGGACTATTAGGGAAATAAAGTTAATAAAGGAAACTATACTCAAGAAAAATTTAACACAACAATAACATAAATGTTATAAAAAGAGCAAAGTTTCTTATATGCACAGAAACCTGTGCGTAAAAAGTCAGCCAAAAAAAGTAATGAGATCTAAAGTTTTGTGACTGGTGTGTTCGTAATTCTTTGCTTCTTAATATTGATAAATGTAAAACTATCAGTTTTTCGAGAAAACATTCTGTAAGTTCCATCGACTTTTTGTTAATATCTTGTGAAAGCGATATCACAACAAAAACATAAATGTTAAAAAAAGAGCCAATTTCTTATATGCACAAGAAACCTGTGCGTAAAAAGTCAGCCAAAGAAAGTATAATAAGATCTAAAGTACACTCCTCGTCAACTGAATACGCACAAACATTTTTGAATATATTTTATCCATTTTTTCCAAACAGTGATGGTTATTATGCCATCTGTTGATGGTAAAAATTTTCGTAACATATAAATAACAGAATTTCAAAATTTTATCCAAAAACAACCGTGAGTTTTTCCTTCAACCACTTCCAAAGTGTAACTTATGCAAAGTAGAAGTTTTTTTTTGAGTCAACTGAATAGGTACAAAAATTAAAATTGGTATTGGAATGGAATGAAACAAGTTTTTGTTTAAGTTTAGTAGTGGATACTTCCACCTTTATTTTGAATCACTTCGTAAATTCGATCCGGCATGGAATCGTATAGCTTTTTAATGTAATTTAACGAAATTTCGCTCCACGCTAATTTGATTGCAGAAATTAAGGTTTCTTTGTCTTCGAACTGACGACCACCCTCATAAACTTTGCGTACTAACCATCCCCAGACATTTTCTATGATGTTTAGATCAGGTGAGTACGGCGGCCATTGAAGCAACTGCACTTGTTGCTCCTCTATCCATGTTTTTATTATGCGCGCTGAGTGAATAGGCGCATTATCATGTTGGTAGGTCCAGTTTATGGGTCCAAAGATGTTAGAAAATTTAGGAAAATTTCTTTCCAAAATTACTTTATACCCAGCTGCTGTCATTCTTGATGTTACAACATCGAGCTCAACTGTTCCATAATAACTGACTGCTCCCCATATCATGACACCTCCTTCACGACTATGATGGTGCTTTAAAAATATTTTTTCTTTTCTTAAGTCGTGAAAATAGAAGTTGAACCCATCAGGGCCATCGAAATTAAACTTTTTTTCATCTGAAAAAACCACGTGATACCATTCTTTTTTCCAACTCATGTGAAGTCTTGAAAAATCTAATCGCAACATTTTCCGTCTCTCGTCAAGTGGTGGTTTTTTCTTAAGTTTTATTCGTTTAAGATGGCTTGAGTTGTTGATTACTCTTAATACTGTTGAGCAACTTGGGTTTACGCCGACTTTTTGTTTTATTTTTGCCACAGAATCAGAAGAATTTGATGCATATCTTAAAATTCTTCGTCTCTCAGCTGCTGTTGTTGCTGTTTTCTTACCTCCCTTCATATTTTTGCCGTATGCATCTTTATTTTTCAAGTAAGAATAAACTACCTACATTAAAACTTCGGCCAACTTTATCAGCTATTGCACGTCCAGTTAGGCCTTGGTCTCTAAGTAAATCGATTTTAGCTTTTTCAACACTGTTAAGACACGTAGATCTACCCATTTTTCTTAAAATTTGAAATCAAGAATTAAATTTTACTGAAAACACTAAAATCGTTAATTTAAACTGTCAAGCACTCCAAAAAACTTATAAACAACGAAGAAAATGGCGTTGTACCTATTCAGTTGACTAAAAAAAAAAACTCCTACTTTTCATATAAAACACTTTGCAAGTGGTTGAAGAAAAACTCACGGTTGTTTTTGGATAATTCTTTCGGAATTATCTGCTTAACATCTTAAGGGAATAGTTAGCATCAACAGATGGCATAATAACCATCACTGTTTGGAAAAAATGGATAAAGTATATTAAAAAATGTTTGTGCGTATTCAGTTGACGAGGAGTGTATATGCCTAGTTTTAAGTTCATGAAGTTTAACATCAAATATCTCAAGTAGAGTAATATCGAAACAATTCCAATTCATGACAGAAATTTGGTATTTAATGATTAGATACTGATTAAAATTTGGTGGATTCACTGGTCAAGTTTTCATACATTTAAGTTTGTGATCAAAACCCATTTCCGCCTAACGTTGCGAAAACGCAACGTCGTACGTGTGGACGTATAGAACTTTACTGATGATAAATTTGAATGGTTTTTTTGCACCTCCAAAATCGGAAATTTTCGAAATTTTTAGGTAAAATTTTTGAACCACTCAGAAATATCTTCAAAATTATAATTTTTCAAAATAAAGTCAACGGCATGTAAAGAAGGGTTCAAATTATATTCTAAAATAAAGTTAACGCAATTTATATGAGTTGCCTACTTGACAGGTGAGGTGAAAGCACTGCGTTGCGTTTTCGCAACGTTCGTCTAATGTAGTAGCATTTGAAAATAAAAACAATATTTGCACTTCGTTGCGTTTTCAAATCAGAATAAAGGGGTTTTTCTCGGAATATTGTGTTTTTATGATTATATTGCACGAATTTTTGAAATAGTGTCAATTTTTGTCACATCCTGTCAAACAAAAGGATGCGTATTCTAATTCTGAGAAAAGAAAAAAACAATTCATTCAGTGCTATATTGGAAAAACCCTTTTTACCATCCACGCAACCTTATTCTTAGAAGTAATTAGACAGTAACTCCTGCGTATAGGAAACCTCAAAGCACAGGTCATTTTTCTAATGAGCGAGGCCCCGTACTCTGGTACGGTACTGCTGGGAGTGCAAGTGCATATTCCAATTCCCAGAAAAAAATTAAACCAATTGATAAACGCGTGCTGATTTGGAAAACCCCATCACGTTATAAGTTTTTTGCATTCGATTTATTTTTTACTTATAAGCTGTGAGTTGTGCGGTCAAGTTGTGTAGTTAAAAATATATCTGTGTTAAAAAAAAAGTGCAAAATATATCGCAGAAAGTTTTCATCAGCTAGAGAACTCGAAGAGTTTTTGATGAATCCGAGTTCTGACGAAGATGACGAATTTAATTTGAATTTAGATGCAGCAGTTGAAACAAATGTTATAATTTTGCCTCCAAAAATTGATGCTGTAAGCGATAATGAGGAGATTGATGATAATGTGCAGCTTTTGGAAGATAGAAACGTGTTCCCAAATGAATTAGCGGGTGAAATTGAGATTGAATGTACATTCGACGATTTGAATTCTCCAAAAAAATACCACGAACCGGAAGTCGATGGTGTATCAAATATTTGAGCAATCCATCAACATCCCAAAACATCGCTTCAACATCCAATAAATCATGAACATCTCTCCATTACGAGTTGCCAAAGTGGTCAAAAATCCATCGAGTTGGTTTTTCAAAGACTCCAGTAGACGTATCAAGTGAAAAAATACGAAAAATTTATGAAAAAATCGGTAAGTTTATAATATACTATTATTCAAAATATATCCTTTCTTGAAAGAGTATAAAAGATGACCCTTTCTTTTCTTCTCTCAGGTAATTTGAATCATCTGCAAATGTTGGAATTATTTCTTGATAATGACGTAATTAATTTTATTGTTAAAAGTACAAATGTGTATGCTAATGTGGACAAAAATAATCCCACGTTCAAAACTGATTGGAACGAAATTCGTAGATTCATTGGAATATTGTATTTTTCTGGTATGCATACAGTGCCTCAGTTGCATTTGTATTGGTCTAATAGTCCAATATTCCGATGCGATATAGTAAAAGATGCAATGAGTCGAGATCGTTTCAAAATTATCAAATCGTATTTACATGTTTGTAAAAACAGTACCTACAATCGATCCCAGAAAGAAGTTTGCGAAAGTTACAATGCTCAACGATATGCTCAATGAAAGATTTATGCAGTTTGGAGTATTCTCCCACCATCTTTCAATAGATGAACAACAAAAAGGAAACCCGTAAACATTCAAATGCAATTCGCGAATACAACATAACGATGGGAGGTGTTGATTTGTTCGACAACGCTACAAGCAACTATCGTATACGAATTCGAGGAAAGAAGTAGTACTGGCCACTTTTAACAAATGCACTCGATGCAGCATTGGTAAATGCATGGAAGTTACACTGTATTTGCAAAAAAATTCTAAGGAAACAGCAATGACACAACTAGAATTTAGGACGTTTGTTGTAGAGTCCTTGTTGCGATCGGAGTCAAATGTTCAACATGTGCAACGAAGGGAAGGAAACCCCAAATTAAGTGGTTCGTTTCGATGACATTAAGCATACAGTCACCGAAAAGCGTCTTCGATGTCGCAAGTGCTCCAGCCAAACCGTTTTTTCCTGCAAGAAATGTAATATCCCGCTTCATCCAAAATGCTTCGACGCATACCACACAAAAACCCAGGCTTTATAAGCATATCTTGATAAAGTGTATACTTTCTTATAAACTTCTTCATTGTAACTTTTAATTTATACCAATTTATTACATTTTTCGTAAAATTCTCAAATAAATTTCATTCATGTTCCCTCTTAAAAAAAAAAAAAAAAAATTAATAATTTTGCTACCCCTTTCGCCGAACGTTGCGAAAACGCAACGTGAATTTTCCGGGAAACTATAAGCTTTTCCAAAAATTTTTTGGGATTTCCCTTATTTAGACCAAAAATAGACAGTGTATGGAATTTCACGTTTCTAACTCAACTGGAACTGGTAGCCGTCTTAAATGGTTTAAGTAAGAGAAAACTTGGTATCATCATCATCATCATCAGCTCCAGTTGTATTTCCATCAGCCCGTCCCTCATCCCGCCCCTAAAAAGTCCAATTCATCATTCTAACATTCAATAAAATTAACAAAACAAAAAATAAGAAAAAAAATTAGTGGATCTTCAAAATTTATTGTCAAGTTCATCTATCGTTAATTTCATTATTAAATCAAACAAAAAGCTTAAGAAAAGAATGTTAAGTAAAATGTTCTCTCTCTTACTCCATCGCTCTGTCGTTAATTTTATAAAAAAAGAAAAAAATATGTGAAAGTAACTTATTGATACAAAAAACTCTATTAAATATAAAAACAAATACACTTACACTTACCTCCCTTAGGCGGACAGCGACGGTCGCAACACTTTTGTCCGTAAGGGAGTTCTCCGTCCAAGGGAAGAATCAAAAAATAAAATTTTTTGTTAAGAAAATATTTGTAGCTCCAAAAAATAACAAAAATTAAATTATATTAACTGTCCCTAAAACATTCAACAGAATAAACAATTATAAATAAAATAAAATGCACGACTGGGTCGCACGTACTTGCTCTTATGTTCAAGACACTGCGAGTTTAAGAAAATTGTATATAAAAACATGGAAATTATGAGAGAAAAATGTAGAGAAGCATGAAATACGACATTTAAATAAGCTAAGACAACTCTTTTGACAGTTTGAGGTGAAAAAAAAGTATGCCATCTCAATTTATGATGGAATATGATTGTATGGGAAAAAAAATTTTAAAATCGTTGGAGCGGTTTTTTTTTAAATTAATTTTTTATATATAAAATTCTTAAAACATTTTTAAGAACAAGTTTTGGTATGCAGATTTAAACTATATATTTATGTGTATATAAAAACAAAATTTAAAAAAAAATTGTCAACCCGTTTTTGAGATATCGAATTTTCAAAAAAAGAGTTTGAAACTTTTTTTAAAAATCCAAAAACTTTTTTTTTGAAAATTTTGATATGCAATATTATTTGATTTTATTTGAAATTTGTATATAAAAAAATTCATCTAAATCTGTTCAGTCGATAACGAGAAAATTCAAAATAAAAAAATACGTTCTATGACAGGTACTATTAATAGTTCCAAAGTGTAAAATTTTATAATTTTTGGTAGTAGATCGTACTAATTTTAGTATATACAAAAAGTTTAATCAAAATCGTAGGAGTCGTTTTTAAGCAAAAAAATATTTTCCTTTGCGGTTCTTTAACTTTTGTATGGAAGGTACCATTGTTTTTTCATAAATGTAAATTTTTTTCTAAAAATATTTTAGAAAGTACTAAAAAAGTCTTAAATATCGAGTTTCAAACAAATCGATCATGTCGTTTTCGAAATATTTGATTTTCAAAAAAAAATTTTGAAACATTTTTTAAAAATTCAATAAACATTTTTTCAAAAATGTTGGTACACAAAACTATAAACATTTTTTGGAAGCTTCTGTGTAAAAAAAATAATTGAAATCGGTTGTACCGTTTTGAAGAAAATCAAAAATCAAAAAAATGGTTCTTTGGGAGGTACCATTAATAACCATTTTTGAAAAATGGTTTTCCACTCAAAGAAAGCTTTTACTAAAATAAATTTATTGAATTTTTTTTAAGAAAAGTTGTCGAGCCGTTTTTAAGAAAAATACGATTATGTAAATTTGCCAAACAAAAATGTATGACAGGTACCGTTATTTTTGGTTCTAAAAAAAAAATGAAAAAAACGTGTCGGCAGAATCACCAAAAACCACTAAGTACCAAGTTTGAAGAAAATCCATCGAGCCGTTTAGGCTGTAGACGAACAGACAGACAGACAGACAGACAGACAGACAGACAGACAGAATTTTGCCACCCACTTTTTTGGTGTTCTCTATCATCGTAATATCATGTTTGATTGTTATCTCAAAATTTTTTTTTTGCACGAATCCAAAACTTGCCTTATAGTACCTATAATCGCAAGTAAAAATACAGAAAACAACTTAGTTTCAAAAAAAAAAATATTAATTTGGATAAAGAATTTAAAAAATGGTGCCATACAATTCATTCACAAACGAGAAATAAATGACCCGATCCGAGGTACCTCAGTGTGATGGAAACCCTGGACGACACCATTATCCCCATAGACAACGAGGAAGCAGTTTCCTTCTACGCTGACACAGGGTCAGCCTACTACCGCGGCTAAATGCCAAACCTTCTAACAATCTACTCCAAAATCACCACTAGACAACCGGGATGGAACACCCCGAGAATGAGAAAGTCAACCGACGCTTAAATAAATTTTGACATGTATTTATATAATTATAAAATTTTAAACCTAAGACATAGTATAAAGTTAGGCCCCCTATGTGCCAACAAATGTAAATTTTTCAATGTATCTTATTAGTTGTAAGCCAAATTGTATATATTATGTTCAATAAAACAAATAAAAAAAAAATAAAAAAAAAAGAGAAATAAATGAACAAGAAGATACAATAACAGACCACAACTGCAGGCAAAAATCCGTTATGTGATTATTGGTTAGAAATTTCATATTAAAAAAAATTTTGTCCGCCAAGGGTCAGTTTTTTCAGTTCAGGCTTTACTCTGAGTTAAATCAGAGTTAGCTAATCCTGAAAATAAATTAACCCTGAGTTAGCTCAGAAACGGTTTTTCAGTTGAGGATTAACTTTATCTTTCAGCTGTCAAAATTCTGAGGCCAACGATGTGTGACACTATGGATATCACCCTCCTACGCCTTTTTACGCATAGAAATAGAGATGGCGCCACAACGAATTGCACTGGCAATAACTTTCAATATCGAAATGGAGATGCCACAACAAAAAACACCCTCAATTTGGTGCCTGAGTTCACTCGCCAAATTAGACGAGTTAACTCGGAGTTAACTTTCAATTTCAATTGACTGAAAAACGCGTTTTTGGAGCTAACTCGGGTTTAATCCCGAGACTAGGATGATCTCGCACTGAAAAACTGGCCCTAAGAGAATTAAATTTAAAAAATTATGACTTATATTCTTGTCCGCGTCCGATCAAGGGAGTGTCCGCTTAAAGGAACATCAAATGTATGGAATTTAAATCCACGATCCACGGTCGCGACAATTTGTCCGTTTAAGAGAGTTGTCCGCTTAAGGGAGTTGTCCGTTAAAGGAGGTTTCACTGTAACTCAAAAAAAAAACAAAAAAAGGAAATGATCGTGTGAGTGATAATAATTGTTGAGTTCTTAAAATCTTAGGGTACATTGCGAAGCCCTCTACATATGTTTAATTTCCTTTTATGTGCTCATAATAGATACAAAGCATCATCATCTCGATCAAAAAAAAAAAAAAATCAAAGGGCACGGTAGTGCCCAGCCAAGTTCGCGGCACTACACCCTTTTTACAGGAACAAACTCAGGCGATTTTCAACCCCCCTCTAACTTGAGTACCAATAAAGTCAGAAACTTCAAATTCGCAGTTTTTGCTGAGCTGATCAAACACAGGTGGCTCACCAAATTTCAACTATTTAGCATAAGTGATTCCCGAGATATAGGACTTCAAAAATCGCAAAAACCGTAACTGACTGACTGACTGACTCACTCACTGATTCACTGATTCACTGACAGTCATCAAAATTATGGAGCACTTCCAGACATCGTAGAAACTTGAAATTTCGCACAACGGTAGACCTTGTGGTGCATACAAAGGAAAAAATCGAAAATATGCAATTTTCTATTCAGGGGGCGTGGCATCCACCCACATTATTAAAAATTCTTATAAATTATATGGAGCACTTCCGATTGTTGTAGAACCATGAAAATTAGTAAATCGGTTGGGCTTGAAGTACTTAGAAAAAAAATAATTAAAAAATTGGAATTTTCCGTTCAGGGGGCGTGGCATCCACCCACATTCTTAAAAATCCTTATAAATTATATGGAGCACTTCTGATTGTTGTATAACGATGAAAATTGGTAGGTCGGTTGGGCTTGAAGTACTTAGAAAGAAAAAATTGAAAAATTGGAATTTTCCATTCAGGGGACGTGGCATCCACCCACATTATTAAAAACTCTTATAAATTATAGGGAGCACTTCTGATTGTTCTAGATAAATGAAAATTGGTGGTTCGGTAGGGCTTGAAGTACTTAGAAAGAAAACAAAATTGAAAAATAGGAATTTTGCATGTGGTGGGCGCCATCCACCCACTTTATCAGAATTGCTATTATTTATATGGAGCGCTTTCGGTTGTCGTAGAATTATGAAACTTTGTAAAGCGGTAAGGCTTGATTTTCACCTGGTAAAGTTAATCTTTGCAAAAAGGAGTGAAATCACAACAAAAACATAAATGTTAAAAAAGAGCCAAGTTCTTATATGTACAACAAACCTGTACGTAAAAAGTCAGCCAAAAAAAGTAATGAGATCTAAAATATATGCCAAGTTTTAAGTTCATGAAGTTTAATATCAAATATCTTAAGTAGAGTAATATCGAAACAATTCCAAATCATGACAGAGATTTGGTAATTAATGATTACTGATTAAAATTTGGTGGATTTACTTGGCAAGTTTTCTCTTAATTACTTACTTAATAATAATAATAATAATAATAATAATAATAATAATAATAATAATAATAATAATTTTAACTATATCCCTGTAAGACCTAAGGTCTTTTAAATGCAACCTGAATTGCACAATCACAATTTTAAAATGTATGAAAACTTGACCAGTGAACCCACCAAATTTTAATCAGTAATCATTAATTACTAAATTTCTGTCATGATTTGGAATTGTTTCGATATTACTCTACTTTATATATTTGATATTAAACTTCATGAACTTAAAACTTGGCATATATTTTAGATCTCATTATTTTTTTTTGGCTGACTTTTTACGCACAGGTTTCTTGTACACATAAGAACTTGGCTCCTTTTTTAACATTTATGTTTTTGTTGTGATCTACATCTCACGGCCTGGAGTGCTGAGCTCAACGCACCATCACCGCTGGAAATTCGGTAAGTGATAACAATTGTTATTTTGAATAAAAAGAGAAAGTGAAATGATTGTATGTGTTGGGCTATGATATTTCTTAAAAATAAAATAACTCACACGTTAAGCTTTAAAAATTCTATGTCGTAAAGCTAGGGTTAGACATTTTATCTTAAACTGAGATTACGCTCAAAAGATGGAAAGATAAACAAAAATAAAATAAAAAAAAAGAATAAAGAGTTTGAATTGTTAAAAAAAAGAAAAAAAGTTCATCTTGAAATATAAAAGAAGAGTAAAGTTGTCATAATAAATTACAAAAAAATAATTTATTAAGAGAATTTGAGAAGAAAGTTTATTAAAACTGCTCTGTGCAGAAATTGATCTTTGAGTGATAATGAATGTAATATGTGAAGGAGAAGAGAAAGCAGAAAAAAAAGAAATATTAGAATTAATGAGAGTACTGTAGTTTATTTTATGAATTAATGATAATAAAATAAGAGAAATCAATTGGGATTTAAAACAGAAGATTGTAAAAAAAAATAAATGGGAAGCACACGAGATTTGATGAAAGGAAAAGAATAATAAAAGAAACAAAAATAGATTTTTTTAGTTTTATCCTCGATGTATGTATATTTTTTTATCACGAGAGGATAGAGAGAGTTTGTTTACTTTAGCATTTAAGTTTTTTTTTGAATAAAAGAATTATTGTTAACTTTAAGGTGAATGATGAAAGTTTTTTTTTTTAAATCATTAATGAAAAACATGAGGGTTTCCTTTCTATTTCGCTCTGTATTTTGATTTTAGGATGGAAGTTGTTTTATGATAAGAAGGAAATGAAGATAGGTATTTTGCACCATGGTTTGTAACGCCTGAATTTACAATTGGATAGGATGTGATTGATTGAGTGGCTGACGTGAATAACTGGGTGAATTTGTTCAGAGAAGGGGCTATCACTAAGACATTCAAAGGGTGGTGGGGCCATGGTTGTATTCTTATGCGAGGGTGGGTAGAGTAAGTGGGGACGATCAACAACAGCCAAGATCCACGGGAATTTGATACTTTGTGTGTGAAGGGACAGTTCGCGTCTCAGTGAATCAAATAAACAGACTAATTGTATCGTTGTCTTGGCATGGTTAAGTAACCAAGTCTTCAGGCAAAGCAGAAAGAACCCCCCCCATCCGACGAGCTAGGACGAGCGAGGAGCTAGCATGCCAATTCTGCTTTGCCTGGGACACCCTTCCTTCCAACTGCCTGGACTGGCCTCAGGTGTCCTGTGGCCTGGGGTCATAAAGGTGGTGCAAGGAGGGAAGGTCACTATCAGAAAGAAGATAAGCTGTTCTACTTCTTCGAGTACAGGTAGTCGATTGAGCTTTTGCTTCTTTGATAGAATTGAACGCGTTACAAATATAATTAACGGCTAATTATTAAGCCATAAACCAAAAGGTATGTATAAGAAGTTTTTACTGATTTTCGACAGGGTGCTTTGCCAACTTGATCTTTAGCAAAGCACCCAAAAAAAAACATAGAAAACATTGAACGACAAATTCGAAATTGTCACAACTAATTAACGGAAAATTATCCACCTACTAATTTTTCGATTTGACAAAGTTGCTTTGCTAACTTGACACTCATACATCAATATTAAATATATACAGAAATTTAAATTCTAAGATACTTGAACATAAGAGCAAGTATACCTACGTGTGAACTGGTTGTGCATTTTACTTTCGTGCTTTTTGCTTTATTTAAACTTTAATAGTTTTTATTTTGAGTTTGTGTGGTTTTTTATTTTCTCTAACTGACATTTTACATCTTGTTCAAATTTGTTGGAAAATAATATACACACAATATGTATAGATACTTTTTTTATTATGTTGAAATTCTTTTTATATTTGAACAGAGTTGTAGTGAATTTAAAATAAAAATAGTTCACCGAAGCTATAAGCAAAACCCCCACCAAAAATATATAAATGTGGAAATGTATATAAGAATATCATAAATGTGTTTTTTACTACATCAGTTCTTGTTGATAAAAAGGTCAAGTACAATAGAATTTCAAAAGTAGTTATGTTATATTGTTTTGAAATCTGAAAAAGTTCTACTGAAATATAACATAAAAACATTCTGTGAGAGTAACACACATAAATATGTACATTATGTACATTGCTACTATAGGAAGTCATAAAAGATATTTCTTTTATTGAAAAATTCGCGTAACATTACATGGATTTGATACATCTGTCTAGTTTTATGAGTGTAAACATGTCAGTAAAAGTCGTAATTCAGGCTTCATCAATATCCTAACTCAAGCATTCAGTTAAACATAAAATCATCCATACCCCATACTGCATACCTTAAGATACTAGAATAAACATAAAGTTTATTGTATATAACCAAGCAAAAAAGGAAAAATAAAAAAAAGAACATTGAATTTTATTACTTTCAAAATAGAAGGCTTTTTTTATTGAATAACTGATTGAAAACATTAAGAATTCCTATCTTCAGTAAAAAATTTATCAATTCCTTTTAACTTTAACTATACCATTGGTTCTTTAAAGAAAAGGTATATCTACCTATGTATGTGGAACTCAGCATTCATACCTTTCTTTACTTCCTTTGAAATGTTTGTTTTCTTTTTTTATGGAATGTTGGATAGTCAATAAATCAATCAGATTAAAAAGTAAGAAGCAATTTTATACTATGATGAAAGAGAGAACAAAATGTTTTTGTTAAGGGCATTTCAAAGAAAATAACTCGTAATGTTTTCCTTAAGTCGATTTTAAATGAAAGTAGGTATCCTTTAAGGCAATATGTATAAAGTTATATATTAAATTTAAAAAAGAAATCACTATCATGATTAAAAGCTCTAAACAATAACTCATAAAAAAAAATTAAAAAGAAGAATGTTGACCCGTGATGCGGTTGATGGTCTTTATCTTTTAGAAGCAAGGACAAATACATGTGTTGTATGTATGTATCTATTTACAAAATATTGCCAATAAAAACTATGTGACACTTAAGCCGATTGCGGACTGTTGACCGATGACCCCTTCTATACTTGTGAGGAAAATCAAAATTGACATTTCGTCCTTTTTAAGCAGAGTGGGCTATCTCAATATCTGGAGTTTTTGAGAAAAACGATTTAAAGTTTTTTGTTTCTCTTAAAATGAATTTTCATAACTAATACACTCAGAAAAAAACGTCAGGTAAATAACTACCCATGACCTTGTTAAATTAACACTGTGCTAATATTCTTTTTTTTTTTTGAAAGTTTTTTGAAAGTTTTTATCTGAAATGCAATCTTAAAATTTATATTTACGATGTAAAAAACTGGCTATACTCTAACTCTAGTATACCAGAAGGGGTTTGTGTTTTCACTAGTATAGCAGAAATGGTTTGTGGCTGCACTTAAGCATACCAATGCAAGCAATAAAGAAACGAAGTAACAGAAACTAACAAAAAGAGATTGTATAATAATTTCACAGGATGACTATAGAAGCGAAAGCTCTGTCGTCATTTCATAAGAGCAATACAGAGATATTAAAGAACATTGGTATATCGCTTCTATCAAGCTGATATAATTTGCACCAGAAAATATTTAAAAAATCAGTAATGCTCCAATAAGGTATTTACTTCCCGTCAGAAGGGTAATAGGAGCACTATAGAAACAAATACCACTTTAATATCTGCAATGCGAAGCAATTTACTTAGTTGGGACTGCAGGTCAGGGCAGAAACTTGTTCTTGGGATGGTTAAAAGCCACCTAAAGATGGATGAACTGCAGGTGGCATCAACGGCATGATAGTCTGGTGGCGAAGGAGCATTTTTTGTGAAAGGCCAACGGCAGCAGCAGCAGCAAGTAGCGTCTGTAACCTATGTATATTAGGTGGCTACAACAGGCATCTGTTTTCCCATAGTGGGCGGTGTCGAGAAGTTATGTATTTGACCATACAAAAGGTGGGTGTGCCTGTCAAATCTGAGCTTATATATGTTATATTTATCGTATCTCGGAAATCACCAGGTTGGAAGGATATATGCAAACACATGAACTATGACAACAAATGGAAATACAGATCTGACACTGGACAAACGAGAATGCTTTATTCCGGGGAAGATGAAAGAGAGGGTGGCCAAAGACTGCTTGGTGATTTTGAATGAAAAAGCGAGGTCTAGTTTGATTTCCTGGGCGCCCATTTCTGCGAGATTAATGACAGCAAAGTTTCGTTCGAAAATTCGTAACGTTACGCCCCCACAAATGAATCGACAGAGGAAGACAAAACCGCGTTCTATACTCATCTTAACTCAGTTTACAGGTGTGTTCCGAGAGCCGACATCATAGTCGTCATGGGAGACCTCAAAGCCCAAGGCGGTTCAGACAATTACGGACTGGAACGCGTGATAGGAAAAAATGGTTTGGGGTCACGGAACGAAAATGGCAACTTGCTTGTCGACTTTTGTAACGCGAATCGTCTTGTGATAGGTGGCACTGTATTTAAGCATAAAACGTGCAACAAAAATACCTGGGTGCATCCGGATGGTCATATCGAAAACCAAATTGATCATATCATGATTCAACAGTGATGGAGGAACGAGGAAGTCAATGTGTGATGGCCGGAGTATAAGAAACGCCGATGCAGGAAGCGACCACCATTTGGTTCTGATGAGTCTCAATGTTCAACGAAATACTGAATTGCGAAGCGAGTATCACCGTATCAACATGACAGAGGGGTGAGGTTAGATGGACTCGCAGATAACGCGGAAAACGTTGTAAGACGAAGAGATATCCGGAAATTGTACCAAAAACCAAAAGATATTATTGGGAAAAAAGCAGCACCAATGATCCTGTAATGGATGTGGATGGCACACTTTTGGTATCAATTGGGGATCAACTACGCAGATGGAAGGACCATATTTGTGCCCTGCTAAATGAGGATTCCGTTAAGTGAGTGCTGAAGTGCCCCAACTAAACGAGATGCGCAATTCCTATAGGGGTATTGACATCGAACCCCCGTCAGAATCGGAAATCCAAACATCAATAAATCTCCTCAAAAACAACAAAGCGGCGGAATACCAGCTGAATTCCTGAAAGCCGATCGCATAACAACGGCTAGTATTTTACATCCGTTGATACAAATCATTTGGGAAAATTTAAGCTATCCAAAGGACTGGAAGGATGGTGTGATTGCTAAGCTGCCAAAGAAAAGTGACCTTAAGAATTGTAACAATTGGAGTGGTACCACCGTTTTGTCCGTTTTCCCAAAACTAATGGCAACCATCATTATCGAGCGAATAAAGGATAGAATCGTGTCTACACTCAAGAGGCATCAAGCTGGCTTCCGCAGTGTTCGATCGTGTGTCGAATTTCAATCACCGTTTTATCTCAAGTTCGTGGATTTTAAGTAGGCCTTCGATCGAGTTAACCGAGAATGTATATAGAGATTGTTGTAGGTAGAAGGACTCCCCCAAAAATTGTTGGCATTATAAGGGAGTCCTACAATAACGCAAGGTGTTTTGTTTTACACAATGAGCAGCTATCCGACTCCTTCGTAGTACACCGGGTGTGAGGCAAGGGGATATTCTATCGCCAATTCTCTTCCTGCTGGCGATGGACAACGTATTTACAGCGCATTCAATGGAGACCGTTCGAAAGGCTCAGTCATTAAGACTACGCCGATGACATATGTCTACTGGCAAATAAGTTCAGTGGGCTAACGAGATGTGCCAAGCACTGCAAGTGAAGGGAGAGTCGAGTGGTCTAAGAATAAACAGAAAAAAAGACAAAAATAATGCTCACATAATAAATACATAAAGCTGGTGTTACTTTCGGTACTCTGTCCGCAATTTGGAAATCCAGTCGAATCTCCTTACGCACTAAGTGTAGAGTCTTCGAATCCAATGTCAAATCCCTGCTGTGATATGCTTGTGAAACCTGCAATGTCACGTCTACCATTTCTAGGAAATTGCAGGCTCTTGTGAATCGCTTACTTCGCCACATCCTAAAGATTCGCTGGATACAAATTATATCAGCCGAGGTTACAGGACACGATGATGATGATGAACCTTGCCCTTATCTGAGTTAAGTTCTGATGGTTCCGGCTAATAGAGAGTCAACTGTAGCTTGAATGTCCTGAAAGTTAGTGCTATTTCATTCATAAAAAATCAATTTGTATCAATTTTTCCCTAAGCTGACACTCTAACATGATTTATTAGAAAAATGTTAGCACCATACGAGACGGATTCAAGAAGAAATATTCTAACTGATATAGGTATATTTTTGTAGGTGGGGTCTGGGTAGGTACCTATTGTTGATAATTTATCAAACTTTTTCGATTATCCTTCTATCTGCTTGAACAGTGCAAATATACCTACAAATAATAACCAAGAATTATGAATCCAAACAAATAAAGACGCCTAGTCTATCGAAAACAATTACGTTCTACACACAGAGAACATAAATATATAGCACAGAAAGAATAAGCAAAAAGAAAAAATAAAACAAATCTCATCATTTTCATGACAACTATCCATTTGACCCTCCGACTATATGTCATATCGATAGGAAGTCGGGAAAGGGAACTACATCCGCCATCAGCAAACAACTTGAGCCAACCAAACCGAGAACCACAATCAGATAGATAAAACCGACAAAATATACTCAGTCTTGTGTTGTGGAAACATAATAACCACACTATTGAGAAACAGGAAACATCTCAACCCACTCACACATAGGTGTAAGCCTACGTCAATATTATACAAAAGCTATCCTATCATCAATATGGCAATAGGTATGTGCACCACCACCACACCACACAATACACAAAACTCAATTATTGGCCCATTCTCCCCTAATCGAAGGCCATTTACAATGGCAGCAAAACCCAGAAATTAAGGACACAAATAGGCAATAAATTTTCCTTCGATTGAACCTGATGGAACAGACTCGTTTCGAAAGCTTCTATTTTCTTCTACATAGCTATACAACAACCATCATGACCAAAGTGGACTCTTTGCCTGAAACCACTCATATCCCCTGTTGTTGATGTGATGGACACTACTTTATTAGGATTTGATTTATCCTGCAGCTTATATTAAGAGGAAAAATTCCAAAATTCCGAATAACTCCGTGGAGAATTTTATGATTGTTCTATTCCTCTCTTCCCTGTTACAAATATATTCCCATAAAGTATTTCTTTTATACAAGAAAAAATAACTCTATAGATTAGAGACAAAAAAAGAAACAAAAAATGCTCCAGTGATGTCGATACATTTGTAGTATTCAAAAATGTCGATCTAAATTTGACATTCCTTGACTTCAATCAATTAAATTGAACTTGGGTAGCTTTCTAAAAGTATTGGAGATTGCTAGGACGCCATTACGGCCCTAGGCTCAATGAAAGAAAAATCGCCATGCACACCTCCGCGTGGTAGAGAGCGGGTAACGCTAACGTGCAAGGGGACCAAATGAATGCCGGGATAAGCAGACAACACAGCAGTGCTGGTCAGGGCACAAACTTGTCCACTGGTTGGTTAAAAGCCCCCTAAAGGTGGATGAACTGCAGATGGTGGTCAACGGCATGATAGTCTGGTGGCGAAGAAGCCTATCTTGAAAGGCCAACGGCAGCAGCAAGCAGCGTCTGTAACCCATATTGGGCGGCTACAAAAAGCGTCTGTTTTCCCATAGTGGGCGGCCTCGAGCAGTTTATGTGTTTGACCACACAAAAGGTGGGTGTGCCTGTCAAATCTGAGCTTAAGCTTATGGTATGTTATCAATCGTGTCTCGGAAAACGCCATGGTAGAACGCTATATGCAAATACATGAAATATGACAACAACTAGAAATGAGTCCCCAAGAGGTAACCATTTTATGGAGAATCTTTTTGCAGCTTCGACTGCTGTAAACTGCACATCGGATTTTGGGGTGCGGCATCTTTAGTGTACCAGCGTCAATCAAGACGCCATAACAATAAATTAATCGTTAACAAATAGAGGAAATCTTTCAATAAGAGCAAATGATACTTGGCTACCGCATATGTACGAAAATCGGAGCATGGTACGTTCGATCCTTGTACGGCGAAGGTAGATACGAGCAGGCGGTTGAGCGTGAAATGCTTCACCTTAAGATCAATATCCTGGATATCAGCAAAACAAGGTGGAGAGGAAGAACCGAATACAGATCTGACCTGGGCAAACGAGAATGCTGTATTCTGGGGAGGATGCAAGAGAGGGTGGTCAAAGGCTGCATGGTGTCGGAATTATGTTGAACGAAGAAGTGAGGCATAGTCTTATTTCCTGTTAAAAGAAGCAAGTTCTGTTAAAAAATTCGTAACGTCACAATAATTCAGTGCTAAGCCCCCACAAATGTAGCGACCGAGGTGCGATGTTCGAAGTATTAGAAATTAAAAATGCCGACATAGGAAGCGACCTCGACCACCATTTGGTTAACATGAATCTCAAGCTATGAATCGCAGCTGTACAATGGCAATCACAGGGTGCAGCAAGGAGTTCGAAGTTCAATACGAATGCCTTAAGTGATCCCAACATATGTCGTAACTATGCCACCAACCTTAACGACAGACTTTCGTCAATCAATGGAATTCAACATTCAACATTCAACAATTGGATGAGATATTGGGTGATATAAAAAGTGTTTTTACAGAGGCTGTTCCGAAACTGTATCCAAGCAGACGAGAGTTAGAGACTTTTGGATATCCCAAGACACCTGAAATAAAATCGAGCTTCGCAAATCGTTGAAGATGCAAATAAATGCCGAAGCAGATTCTCAACGAAAGGCTCAATTGCGAAGAGAGTATCGCCTAGCGCATAAGATGGTCTATCACTGTGTGAGACGTGATAAGAGGGTAAGACAGGCTGTTTCCAAAGCAATTGTATGTATTTCAAATGAATCAGGTACTACTTCGCGGACAGTTGGTCCAAAACTACACATGCATCAAAAAATGAGATGGAGTCAATGGAACAGCATCTAACGGGCTGCTACTTACGTATGTTAGTGGGCGAGCATTAACCATACCCTCCGCTTCGACGACTATTGCTCTAAGTTGCTCAAAAGACAGCTTTGCCTTACCTATGGCCATTTTGAGGACGTTTTTGATCGTACGTGTAGGCGTTCCCAGAAACCGCCCCACCATGGAGCGCGCTCCACAATGAACTTCCACTGGACGCGCTTATTAGACAAAAACCCCTGAGCTTTGTCGTCTTAAAAAAAAATGATTGAAAGCACCTAACTCCAAAGCAGCTCTGCGAAAGGTTCGGGCGTTATCGGAATATATTACAGATGGAGTACCCCTTCGAGCCATGAAACGTCTAAGTCCCATCAGGCAACTTTCTGTTGTTAAACTCCTTACCATCTCTAAGTGCACAGCACGAATGGCAGCGCGCGTAAACACCATCAGATACGTTTTACTCATCTCTCCTTTCGAGTTATCGAAGCGGTAAAGGGGACCAGCAAAGTCGACACCAACGTTGTCAAAAGGCATTGGAAGTGTTAACCTTTCGATGGGAAGTGGTCCGAATGGCTTTGAAGCTGGCTTTCCCCATAGTCTTCGGCAGTCAGGACACCGAGACACCAATTTTTTAATCAATTGGCGTCCTTTGGGAATCCAAAATCGAGAACTTATCTGTGATAGAGCCATGTTGACTCCGCCATGTGTAGTTCGTGCGTGATAGTCTTTTACTAAGAGTTCAGTGAGATGGGAATTCTTCGGCAATATAATGGGGTGCTTAAGATCGAAAGACTCCTCTAAGCACTGAAGGCGGCCACCTACTCTCATAAGGCCATTGACATCCAGAAAAGGACACAATTGGTAATTTAGGACTCCTTTGGTACTGGCTGATTCTTCTGCAAGAACCAAATTTCATTAGAATAAAATTTAATTTGAATATATCTGAGCCAATTAGCTTCAGCGAACTCCAAATCCTCAAATTTCTCTTTTCCTTCGACATGTGTCCCAGAAGTGCAATATATAGGCTGTTACTTGTAACAACCGCTACCAAGTGCTGAAGTCTTCGTAGTAGCAAATAATAGGTTCGAGTGGTTCGCTCACAGAAACGGAGGTCTGCATAAGTAGCGCCAACTGAGTTACATTGTTTTGTTTCCCGGGTTTCGGCACCAAAAACTCGACTGTTTTCTAATGACTCTACCTCTCGCTTTAAAAAACGCATTAGACCTTGTACTTGCTTGTCATCAATGTGTGAAAGGGTTGAAGTACTTGCTGATTCCGAATTTTCCGTATCTCCAACATCACTGTCTCCTTCCGCCAGGCGATGATAATCGACTCGAAGGTCCACTGGCAAGTACCGTAGCAAAATGGATTTAAGCATGACGTAGATTATTGGTGCGAGGGGACTTTCAATGCAGTTAGAGTTCGACTACATGCTGTAATAGTGTTGTACAAGTTCCGTAAACCTACAGCATCTGTTTTCAATTGCACGGGGCGAAGGGAAATCAACTGCTGCATGTGCTTGTCTACTAGCCGTTCAGTGTCTCCAAATTGCTCTTGCAAAAGTGAGACAGCTGCATCGTAGCTCATCTCTGAATCTGTAAGACCAGCAATTACCTTTTTTGCACTACCTACTAGCACGGATTCAAGGTAGCTAAATTTATCGGATGATGTTAAACTGTTATTTTCATGCACGGCCGTACGAAATTGTTCCCAAAACGGCAACCAGTCTTGGAAATTACCATCAAACTTTTTCAGCTGTAATTTTGGAAGCTTTAAAGAGCAGTTTAGTTTGGCACAGAAGAAAATGGCTGATCCTTGTCAGTGTATGGGGTTTGCCTTTTTTTTAACTTTTTTCACACGAAAGTTTAATTTTGCTAGCATATGTACATATGGCAGAGTCTTGATAGTCAGTAATTTTCTCTAGCTCTTTATCCAGATTAGCGGCATCCACTTTGATGAGATTTTTGGTGGCTATCTCCTGATTCATGCACATTAGGCTTTCATGTGCTGCGGTCAATCGTTGTATGTATGAAGTGAGCTCCTCTTCTATTTCGTCATACTCGTCTGGATCATTTAACTGGGACTCTTCTGCATTTAGAAACTCCGCAGCTGCTGTCACGATTTTAGTAATTTGCCCTCTATAGGCCGATCGAGCAGAAAGTTCCATAGGGACTTCTTTTTATCGATTTTTTTTTCTTATAACTTGCAAACACGAGTGTTTTGAGTCACTACTACTATACTTACTTTACTATTATTTTTATCTGTTCGCCTCTCTCCCGGGATTCGGCACCATGTGGAAAAAATTTATATATTTTTAAAGTAAACCCGGCGGAACTAATAAAAAAGAAAGACCAAGACAATTAAATTATAATAGTTTATTAAGCAGTAAGGTAGTTCAGAGTTGAATTATGACTGACTATATTTTAAAGCAAGTTACTCTCAATATAACATTAACATATATAATAGAGAGAAAAATAAGAAAGAGATAGCTTTTATGTATAAGTATATAATTTTTAACAAAAAGCTGTGCCGCAAGGCCATCAGCTCCAGATGTTTTATTGGACTTAAGTTAAGATATAGCTATCTTTACTTCGGCGATTCGGTGGACGGTATTGTTGGCCTACGTCTCGTCCAGGTTGAATAGTGCAATCTGCATGGTAGCGGAATTCGGTTCGTGATCGCCGTTATACAATTTGCTGAAATGATTTCTCCATATCCTCAGCACCGACTGCGATTCTACCACGATGTTCCCCTGATCATCCTTGCAATATTCGGTTCGGGCCTTGTAACCCTCTTTTTACTTTTTGGTAAAACCTCCGAACTGTATTCCTGCAATAGCATCCCTCTATTTTCTCGAGCGCACGTTTCTCATGCTCTTTATTTTTCCTTCCAAGAAGCTTATGTTCCTCTCTCCTCTTCTGCTCTGTTTCTATGCAGGACTGCTTTGTATGCCTGTTGTTTGGCTGCATGATGTACTTGCCGGCATTCTTCGTCAAACCAGGGGTTTCGCTGCGGTGGTCGTGTGAAGCCCAGCACGCCAGAGGTGGCATCCTGGCAGTTTTTCCACTGGTTCTTGATACTTGCAGTTGGTGGCATAGGAATATATGAGAGGGCGTGAGAAACTCGATCGGAAAAGGGCCAGTATTCCCTTGTTTTGGCTTTGGTCTGAATATCCGTAGCACTACCTGATAGTGGTCCGAGTCAACTTTGGCTTCTCGGAATGTTTGGACACCCTTGATACTGGAGGAGTGCCTTCCTACGATCGCAATGTGGTCAATCTGATTGGCGGTTGATTGACGAGGAATTCGCCACGTCCCTTGGTGTATATGGTATCGTACTAGCTACCACAACGTTTCGCCCCGCAGCAAAGTCGATTAACCTGAGTCCGTTATCGGAGTTTGTGTCGTGCAGGCTATATCTTCCGATTGTGCCACCAACAAAGACGTCTTCTCTTCATAGTTTGACATTAAAATCACCGAAAACAATTTTAATGTCATAGCTAGGGTATTGCTTATATGTCTTGTCCAGGAGCTCGTAGAATTCGTCCTTAGTGTCGTCATCTTTCTCCTCTGTGGGGGCATGCGCCCATATGAGGCTAATGTTGGCGAATTAAGCCTGGATGCAAATAGCCCGGGAGCTCGCGACAGATTTTAGTCAATCATTTCGCCAAAGCTAATTTTTTGTAAAATGGTTAATTTGGCCTTGCAATGAAGAATGGTGGTAATCAGCTGCGTCGCGAGCGGTACCTTGGGCTACAGCAGCCTCTCAAAGATGTAAAAAAAAATGAAAAATTTAATCAAACCGCCAAAGCTGAAACTTTGCATACTGTTTACCCTTATTATAAGCAATCGAAAAAAAAATAATCAGCTGGCTGAAGCGCGGTACTACATACGTCAGCTGCTTACGTCAACATGTAAAAAAACGTGTGAATTTCAATGATTCCGCCAGAGCTGAAATTTGGTTATCTGATAGCTTATACATTAATTTACGCAAAAAGACAAATCAGCTGGCTGCATTGCGGTACTAAGACCGTCAGCTGACGTGGTGAATAGTACAAGTACAAAAATATGGTTTCACATCCCACGCACAAAACACTATGTCAAACGAGGTTTTCCATCCGGTTTACAATCCTCTAATTATTATCATTCTATTATAAAACGATTCATTTACTTTTTGTATAACCAAATCTTAGATTTGACAGAAAATATATTGCCTATTTGAAGATATTCATCCAAACACTCAAATTATTCAATATTTTTGAAAAGCAGTCTTTCACTCCATCTTCAAAGTGGAATATTAATTGGCTTCAAAGCGTCAAACACAAAAATGTAAAAGATGCTAATTTATTTCAAACTTTATTTTAGTTTACTACAAATTAAGCAAATTAAATAATAACAACAAAATGAGGATTCATCATTTTAGGTGGTGTTGTCTTCTGTATCGATCCCCGATTCACTTGCAGAAGCTTCAATAATGTCTTCTTCATTATTATCATCTATAAATACATAAACACACACATAAATACATTATGAAAACAATAACTTAAATATAATTTCACCCGTTCATAAATTTTAATAATAAATGTACATATATGCCTATCGAAAGAATCAACTAGGAAAGTTTAATAATATGAAAAAAATGCAATCAAATAAAAATTTTGTGAAAACCAATTTTGAAATAATTAAAAAAAAATATGTTTAAGTACCAATATATACATTCAAAAATATAATTATTGTATCTGTTAATATGATATTCTAATTTTCTTCAAAAGTGGATAGTGATATTGAATTTGGGTAATTAATAAAATTTTAATGTAAGCAATGTATATTTTTTTAACACAAAAGTATTTTTCACCTGTATCCGACTGAACTGCTATATCGTCAACAGATGCAGGCAACTGATCGTTAAAAAACCATTTGAATACATATCTATCACCTTCCAGTTCCCAGCCAAAATTAAGTGGTGATTCTTCACTGGGTACTTTTAAGTGGGCATGAGTCCAAACTTTTGAAATATAGCAGGCCCGTAGAAAATGTGGGTGCAACTCTGCTCTTGATGGTGGTAATGCTGAGCCATCGATGTTTATTTTTGGCAAGCGAAATACGTCATCGTTCTCCAGAACTTTGTATGTTTTTAAGAATATTTGCACTCTTGCTTTATCTACATTTCTCACCAATTTGAATCCATACAACCTACGTATAAATTCTTCCACCTTTTCTAAAATTTCATCGTTTTTCCCCAAACTGGCCATATCCACAAAACTTCGCATATATGAGACCGTAACACTTCAAAAGGACGTTTTTTCCCTTTTCGGAAAAATGCAGGATTGTAATCACAGCCTGTTATGGTGTGAAAGGCTGGCTGCACTTAGATCACAACCCAGGGTTTCATACATTTTATTTACATTGATAAATCGCTGGTGATTTCCTACCCCAACCTCCATCGAAATTTTTAAGTTTTGTTGAACTGCGTTCATATTACCCAACAGTATTATCAGAACGTCCGTGTCACAGCTTCGGATTATTACGTTATCATCAAAATTTAGTTTACAAGTATGAAAAATCATTTTTGTATCTGCTTCCTCGTGTGCTGGACAAGATAATTCTTGATCAAGTGTTCTTACAACTTTACTGTTATTAACAAAGCACTCACTTAAGTTGATGTAAACCGTTTTATTATTTATATAAGATGCCATGCAGTCTTTCCCCCAATAGTCTGTGATAAACCGCACAAACTCTTCTTTGAAGTTGGTATTTTTGAGCTCACTTGCAAAATCAACTGCACGAACTTGATCGGGCCCTTTTATTTGAAAATTAGCTTGAAGCATACCTCTAATTTGATGCTCTGTATCTTTAATCGAGGGAACAAAATACTGATCAAACACAACTATTATTACTTTGGCTTTATTCCTGCACAACATTTGCAAAAATTTGGTTGCTATTTTCCAAATGAAAGTGGTACATCTTTTATCAAATGGAGCATAAAAAATCCATCAAAAATCATTACATCAGTATCTTGGAGTGGATCAGATACAATTTGGGCTTCAAGTAATTTTAAAAGTGCTGATTTATCCGTTTTACATATTGTTCCGTCAAAGTGGCACATTGAAAGTGGAACTGGTGTTAAAGGATAGCACAAAACCTTATCAATATCTGGTTCTTTTTTAATGAAATGCTTAAGAGTTGACCATATATATCGCGTTGCATACGCATTTCGACAACTTTTCCAGAAATTGAACTTTTTTTCTTTTTGATGGTATCCGTGAAACTCAGTATTTTATTATGTTTTATGCGGTTTTCAAATCTCCCAACGTCTTGTGCGCATTCTTTGATGAAATGTTCTCTTTGCTCGTTTCCCAGTTTTTCGACACCAAGCAAGAATGTAACGTTTTTATTTAATTTAATGCATTCAACAATAGAAGGCAGGATAAAATATAGGACATTCGAAGTACCTACTGCAGCCGGCATGCGATGATAACAGCAAAAACGATTGCGATTTAAATATGCGAATAATTTGAGTGTTTTGATGAATATCTTCAAATAGCCAATATATTTTCTGTCAAATCTAAGATTTGATAATACAAAAAGTTAATGAATCATTTTATAATAGAATGATAATAATCAGAGGATTGTAAACCGTATGGAAAACCTCGTTTGACATAGTGTTTTGTGCGTGGGATGTGAAACGGTATTTTTTTACTTGTACTATTCACCACGTCAGCTGACGGTGTTGCACCGCAATACAGCCAGCTAATTTGTCTTTTTGCGTAAATTAATGTATAAGTTATCAGATAACCAAATTTCAGCTTTGGCGGAATCATTGAATTTTACACGTTTTTTTACATGTTGACGTAAGCAGCTGACGTATGTAGTACCGCGCTTCAGCCAGCTGATTATTTTTTTTCGATTGCTTATAATAAGGGCAAACAGTATGCAAAGTTTCAGCTTTGGCGGTTTGATTAAATTTTTCATTTTTTTTACATCTTTGAGAGGCTGCTGTAGCCCAAGTTACCGCTCGTGCCGCAGCTGATTACCACCATTCTTCATTGCAAAGCCAAATTAACCAATTTACAAAAATCTAGCTTTGGCGCTATTGGTCACCAAAATTTGTCGCGAGCTCCCGGGCTAAAATTGTTGTGAGGATTAAACAAGTTAATAATACGGCCATAAGTGAACTAGTCATAAAGCCATATAAAAGGAATAGAAATCTTACAGTACCGCAAAGGACACAAATTTCCAGGGATGAATATCGAATGTCCTTCAAATGATGTAACTTTGAATTCAAACTTATTCGTAGGTATGTTCATTGTATAACATACATATATCTATTATCTATGAACATACACAAATTATGATCATTTCTGTTCCGCATCCTCATAAACATTCATATGAGTATTTATGTGTTTCAATATAGACACACTGTCGAATCCCAAATGTGTGTTAGTAAGGTCAATTATAATATAAATTTATAACAACGCTGCTATAACAAAACTTTGTTTTTCTTTTTTTTATTGAAAATAAAGAAAAACTACAGAAGTATAAAATACCATGGACTAACTTTGAATGGGAAAGTCTATCATTTGTAAGAACATGGTACATTACACGAGAAATATAGTTGGAGAGAAGAAGTAGTCTCTGTGCCAATGGCTGGAAGTGAGTGGATACCTAACCATTATAGGGAGCGCCATCCCGCCGGAACTCCCGTACATGGCGTATACTCATGTGAACGCTGTCATTTCATCATTAAAATGGCAGCAGGCATAACGGACACTTGTTTTGCGCCAGTTGAATAACGAAGAACTGAGGAAAAAGCAAACTTTTCCCATAAACCAAAAATGAAAATTCCCATTTTCTGGTCTCGTTTCTCAATTTGCATTTATTTCTAGGCCATATGAAGGGTGGTAGAAGGTTGAAGAAGAAAAAGGGATGAAATAATATGTTTGGGTTCCTACGTATATTTGTCCATCTTTATGTAAATCTATACAAATGGGGTTTTGACGGTACACACACACATAAACTACATATACATAAATCTATGAAGGGCAAACTCATACTCAAAATAAAGACGTAGGTCAAAGAGAGCGTTATTAGTTTTGTTAGGGAAATTGGAAAATAAATTTAAGTTTTGTCCTTTATGTTACCGCATCTTGTGACATAATTTGGTTCATTAAAAACCGATTAATTTGACGATTTAGTTCGAGTTAGCAGCCCTATTATTTGTATATATAGAGCAAAACCCACTTGAACTATAAGAAGCTCATTGAGTTTTAAGGTTATTACAAGGCAATATGTAATCGAAAAGGTCTTGTAGTGCCATAGAAGATTAAAGACTGTTTTCCAGTTTAATGAAACATGACTTTCACCCTTCCTTTTGTTTATCCGATATTTTTAAGGGCTTCACATTAAATTAAGATTTAATTTATTTCATTAATTGCACCTTACGGTTTTCAATGGATTCTGTTTATAGCAAAGCCACCAGATAAACAAATTCCTTATTAATTGAAAAACAAATATAGTTTGTTAAAAATCTACACTTTTTCTTTAATTTTTTTTTTTTTTTATTGATGTTTACAGCTGTTTCGGTGGCACAGCACCTTCTTCAGAACGAAGCTTTCAAACTGACTAATAATTATACAGTACATAAATGAACAACAGAAAACGACTACATTTGTTACCTTATTATACATATATAAATAAATATATACATAGTCAAATACTTTACAAACATACTTAGTCGAACAACAAGTAGTCAAAAAATTACATACAAGTTAAAATATGTGGAATAATATTATGATACAATGAAATTCAAATTCAGCAACGGTGACGTATTTAATTCTAACATATCATTTAACAATGTGTTCGTATTTTTTAATTTATTTATTTCTAATGCTTCTAATAAATCAAGCTTCCTACTTTTGTTACATTGGTGTAAAATTTTAAATTCTTCGTTGTATGTATGATTTTGTTCTATTAAATGATTTGAGTAATTAGACTTGTCTAGTTTATGTGTGAATGCATATTTATGTTCTTTCATACGATGTTTAAATGCTCTACCTGTTTTTCCAATATACTTCTTATCGCATGTCCCGCAACTCATTTCATATACACCTGATTTGTTTACTTTATTTATTTTGTCTTTATTATTTTTTAAATTAATTTGGAAACTTTTATTTGTTCTAAATGCTATATTGATATCATATTTTTTAAAATGATTTGCAATTCGTTTTGAAAGTGGACCTACATATGTAATAACATGATAAATTAAACTTTCTCTCGCGGATATAGGAAAGACTTCATTTAAAGCTTGTTTATATTGAACTTTTTTAATTAAGTTATCTATAATAATGGGATCATAACCATTATTGTACGCTATTTGTTTTATAATTTGTAATTCTTTGTTATAATTGTTATAATTTAGTGGTATAGAAAGTAGTCTGTAAATGTAACTATAAAATATAGACATTTTGTGTGAGTACGGATGAAGTGAGTTGTTATGTATGATGTTATCACTATGTGTTGGCTTATGATATATACTAAACTCTAAGTAATCTTTATCTCTATTAATAGTCAAATCCAAAAAATTAATTTTACTATTATTTTCCAATTCTATTGTAAAATTGATATTTTTGTGTAAGTTATTGATATACTGGAAAAAAAAGTAGTATCATTCAATAGTTCACCATCGTACAAATTATCCAAGAAATTGATTAACCTTATTTCATATAATACTAAGTTTAATTCAACCCATAGTGTTAAAAATTCTGTAGACCTAACCAAAAATTTACAAAAAATTAAAATCCCCCCCAACGCAGTTTTACTTTCATTTGATGTAGAAAATCTATTTCCTAGTATCCCAGTTCAAGAAGTACGAGAGATTATTCATGATTTACTAAACAAAAATGGAACTAGCAATCTAATATCAATAGAAATTTTAAAAGTTTTAGACGTTTGTTTAAAACAAAATTATTTTCAATTCCAAAATAAACTATTTAGTTCCAGTGACGGCTTGATTATGGGAGACCCTATTAGTCCTTTACTTGCAGAATTATTCATGAATAAGTTAGAACAAGAAATTATGAAGAATCCTATGAGTAAAAATTTGTTGTTTTGGAATCGTTATGTAGATGATATACTTTGTTGTTGGACTGGCACTTCTAGGCAATTGGATATTTTTTTCCAGTATATCAATAACTTACACAAAAATATCAATTTTACAATAGAATTGGAAAATAATAGTAAAATTAATTTTTTGGATTTGACTATTAATAGAGATAAAGATTACTTAGAGTTTAGTATATATCATAAGCCAACACATAGTGATAACATCATACATAACAACTCACTTCATCCGTACTCACACAAAATGTCTACATTTTATAGTTACATTTACAGACTACTTTCTATACCACTAAATTATAACAATTATAACAAAGAATTACAAATTATAAAACAAATAGCGTACAATAATGGTTATGATCCCATTATTATAGATAACTTAATTAAAAAAGTTCAATATAAACAAGCTTTAAATGAAGTCTTTCCTATATCCGCGAGAGAAAGTTTAATTTATCATGTTATTTTTATCATGTGATTTTTAACAAACTATATTTGTTTTTCAATAAATAAATATGGATCTACATCAAGTGTCGACCATCTCCATTAAAAATCAAATTCCTTATGTTCATATCCACCCGAGAAGTACCTTTATCTACATGTTGTAGTTACAAAAGGTCTAGCGATATTGGGGCCACTTGTAAGGAGAGTGTTCTCAAAATGCAAAATTGAAACAAACGGTTTCGTATAAAATTATCAAGTGGATTCAAAATTGGTATAACATGATTGTTTATCAATATCCAGGTTGGGGGTCGTGTCGTTTCGGTGACTTCCTGGCCACGTAAGGCGACTTAAGTTGCGAAGCAATAACAAGCCTCGGATACGGACGGATTTACTGTTGACGAACCTAGCAAACGAAATAAGGACAACGAACTTCGGATATGCACGTGGAATGTTCTGAATGTTCTCTCTATAGACCACGTGCAGCCAAATATTTAGCGGAAGCCCCAGACTGCTACAAGGCAGACATCACCGCTCACCGCCTACCAAGAAGTGCGATGGGATGGGCCGGGCAAAAGAAAACTGAAAGACTGCGACATCTACTACGGTGACTGTTACCGACCACAAGGGCATCATCTCTTTGGATGTGGATTCGTCGCTAGAGGCAGACTAAGGCAAGAAGTCTTGAGTTTCAACTATGTGAACGAGTGATTCACAACAATCAGCATCAAGGCTAAAGTTGCCAACATAAGCCTTATATGCGCGCATGCCCCCACAGATGAGAAGGATGACGACACCAAGGATGAGTTGTACGAGCTCCTGGACAAGAAATATGAGCAATGCCCTGGCTATGACATTAAAATTGTCTTGGATGATTTTAATTCCAAGCAAGGAAAAGAAGACGTCTTTGGTGGCCCAATCGGAATATGTATAGAGCTTGCACGACACCACCTCCGATAACGGATTCAGGCTAATCGACTTTGCTGCGGGGCGCAACGTTGTGGTACCTAGTACGCAGTTCCCACATCTCGATATACACAAGGGGATATGGCAAATACCTGGTCAATCAACCACCAACCAGATTGACCACATTGCGATCGACGCAAAGGCACTCCTCTAGCACCAATGATGTCCGAACGTTCCGAGAAGCCAACGTTCACTCGGACAACTACATCGTTGTAGCCAAGGTACAGATATCCAGACCAAAGCCAAAACAGGGGAATACTGTGAGGAAGTTCGACGTCAGACGGCTACAGACACCACAAATCACCAGATCCTTTTCCGATCGAGTCTCTCGCGCTCTCTTAAATAGTCCTATACCGACAGCTGCAAGTATCGAGAACCATTGGAAGAATTGCGAGGAAGCCATCAGAGATGCCACCTCTCTGACGTGCTGGGCCTCACACGACCACCACAGCGAAACCCCTGGTTCGACGAAGAATGCCAGCAGGTACATGCAGCCAAACAACAGGCATACAATTGGCGCTTCATAGGACCAGAGCTGCTCGCAAGCTAAACGAGCAGAAGAGGAGAGAGGAACACAAGCTTCTAAGAAGGAAAAATAAGAGCATGAGAAGTGCGCGATCGCGGAAATAGAGGGTTAACTCTGCAGGAATGAAGTTTGGATGTTTTACCATGAAGTAAAGAGAACCTCCCAGGGTTACAAGGCCCGAACTGAAACCTGCAAGGATGATCAGGAGAATATCGTGGTAGAATCGCAGTCGGTGCTGAGGATATGGAAAAATCATTTCTGCAAATTGTATAACAGCGCGCCATGACAAATCGAATGCCGATACCATGCAGATTGCCTCATTCAACCTGGACGAGGTAAGACAACAATTCCGTCCACCCGATCTCAACGAAGTAAAGAAAGCTACATATATCTAAACTTAAGTCCATTAAAGCAGCTGGAGCTAATGGCCTTGCGGCTGAGCTATTCAAAGCGGCTGGCGATGAATTGGTTAGGAGCATGTACCAGGTCATATGCAAGATATGGTCGGAGGAAAGCATGCCCGATGAATAGAACCTTTAGTATTGTTTGCCCGATCCTCAAGAAAGGCGATCCTTTGGACTGTACCAACTACAGAGCCATAAGTCTACTTAATATCGCCTAAATGATCTTCTCTGCCGTACTTTGTGAACACCTGAAGTCATTTGTCAACAACCTGATAGGTCAGTATCAGTGTGGCTTTAGGCCACCATCGATCAAATATTCGCACAACAGCAGATCTTGGAAAAAGCCCACGAATTTCAAATCGATACCCACCACTTTTTCATCGATTTTATGGCCGCGTATGACAGCATCTATAGAGACGAGCGATATGGAGCAATGTTTTTTTTTGGCATCCCTTCCAAATTCGTCCGTTTATGCAGGATGACGATGAAGAATGCACGCTTCTCCATCAAGGTCGGCAAAGACCTCGTCGAAACCTTGACTTCTTCAACATCTTTCGTGAACGAATAGTGCAAAACTCTCACAATCTTTTAAAAGTCCATCCAATTACACGCTTACCCAGACGACATTGACATAATCGGACGAACAAAGCGAGATGTCAACGTCAGTGGTGCTTTCGTGAGTATTGAGAAGGAAGTCAAGAAGATGGGGTTAACGGTGAATTAAAGCAAAACGAAATACATGCTGTCAACAAGAAAGAGTCAAAATCGACGTCTTGGAAAGAACGTCACGATACACAGCTATAATTTTGAGGTAGTTGGATGCTTTTTCTATCTAAGATCAGCTATAAACTCAATGATACCAGTTCTGAGATCAAACGAAGATCTACTCTTGCCAATCGCTGTTTCTTTGGGTTAAGAAGGCAATTGAGAAGCAAAGCCCTCTCTCGAGCAACTAAACTGTCCCTGTATAAGACGCTTATCATCCCGGTCCTGATGTATGGTGCAGAGGCATGGACACTGTTAACGGAGGATGAAAAAGCGTTAGGCTGTTTTGAAAGGTAAATTATCCGTGTGATTTTTGGTCCCGTCTACATAGATGGGGAATGGAGAAGAAGATAAAATTACAAACTGTACGGACTGTACAAGTGTACAGCGACACCGACCTAACCACAAAAGTGAAAAGCCAACGACTGAGATGGCTGGGTCACCTAGAGCGAATATGCTCCGGCTCGGAAAATCTTCCAACCCCGTGGGACAGCACAAGTAGAAGTGGACAGCGTAAAAGGTGGCTTACGCAAGTGGAAGAAGACCACAACCAACTTTGTGTGCGAAACTGGAGACAGCTAGCTAGAAATCACGTCGGCTGGAAGAAGCTTGTTGGTTGAGGCCCTGGCTCACCTTAATCTGTAGCGCCACCTTAAGTAGGCAAGTAAGTAAGTATTTGATTTTGAAGCCAATATATTTTTAATACTTTTTGTAACCACAAATTTTTGCAAATGGCCAACAAAAGCACAATAGACTTTACAATTTACATGAATTGCTGCCTCTATCAATTATTCTCTAATACCTTTCTTTTTCTCAATACTTCAAAAAGTTGACATATTGATTAATAATCACATTGTACATACACTCTATCTATACTATACCTAGTATTCTTATGTAAAACGACTTTGTAGGTTGACATTTGGTCTCTTAACAAAAATTAGGATTACATTTGGACACTAGATGGCCACGAGCTTTTTGGCTTGATGAGAATACTATAGAGTTTATATAGAATGAATAATCATGTCAACTATGAACTATGAATCCACATTATAATAATTTCATATGAAACCGTTTTTCATTTCCGTTTTGAGCACACTCTCAATACAAGTGGACTCAGTGTACGCACAGTGGTTCGTTTGTTGAATATTAGCAACAAACTATTTCCCACGCCAGTTCTTGATACAAACTAATGAAATTCGGTACATTTAATTTTGGGATACTGAATTTAGTGGACCAGCCTACTTTTTTCTAGTTCAAACAGGGGCTTCACAATTTAGTGCAGAGCATGGTCCCTTAACTCAAAATCAAAAAAAGTATTATCGAAGTGAGGAATTGAGTCAAGTTTATGTTTGATATGTCCAAAAATATGTGCCTGAAGCCTGATTCACAATGCGATGAGGAAACTATATCACGTCGTTGCCGTCAAACGAATTTCAAACAATGAAAGCATACGACACGAGGATATACACAATGAAGCGTTTCTCGTCGTCACGTACGCCAAGGATTCCAAAAATTTGAAATAAAAGATGCGGCGAGACGACGATTTTCTTGTTTTACATAATGGAAGTATTTTTTTTAAAGAAAAAATACGATAACTTGAAATTAAAAGATAAAGTAACTCATAATCTGTTGTCTTTAAAGCTCTCTTTGCTATTTTTTGTTTTAGAAAACAGTTCTCGTTGTAAAAAAATTTCGCCTCATTGTGAATTGGGAAACGATTTTATAACTAGAAAAAATGACAGTGAATCACGTCAGCTCTCGTCTCGTTGTGAATCAGTCTTGAATGTATACGTTCAAAATTTAAAGAAGAACCACCGCCACTATATAAAAGAAAAAAAAAATCTTTTAAATCACTATAAATTTCCTGGAAACTATACTTCTTAATCTAATTTGTGGAACTTTTCAAGCTAATTTTCAAGAGTTGCTATATTTGGAGTTTCAACTATCTTATATATTTTTTGTACACTTACTTACCAACTTAATTAAGGTGTCCCTACATTCCGGGGTGGTCCAGACACCAGAGACTCAACCAACAATCTTTTTCCAGCCGGCTAGGTATCAAGCTAGCTGTCTCCAGTTTTACACACCAAGTTGTTTGAGGTCCTCTTCCACTTGCGTGTGCCACCTGTTGTAGCGTCCTCTTTTATCCAGCCCTCTCAGTCGTTGGCTTATCACTTTTGTGGCTAGATAAATTTCGCTGTACAGCCCATTCGTTGTTGTATCTTCTTCTCCATTCCCCATTTTATGCAGACGGGACCAAAAATCACCCGGAGAACAGCCCAAAGCGTTCTTATCCAACGTGGATAGTGTCCATACCTCTGCACCATACATCAGAACCGGGATGATAAATGTCTTATTCAGGGACACCTTAGTTGCTCGAGAGAGGGCAAATGCCTTCATAGCCAAAGGAGCAGCAGTTGCTAAGAGTTATTCTTCATTTGATCACAGCCTTGCTGGCTGATATTATTCGCTGAGTTGATAGAAGGGCCTAGGTACACAAAATCTTTTACCGCATCGAATTTATAGCAGTCTATGTTAACGTCCGAGATGTCGGTGTTGGGTGTCCTTTCTTGTTGACAGTATATGTTTAGCCTTGCCTTCATTCACTGTTAAACCCATCTACTTGGCTTCCACTCAATACTCACAAAAGCTTCATGGGTATCACGCTTTATTCGTTCAATTATGTCATTATCGTCGTAGTAAGCGAGGAATTGTTCGGACTTTGGAAAGTATGTGCCTTTAGTGTTGACGTAATGCGAGAAACAGATTGACACAGCAACTTTGTCAATATCGAAAACTTTGACATCAAAAGTCATGTTAAATAGATTACATATGTATGTATGAGTTTTGAACGATTCTTTCAAGAACGATGTTAAAGAAGTCGCATGACATTAATCAGGCTTAAGGTACTTAAATATGATTGAATATGGAAAGTGTGATGATTTAAGAATCAATCTTATAAATTATTTGTATATATTTTTAACACAAATGTCAAATTGTATAAACACAAGCTGATTACATTTTGACTCCTGCTACGATATCAGGATACTTCAAATCGGTAAGAACAAATAAGCTCTTTGTCCCTCACCGATTTCATCAACAAAACCGTCGGTATCGTGTCTCAATCTAACCAGGGACATATAAGAACATACATGAATTGTTCGCAAATTTTTGACAAGGGTGAAAGGCATTAAAGACGTTTAATTATTTCTGGATTTATTGCCAAAGTAACATTGTAATAAAAATTGCTGAAATCAATTTCTTGAAATGATTTTTATTTGTTGAATTTATGGTTTTCTGAAATCTTTATTTTTATTCGAATTTTTCCTGCAAATACAATCTGGATAGATTGAATCGTCAAGTTTTATTACTTCAATGGTTTTGCCATCGAAATCGGTGTACTGCATCAGCACTTGTTGTTTTGTCGTTTTTACATTTTTAATACTTTTTTTAATGCACGTTTCCACTAAAAGACTGGTGTAGACAAGCTTACAACTTAAACCTTTTGTTTGCTTCGACTGCTTTAAGAGCCCACTTGTTATGAAGCAAGAACTTCTTCAATGACTTCTGGGGAATAAAAATGTGAATCAAAAATTTTTTCTCACCCAAAACCCACTTGATAGATTTGTACTGGTTACCATCCGAAACGAAGCAATAAAATATCAAATAATAAATACTTATTAAGACATAACACAAAGTCCCTAGTCTGGATTTTTTTTTTTCTTTCTTTGACCTGAACCTCCTTTGAATATTTCAGAGGACAATCAATTTCTCTTATTGCGAAGGTTTATTCTGGCACAAAAAATAAAATGCACGACTGGGTCGCACGTACTTGCTCTTATGTTCAAGACACTGTGGGCTTAAGAAAATTGTATATAAAAACATGGAAATTATGAGAGAAAAATGTAGAGAAGCATGAAATACGACTTTTAAATTGGATAAAACAACTCTTTTGACAGTTTGATGTGGAAAAAAAGAATGCCATCTTAATTCTTGATTGAATATGATTGTATGGGAAAAAAAAATTTAAAATCGTTGGAGCGGTTTTTAAAAAAATTAATTTTTTATATATAAAATTCTTAAAACATTTTTAAGAATGAATCTTGGTATGAAAATTTAAAGTATATATTTATGTGTATATAAAAACAAAATTTCAAAAAAAAAATTGTCAACCCGTTTTTGACATATCGATTTTTCAAAAAAAAAAGGTTGAAACTTTTTTTAAAAATCCAAAAACTTTTTTTTTGAAAATTTTGATATGCAATACTATTTTTTCTTATCAGAATTTTGTACATAAAAATGCATCTATATCCGTTTAGCCGATAACGAGAAAATTCAAAATAAAAAAAAAACGTTCTATGACAGGTACTATTAATAGTTGCTAAGTGTAAAATTTTATAATTTTTGGTAGTAGATCGTACTAATTTTAGTATATGAAAAATGTTTAATCAATATCGTAGGAGTCGTTTTTAAGCAAAAAAATATTTTCCTTTGCGGTTTTTTAACTTTTGTATGGAAAGTACCGTTATTTTTTCATAAATGTAAATTTTTTTCTAAAAATATTTTAGAGAGTACTAAAAAAGTCTTAAATATCGAGTTTCAAACAAATCGATCATGTCGTTTCCGAAATATTTGATTTTCCAAAAAAAATTTTGTAGCAAATTCAATTCTCTTCAATTTATGTCAACATACTTTTTACCCTAAAGTTATAAATAAAAAAGTTATAATCAAAATTTAAACATTGAACAAATTCATATGTTTTTGATTATAACTTTTTTATTTATAACTTGAGGATAAAAGGATGTTAACATAAATTGAAGAGAATTGAATTTGCTACAAAATTGTACCAAAGTTTTTTTTCTAAGACTAATAAAATTTAAGTTGCCATGGAAAACTTAGCAAAACTCGTTTTTAAATATCGTGGCCAAATGATGGGTCTTTCAACACCTAAAATAGAGTTTTATACTTGCACTGAACCCCTTTACACATCAAAAGACAAAATTTTTGTCCAACCCAAATTTGCAGGTTATTGTTAGATTTTGATAGACATTTTGCAGCTTTATTAGATGATTGACAAATTTTCTTGGTTATTTCGTTAATACACAAGCATGTGTTATACCATTTAGAAAAGTGCATTAAATAGACAACTTTTTTAAGCAATTTGCCACTCATGTTCTCATACAATTTTAATTTATTAGAGGTGGTCAAACTTTTTCGAAAATAAATTTTTGTACTGAAAAAAATATTTAAAAAAAATATAATAAGAAAAATGCAATAACTACTGTTAAATTTTACCACCCATCTATTACAACAGTTATTCTAGAATATTACAAAAATATAAAAATAGTAAAAATTGTTCATCCATGGTCGTAGCGTTCACGTATTCGAGGAAAGTAGTACTTGTTAACAACTTTTGGAAAAAACATCATAACATAGTAACCACAGGGAAAATATTTTTTGTATATTTTTTTCTGGAAAGGTCATAAGGCCTGCTACAACCAGTTGCAAGGTTATCCATTATTTACAGGACACCCTGTATTTGGATCAAACGAACATAACTGAATTCTTAAATCAGGTTCTACATCTAATTTATTTCTATATTTATTTTTCGTATAAACAAGAGTTGAAAAAGCTTTTTCACATAAATATGACGTAGAAAGGGGAATTAATACTTTAATTGCTCTTTCGGATATTAAAGATATTGCTTTCTAGCACTTAACCAGAATTCAAAAAGACTGATGTTCTTAAATACAAGTTGTAGAGCTGAATCACAAGAAATATCAATAAGCTGGTTTTTTTTCTAAAGCTGACAAACTGCTTATGTCAACTGAAAATGGATTCTTAATCCATAATTTGCTGTTATCAGGAACTGGAAAGTATTCTCGGAAACTTTTTTTTTAGGTCCGTGAAATGTTTGTGAAAACTTTGAAAAGTTGAGTCTGGTAAAATATCGTTGGCAGTTGTTTAAAATTCATTTAGTGTTGAAAATTATGAATAATCCTTTTTTTCAAATCGTCTTTGCCACATATCAATTTTTTAAAATGTCGATTCGATTTTGTCTTCAAATTGGAATACAGTTACTGTCTTTTGTGAGTTTTGTAAATCCATGTTACACTCATTTAAATAGCCAAAACCGTCACTTATGCAACTTGTGCGCACCATGTAAAATCATTAAAACGGTCGCGCAATTCAAATGACAAATAATTTTCTTTGAGGAAAAATATTCGTATTTCTTCGCGAAGCTCAAAAAACGGTTTAAGAATTTTTCCTCGGGATAGCCAACGAACCTCAGTATGGAGTAAAAATGCGGTGGTTAAGCGGCCTTGATTTTATAAAACTGATAATTTTCACAACTTCATCGAGAACGGCTTTTAATTCAGCTGGTATTCGTTTTGCCACCAGTGCCTCTCGATATATATGCAACAGTGTTGCCATGTAGCATCGGGTGAAACATTTTAAACAAAGGCGCGTAGACCACTCTTACATCCGGACATTGCTCTTGCACCATCAGTGCAAATCCCTACATATTTTTTCCATTTTATTCCATTTGATGTTATAAATTCATTTAAAAGATTAAAAATGGCTTCTCCGGTCGTATGGTTAGGAAGAAGCAAACAGAACAAGAAATCATCATAAATAGAGTCTTGAAATTCGTATTCGATATGTCAATGCTTTATCCAATTGAAGAGCAAAATAGGAACTCACCTTTATTTTGTCTATAAGCTGTGTCTTAAGATCGCAGGACATATCAATAATTCTTCTCTTGCCACGGTATCATTCGATATCTATATTCTATATTCTATATTCCTTGTGCTTTGTTTCAAAATGTCGCTTTAATTTGGTAGGCTTCATAGATTATTCTATGATCGCAGCACAAAACACACTGTGGCTTATCTTCGCCATTTAATTCTTAACACCCGAATCCAAACAAAAGATATTCAGAGGAATACATTCTTTGTCTTTTATTTTTAATGTCATCTAAGGTGGAAGCCTTTCATCTTTTCTTTGACCAGGACAAGAGCTCTGATTTTGGGTTCTGCTTCTTTTCTTGTCCATTTAGGTCGTTGTTGTAGGCGTGAAAGATATTCTCCGATCCACTTACGCCAGAAAAAGTAGCCAAATACTTGAATCCTCGTCCATCGAGCGAGATAATTTATTCGCTCTGTCACTGGCAAGTTTCCTCGAGGAATAGATAGAGAGGTTTGCCAATTAGGAAGTGTCTTGGAGTAAAGATGTCTAGGTCCTCTATGTTATCCGATATAGAGGGCACAGAGGCCGAGAAATCAAACATGCTTCAACCTGGGTAAGAAGCGTGTAGAGCTCTTCGAAAGTTAACCTTTCATCTCGTACGGTTCATTTTAGGTGGTGTTTCACTGATTCCACCCCAGCTTCCCAGAGACTACCAAAGTGGGGAGAAGCAGGGAGAATGAAATTCCAGTTGGTTCCTGAGTTGGTTAAGATTCCTGCAATTTAATTCCAATCATGCTGTGCTTGTTGTAGCATCCGGGCTAATTCTCTATTAGCTCCCACAAATGTGCCGCAATCACTATAAATTTGTGCACAAATGCCTCGCCGTGCCGTGAAGCGACGGAAAGCTGCTAGAAATGATTGAATGGTTAAATCTGATACTGTTTCTAGGTGGATAGCTTTTGTAGCTAGGCAAATACAAATTGCAAAGTATCCTTTGTACGTTTTAGCTACTCTTCCTTTCCATGCTCTTATGTCTATAGGACCGGCGTAATCCACTCCAGTATTGGTGAATCGTCTAAATATTCGTACTCGTGGTGCTGGCAAGCTACCCATGAACTATTGCCGAGTTTTTCTTGTGTGTCTTAAACATATTGGACAATAATGGATATATCTCCTTACGTACATTTCAATGCTTATAATCCAGTAAGTCATACGAATATAAGCCGTAGGTTGTTGATTTCCTCCGTGTAGTGTCTTGTTGTGAACATCGTGCTTCACAAGTTCTGTAGAATGGTAATTGGGTTTCAGAATAATTAGTACAGTAAAATTAGAATTGTAAATGGAAAAAAATAGCGGCAGGCTGAAATTTTGCAGGTCGTTTCGGGGGTAGGTATACAACTTAAATCTAAGTTGGCGACCTCCTACCCCTTGCAGGGGCGGTGCTACGCCCACTTTGCTTAAATCCTGGTTTCTGAAGAAGTGGCTGCACTGATATAGATGCAATTTTCATGATTTGTTAATATAGTCGTAGACAAAATTAAAAAAAATTGTTAAAGTAAATTCCGCCCACTGCCACGCCCACTTTTCTTCTTTCTTTGTTTCTCGAAAATGGCTCCTACGATTTGCATGAAATTTTCAGAGTTTATTCTTATGAACGAGAAAAAAAATTAAAACAAAATTTTATTTAAGTCCGCCCACTACCACGCCCACTTTTTTATACCTTGATTTCCCAGAAACTGATTTGGATAAAATTTTGAGAGTTTTTTCAAACCCACGGGTAGTCACGCTCCTCTTTCATGTATATTTATTAATTTCTACGAACTGTATAAGGGAGTAACGATTTAGTTTTCAAATAAAAAATAAAAACCCAAATCAGGCCTCGAAGTCTTCAGATTGATGAAAATCATTTATTTGAGTTCTTTCATAGCGTAAGGATTTGTTCTTAATTTCGCTGCTAAATGGACAATCATTGTGCATTTTATATATTGATTAAAAAAGCACTTTTTGTAAGATCCGCCCACTAGCACTCCGACTTTTCTTCAATATTGTCTCTATAAGACGCCTATTTAGAGTGTGTAAAATTTTCAAATCTTGTTTTCTCGAGCGAGACTTACAATTAGTATTATTCATCAGTCTTCATAGGGGGTTGGGAAATCCAATTGTGTTGATTAAGCACATAACTCGTTTCCAAACCACCCTGGAGGTAGAGTTAACAGCACAGTGGTGTCCACTGTAGGCCTAATCAACATATATCATATTAATATTTTTATATTTTGTTCGTTTTTGAAAAGGACCTGGTAGTTCATTCTCATTCTCAATCAAAGGCCCAGTGTAACGTTTTCAATTGAAATTTCATCGCCAAAACAATCGTCGTTTTCGTTTAGTAGAGAAATCTGAGTCGCAGGTTTCCCCACTGCAATTCTTACAAATTGGTGTACATTTCAGACCAGCTTTTCGGTAGCCACAACCGTGTCCACAATTTTTTGTACATTTAAATACTATAAGTCTAAGACAGGGATTTAAATAAAACAACTTTTTAAATTTTTTTTCTCGTACATAAGAATTAACTCCGTTTCCGAGAAATAAAGACATGAGAAAAGTGGGCGTGACAGTGGGTGGTTTAACTAAAACCAATTTGACAATTTTTTCTCATCCATAAGAACAAACTCTTAAAATTTTATGGAAATTCTTGGAGCAGTTTATGAGAAACAAAGAAATGAGAAAAGTGGGCGTGGCAGTGGGCGGATTTTACATCAACAATTTTTTTAATTTTTTCTACGACTATATTAACAAATCATGAAAATTTAATCCATATCGGTGCAGCCGCTTCTTCAGAAACCAGGATTTAAGAAAAGTGGGCATGACACCGCCCCTGCAAGGGGTAGGAGGTCGCCAACTTAGATTGAAGTTGTATACCTACCCCCGAAATGACCTGCAAAATTTCAGCCTGCCGCTATTTTTTTCCATTTGGTCAGTAGTAAAATTTCTCTATTTACTGGACTAAATCGAGTGTTGCTGGGTGTACAAAAACAGTGTATTATGCAGTCGACCACCAACGCGTAATATCCCATTACCGTCAATGAAAGCATTGAGTCAGAGTAAGGATTTTGGTATTGCATCCTTATTCTCAAATTTACTCAATTCTTTGGCGAACAGAGTTTTTGTACTGTCTTAAGCACTAATAAAGTTGCACAGTGTAGTTCTTCGAGGCTTAGTTCTCCTGTGGTTCTTAACGTTTTTCTTCTCTTTGCCAGGCCATTTGTTCGAAATCGCAGACAGAAGGCGATTGCGCTCTGATGACCTTTGAAAGCCGCGAACATCTTGCTATGCTTTTGTTGATGTCATCATCTGCTGAATCAGCGCTGGTTAGTGTGCATTGTACTTTTCACTGAACGTTTTTCTTCCTCAGTATCTAGTGTAGATGGTTGCTCAGGTACTTCATAATGCCAATTCTCCTGTAGAAATGAAGGGGCTGCCCACCATAATTCCTGTGCTCCTAAAGCGGAGGGTGAGACGCCTCTGGATGCAAGATCAGCTGGGTTGTGATCTGTTTGAATGTGTTTCCAAATGTCGCAGCTTGTCAGACGTTGAATCTCTGCAACTCTGTTCCTCACAAATGTTGTCCATTTAGAAGGTTGTGCTCTGATCCAGGCCAGCGTAATCATTGAATCTGACCAGGCATGTATTTTGGAGTTGGATAGACCGAGCACTTCTTTCGTGTAGTTGAGCAGAGAAACAAGTAGTGTAGCTGCACAAAGTTCGCGTCGTGGCAAACTGATCGTTTTTAAAGGAGCCACTTTGGTTTTTGAGATTAGCAGGTGCATATGAATATTGATTCAAAATAGCTTTTTATGGCCTTTAGTCCTATAAATTGGCGTTTCGTTCGGCTTACTCACTTGAACTCATCAGTGACATAGTGAGGGCTTTGTCATACGCAATTTATATTAAGTTCAGTTCAACTTACATGAATTTTTCAACGAAAATCCACTGTAAACTATATCCAACAAGATTAGAATTCCTAATCATTAAGCTGGAAGTTTTTTGCCCTGGGCCAGGCATAGTTTCTATATAAGAAGGTTTTATAATACAAATTCTATATACTACTGAAATAAATCAGCCAAGTAGAAGACTTAGCATTAAGGATTGGACTTGTTGAATTATTGATTCAAAATAGCTTTTTATGGCCTTTAGTCCTATAAATTGGCGTTTCGTTCGGCTTACTCACTTGAACTCATCAGTGACATAGTGAGGGCTTTGTCATACGCAATTTATATTAAGTTCAGTTCAACTTACATGAATTTTTCAACGAAAATCCACAGTAAACTATATCCAACAAGATTAGAATTCCTAATCATTAAGCTGGAAGTTTTTTTGCCCTGGGCCAGGCATAGTTTCTATATAAGAAGGTTTTATAATACAAATTCTATATACTACTGAAATAAATCAGCCAAGTAGAAGACTTAGCATTAAGGATTGGACTTGTTGAATTATTGATTCAAAATAGCTTTTTATGGCCTTTAGTCCTATAAACTGGCGTTTCGTTCGGCTTACTCACTTGAACTCATCAGTGACATAGTGAGGGCTTTGCATATGAATATTGTCTGAGCTATCAAGTACTAGTATGAAGCACCATAAGCATTCTCAGACGCGTCACTGAAGCCGTGCAAATCCACTAATTTGTGTGTGTTGTGTGTTTTAATCCACCTTGGAATTTTAATTTGCAGTATGTTAGGAAGTTCTTTTCGAAAAATTTGCCATTCTTCTTTTCTGATGGAATTGGTTGGTCCCAATCAGTTCCGCGACACCATAACTTTTGCATCATTATCTTTGCCTTGATCACACATGGTACACAACCAAGTGGATCAAAAATTTTGGCGATCGCCAAAAACATTGTTCTCTTAGTAACTTCTTCGGTGTCGTGTTGGAAGTTTTGGAATGAAAACGTATCTTCTTCTGGGTGCCATCTTATGCCTAAAGTTTTGATATGATCTGTTGATCTAAAGGGGAGCTCAAAAATTATCTCACAGTCTTCCTTGGGTTAGTCTTGTAGAAGGTCCTTGCAGTTGGACGTCCACTTCCAAAGCTTGAGCCCAGCCAATGCCTGTGAATTGCGGGTTTCCTCGCTTTTCATCCGAGTCTCATCGATGGAATCTCCTCCACTGATGAAATCGTCCACCTACATCTCTTCCGTGACTGCACGAGCTCCTTTTGAATACTTCTCAGCTTCATCCTCAGTGACCTAATGTAGGACACGGAGGGCCAAATATGGCGCACAAGCCGTGCCAAAGGTGACTGTCTTAAGTTTGTATACCTTTACCGGTTGAGTCGGGTTTTCTCTCCAAATGATAAGCTGATAAAATTGATCCGATTGCTGTACGAACATTTGTCGATACATCTTTTCTATATCAGCTATTAATGTTATTATATTCTTTATTAAATGGAAAGGTACACTTACAGTTCAATTCAATATAAGTTCATTCAATTTAGATTTAGACCATGTGGTTGCTATGACAGTCAGAACAGAAGAGAGTGATAGATAAAAGACGATCTTAATATAACCTATCAGGAGTAGATTCTCCCCTTTTAGAGATCTTGTTTCATAATATTCATTTTTTCTTTCTTAACAATAAGTTTTGATATAATTCAATTTTATTTTAATTTTTTAACAATTTAATTCATTATTTACTTGCTAATCTAGATGAACTTCTTACTTTTTCATATATTTTCCTCGGGCGTTTAGATGATTTATCAACATCATTATTCGAACAGTTTTCTTTTGTAATAAATTCTTTATGAACATATGTTTTCTCATTACTCTTATTATATAAAGAATCAGAAGTTACAGTGATAGAAGGATGATATTTATCTTCTAAACAAGATTTTCTAAGGTCTGAAAATTGAACAATACGCCTGCAATTATTGTTATTAAATATAATTTCATAAACACAAGGACTAATAGTTTTAGATATAATGGCAGGAATCCATTATGCTACTAAATTATTTGAATTGCAATACATAATCTTATCTCCTTTCAAAAATGTTTTAAATTTTACATTAGTTTTGGCCTTTTTACATACTTTGTTTTTAAATTCATTTAATTTTTTGTTTAAAAAAAAAAACAAGGCCTTTGATCAGATAGAATGTTGATAATACTTCTAGGTCTAAAATTAAAGATAGCTTCTGAAGGCGATAGCTTCGTTACCGATGTTGGAATGTGCCGATAAGACGATAAAAATTGTAACAATTTCTCAGTCGGTGTTAAGTTTTGATATTTCAAATCCAACAAAAATTTTTTGAAATAACTTTTTACCTCAGCCACACCTCTTTCCGCTAAGCCGTTGATTTGTGGGTGGTATGGCGGTGATTTGCTCGTTATAATGCCATTTTGCTTACAAAATTCTAAAAATTTACTGGAAGAGAAAGGTGGTCCATTGTCACTACATATTTCTTTTGGAAAACCAAAATAAGTGAAGCTTGTTTTTAGCTTTTCAATGACAACTTCAGCAGTTGATTTTATAATTAAATAAATATCCATCCATTTACTGAATGAATCCACTAAAATAAGGTATTCAAATTTACTGAAATAAAACAAATCAATATGAACACGTTCAAACATAAATGTTGTTTTTGGCCACGATATAGTCTCTGATGTATTTGATTTCCGAGTTTGTTGGCATATCACACACTTGTTCACAAAACTCTCGATTTCCTTATCCAAATTTTTGAAATAAAATTGACATCGAGCGATCGAGCTACTTGCTTCATACGTGTCATACCTATATGATCCCCGTGGATCAGTTCAAGAACTTCATGCTGACAAGTTTTTGGAACAACTAACTTGTTACCAAAATAAAGGCATTGATTTTGCACTGAAAGACTATTCTGTTTGTCATAAAAATAAATCACGTCCGCACAATTGATTTTTGACTTCGATGGCCAACCTTGAGACACATAGGCCATGACTACTTTTAGTATAGGACAGTTGAGGGACTGGCTACGAATGCGATCAATATTTAGTGGGTAATTTCCAGAAATATTAAATGAATTTATCAATGTCTCTTCTATATGCGAAGATTCCAGGAGAGGTAATCTTGACAATGCGTCAGCATGAGTCATTTGTTGAGCTTTTTTGTAAACTATCTTGTAGTCATACATTGACAAAATTACGGCCCAACGCTGTAACCTGGCTGCAGCTACAGCAGGAGTACTTTTATTTGGGTTGAAAATTTCCCGAAGAGGTTGATGATCGCTATGTATAATAAATCTATTCCCATAAACGTACTTATGTAACTTACGCACCGCGAAAATAATAGCGAGCGCTTCTCGATGCAATTGCGAGTAATTACATTCCGCTGGACTTAAGGTACAAGAAGCAAACATTATTGGACGTTCTTCCCCATTAACCAGATGCGACATGACCGCTCCAAGACCGTATGGAGATGCATCTGCAGAGATGAAAAAAGTTTTCTCAGGGTCATATAATTCCAAAATACTGTTTTCCAACAACCATTGTTTACTTTCTTGAAATAATTCTTCGCAACCAAACAAATTTAACATCTTTTTTCAATAGATGATATAGATTTTCTAATCTATTTGACAAATTAGGTATAAATTTACCATAATAATTTAAGAGACCAAGCTAGGACTGGAGCTCGGACAAATTTTTCGGACTTGGTGCGTTGACTACAGCGTCTATTTTGCGTTTACTTGGACTTATTTTACTGTAGGAAATACAATGACCTAAATATTCTACTTCTTCTGCGAAAAATACACACTTTTTTAGATTAACTTGAATGTTATGATCATTTAATCGACTTAAGACTTCATACAGCTTATTTTTACACTCATCTTTTGAGCTACCCACAACAATTATATCGTCAATATACCCAAAAGCATTCTTTATATTTTGTATGACCCGGTCAATGACACTCTGAAAAATAGCTGGCGCAGCAGAAACACCCAATGGTAACCGATTAAATACATAAAGACCTTTAATAGTATTAATAACCAAATATTTTTTTGAAACCGACGTAACCTCTAACTGTTGGAATGCACCTGTTAGGTCTATGACACAAAAAAACCTGGCGTTAGCAAGTTGCGCAAATATATCTTCACAAACAGTAAGAGGGTAATGCTCCATCAGAACGTATTTATTAATGGTTCTCTTAAAGTCCACACAAATCCTTATGGACCCATCTGGTTTTGGTACCACGACTATTGGACTAGCGTTTTCTGCATATTTCACACGTGAAATGATGCCTAGCTGACATAATATGTCTAATTCTTCCTCGACTTTTGACCTTAACTGGAAAGGAACCGTGTATACTTTGTGAAAAAGTGGTATATATTGCAAATTGACACAAATATCGGCTGTAAAACCCTCGATTGGTTTGGTTAAATTATTCTCAAACACTCGCGGAAATTTTCTTTTTATTTCTGAAATACCATTAACAATTTCTGACTCGACACTAGAGACAAACTTATTCTCAATTCTGACTTGCTCTGACATGACTAATGGACAACCCTTACTTCCCAAAGATGTGCTCGACTTTAAATGTGACTTTAAACGACTTACTTGACTATTCTGTGAAACCGACACGTTACCACAAACAAAGTTATCCCTCCAATTTGGTGTTAGCTTATCCAACCACGGTCGTCCCATTATGAGTATGAAATTGTTTTGAGACTTGTTTTGAGACTTGACCACTGACAACTCTAAACGTTTCCCTTTCGACACTCCAACGTTCGGCCACTCCACCATGACTTCACAAACTCCTACACACTCCAACGTATGACCTATGACTGCCTGTAAATTAATTGTACAATTGCTTAGAAGTAAATGACTTAATAACTTAGAATAATCTACATAACTTATGATATATTGACATGCTCCTGATCCACTTCCATCTGCAACTCGCTGCCTTCAACTATGAGAGGACATATAAGACGGCTACTTCTGCTCTCGGACAAACTAAAAATGTTGTTGACTCTTGTAGGTGACTCATCATCGGTTGCTTCATTGATGCTTCTGATATGCCTTCCTCTAACACCAGAACTCCTACAAAATTTTGCGAAATGACCTCGACATTTGCATAGATAACATGTTATTTCTTTCGCTGGCCACTTGTATCTATGTTGATTTCCACATTGTTGGCACTTGACATTTGACTGACTGCACGTGTTTGAAGAACTGCGCTAACGGAACCTGTTTCCATGTGCGGACTGAGGCGTGTTTACATGTGGGGACTGCGGCGACTGACTGCGATGATACCTGGACTGCTGCTGACTTCTGCTTTTGACGATGTTCACATGGTTAGGCTTTAAAATTTGCTGATCCTCTGCAATGAGTTCAAGTTTAATTGCCCTTTCTGTGACACTTTCGAGCTTTGCGTCATCATCATCGAGCAACTTTTCTTGGATTTTGGGGTTATAGAGACCAAATATGAATTTGTCTCTTAAAGCTTGATCCAGAAACTCTCCAAACTTACAGTCGCGTGATAAAAGTTTGAGCGCAACGATAAAGTCTTTTATGGATTCTCCCACTTTTTGACTGCGCTGATAAAACTTATACCTTTCTGCAATAGAAAATTTCCTTGGAGCATACAGTCTACGGAGCACTGCCACAAGTTCGTCGTAGGACTTGGTATTTGGATTGACGGGAGCTAAAACAGTTTTTAGCGTTTTGTAGGCTTCGGAACCAATTGTGATGAAAACGGACGTCTTTTTTTCTTCAGGGACTTCATTACACTTCAAATACTCTCCTAGACGGTCGATATACTCCTCGAAATCGTCGCCTGGAACAAAATTTTCCGTGGATCCGAGCAATTGACTCATTTTCTTAGGTAACTTGGCTGACTGGACTGGCTTTGGAACTAAATTTTTCGATGATATGTCGATTTTACTTTCTTCTTCCGACTCCGACATACGACAATAGCCTGCTTATAACGATGAGACGATGACTTGACTTTTTTCACGTTTATCCTCGTCGCCAATATTATGTTCTTTATTAAATGGAAAGATAGACTTACAGTTCAATTCAATATAAGTTTATTCAATTTAGATTAAGACCATGTGATTGCTATGACAGTCAGAACAGAAGAGAGTGATAGATAAAAGACGATCTTAATATAACCTATCAGGAGTAGATTACATAGAACGTAGAATTTACATAGGAGATAGACGTTACAATAATAAAGCGTGTCCTGAATATAACATAAGAGATAGATGATACAATAATATAGTGTAGCATGAATATAACAATAATCAACTATATAACAAATAGCTTAGCTTAGGACCTACCATCAGGTGTTGATTAAGAGACGTTCCATCATTCTTTTTTGCAGCTGCGTCAAAGAAGACCCTTTACTTATTAGTCAAACTGGGGGGGAGGGGGGTAGGAAATAGTGATAGTTTGATTTCAAAATTGAGTCTTCTAGAATCACTTCCTCACTTCTGCAGTTTTGGTTCCTTTTCAAATCGTCCTTCCAGAGATGAAAACCATCTAATTGCATTTTCCATGCTGAATCCGAGTTCAGGATAACATCCTCCTTTGAATGGAAGTCTAATTTCGTATCTTTCATTGGGCACATGTCTGGTTGTTTCTTTCAAATGGTTTTCACAGGCGATATCCTCCTCTGAAGGTTGATTCACGAATGGAGTTTCCTCAATCTCGCAGAATTTTTGTATATGGGTGTCGAGATCAACATGTTGAAAAAAGCTTCGAATACCCTTTGAAATTGCCTCAGGAATCTTTCCTAAGATAATCCATCCAACTGAGTGATGCTTTGAACAATTGGAGCAATTGCATGCTCATTACGGATTATTTCTCGTAGAACAATGTCAGTGTAAACATCCGAGCCAAAAAGTAAGTCAATCGGAGCAGGAACGTAAAGGTTAGGGTCTGCTAACTGTAAACCAGTTAGGTGTTCCCAAGTGTTGGTTTGATAGCTCTAACTGGTACCTAAGACTCTTTATGCAAACTCCTTAATACGATAAAAAGGAAAATCTCTCTTCTAATTTTTTGCGTTTTAGATTATATATTCCGACTTGGTTATACATACATAAGTGCAACTTACTAAAAGTGTTTTCGCAGAGAAAGTTACTGTTGAATTTAAATACAATTAACAATTTTTTCTTATTTTTTTCTTATTCAAGAGTTATTACTTCAACTGTCCAGAAATAGATTCAAACTATGTCTAGGTTTCAATTGTTTTCAAGTTACTCATCTGCCTGCAAAACTTTTAATAATAAATGTTTTACCTACACAAAAAAAAAAAATCGAAAAAGAATTGTAAGAAAATCTAAGTTGGATCTTATTGAAGGACAATTCTTAACTGATCGGAAAGTTTAATATTCTTGAACAACTTATTTCGGTTTTAAAAGTGTCTCCGTAAGTCAATAAAACTTTGGAACAAACAAGAATATAGACAAAACAATAAAGTTTTGTAAATAAACTTTCACCTCAAGATGATATCATTGGCAACGAACTTTAAGTGCGGCACACAGAGATGTACCTACATAAACTGTTAACCAAAGGAGCTCAGTTCAATGTGAAAATGTTCCATGTTGTTCATTATCAAATTCAGCCCCGTATACAGGACATTTACATGAGAGGGGCAGGCCAGACTATTTAATTATATAGCATCGTTAAATTTAGGTACCCTGAAGCCTTATTTGTTTTGAAATAACCTTCAATGGAAATCTCTATCTCTTATTCTTGGTTTAATCACCAGTTAGGTATAGCTAGATTTAAGTATTTAAATTTTGATAACTTAAACAATAATTTTAAAGCAAAAGAGTTCTGATAGTTTTCTATAGCTTATTCATGTTGAACTGACCATTACAAAATTGGCTTTATATTATAAACTGAAAAAAAAAGAAGACGGTAAGGCTTTGTTCGGGAGGGGGTACAATAATGAATAATGTCCATAAGTGCTTCGCCAGCTTGTATCCGGCCCTGGTTACAGTAAAGGGAAAGAATTCTGCATGCATATGGTACATTCGATGACGAAGATCAACACAACTTCTGAAAATAAGAAAGAATGGTGTTGAAAGTCATTTTAAAAGAATATACCATAGGTATACAAATAAACAATGAAGCGTTGACGTTGCTTGAAAAAAAGAAATAGTTTCCAGGACATTCTCTTTTCGGGGTATTCTTGTTAACAACTGGTAATGTATACATTAGGGGGGTCGAAAAGCCATCGTAGCAGGAAATTTGCGAAAAATCTGCCAAAAAATTCAGAGCATGTCGGTGGGAAGTAGACAAGAAAAAGATCCTAGAGGAGGGAGGTTATATCTCTCCCCACTTGGAGAGCTTTATCTTTTCCTACACATTAAGTGCTTACAATATTTCCAAGTTGGTAGCCGCCGGATACTGGTCTAGGCTTTGTGCCATGACTTGCTAAAAGAAGAAGAAGAAAGAATTGCAATATTAAACCAATAGCCCTACAGATTGGAGGTTAGTGCGTTGGGCAAACGATCCGACCACAATTAAAAAAACTATAATTGTTTTGAGAGAGACGCGAGAAGCCTCGGATAACGACCTCCGTCAAATTGCAACCAGACCCGGAACGAAAATGGACTACGACCTATGAGTATACACCTCGATTGTAAGGACACTCTATACGCCAGGTGCTACTCAAAAACTTGAATCTTTGCTCTCGCAGTACAAGGCAGACATTACAGTGTTCCAGGAGATACAATGGATAGGATCAGGAATAACGGAAAGAAAAGATTGCGATTGATTGCTAGGATGCGGATTCATCGTGGGAAATCGAAAGTCATCGATTTTAAGCCGATTAGCGATCGCCTGGCTGTGATCCGCATCAAAGCTACCTTCCAAAACATCAGCCTAATATGAGCACATGCCCCTACCGATGAAGCTGAGGAGTCTAACAAGGAGGAGTCTTACGACCTCCTGGATGGAGCCTGTCCGGAGTACGATGTTAAAGTCGTGCTCGGAGACTCCAATGCGAAAATCGTAAAGGAGAACATCTTTGGTGGATTACTGCCTGAACAGAATGCAAGACGCAGCTAGAATAGATGTCAAAAATGCTGCAGTCAAATTTGAAAATTGTTCAACTCTTGCAGATCCGGCTGCAGCATTTTTGACATCTATTCCGGCTCCGTCTTGCATTCTGTTCAGGCAGTTAGTTGGAAAGCATAGCCTCCACGAAAAGACAACAGATAACAGCTTCTGACTAATCGAGAATTGCTGCAGCTCGTAATACGGTGATAAGTAGCATTAGGCTCCGCAGGCCAAGGATACATACGGCAACCTAGCGATCTCCAGATGGTCAAACCGCCAACCAAATCGACCTAACTGGCGCAAGGTATGCATCGAACATCTTGGACGTGCGAACTTTTCGAGGTGCAAACGTGGACTCTGACCACTTTCTTGTTGTTACAAAGTTTAGAGCCCGACTGTCCAACGAAAAAAAAGCGAAGACCGCCTAAAGGAAGACATTTAACATTGAATGCCTTATAGCACATCTGAGAAAGCCAGAGACTGCAGCGAGCAATTGACTGGAAAAGTCTCTGCCACCCAGCCACAAGCGTGAACAACAAGTGGAACCAGTGTCACGACATCATTAAGGAGACAGACGAGACCACCATAGGCTATCAACCACCCAGAAAAAAGAACCCGTGGTATGACAGTGAATGCGCGGTATTGAAGCAGGAGACGGAAAATGCACGAATGCAAATGCTGCAACGGAAAACAAGAGCAGCAAGAGAGGAGAACCGTGAAAAGAGAAGGAAAGAGAAAAAACCCTGCGTAGAAAGAAAAGAGCATCCGCAGCCTCTCAGCTCAAGTATCTCGAAGAGTCTAGCACCGCCACCAACACCCGCCGGCTCTACAAAACAGCCAAGCAACTGGCATCTGGTTATAGGACTGGCACGCAAACTCTTCGAAACAGCGAAGGGAACCTAGTCACCGAGGCACTGGGAACTGTAGACGTGTTTAAGCAGCATTCCCAGCAATTCCTTAATGGACATTATGTAGAGGAGGCGACAGGGGAACAAAGAAGCATGAAACCAGTCAATGAAGATCCAGTTCCAGTGCCCAGTACCAGAAAGCCACCCACAAGCTTAAGAACAAGAAATCCACCGGCTCGGATGGTTTAGCTGCGGAACTCTTCAATTATAGAAAAGATGTCCTGGTAGAGTGCTGGTACCAGCTCAATAACCAAGTGTGGGATGTGGAAAGTATGCCCGACGAATGGTCAAATAGCTCCATATGCCAAATCTACAAAAAAGGTGATCCTATGTCCTGCAAGAACTGCAGAGGCATATCCCTGCTTAATGTTGCCTACAAGATCCTATCCAACGTACTATGTGAGCGTCTAAAACCTTTCTGCAACACTATGATCGGCACGTACCAGTGTGGCTTCAGGCCAGGCAGATCAACGATAGACCAAATCTTCACATTGAGGCAAATCCTGGAAAAGACCAACGAATTTCAAGTCGAGACCCACCACCTATTCATCGACTTTAAAGCCCCATATGATAGCATAAATCGCCAAGAGCTTCTATTGGCGATATCGGAAATCGGGATCCCGAAAAAACTGATCCAGCTATGCCGCATGACGTTACAAAATACGCAGTTCAACGTGCAAATGGATAACAGCTCATGCGAATTATTCTAGATGTGTACAGGGTTCAGACAAGAAGATGCGCTATCATGTGATTTCTTCAACCTAGTCCTGGAGCAGATAGTGCGCAAGAGTGGTGTTAACATGGAAGGCACTATCTTCAACAGGTCTTCTCAACTGCTTGGCTATGCGGAAGACATCGACATCATTGGCCGCTCCAAGAGTTGTACTTGAAGCATTCACAGCTATTGATGAACAGGTGAAACGCGTTGGTCTTGAAGTGACTGAGGACAAAACAAAGCATATGCTATCGACAAACAAAGCCTCATCTGTCCATCGCCTAGGACAAAACGTCACTGTTGGTAGCAGTAATTTCGAGGTAGTCAAGGAGTTCACCTACCTCGGAACAAACCCCACACAATCTGGAGATTGGGACGTTGTAGTCGTCGATCAAGAACATCAAACAACTTATCAAAGAAACTATCGGTTGTCAATTAATTTTTATTAGATGATAGAGAACAGACAGGTACTTCTGACAGCAGGGATTGATCCCAAGAATGCCGCCGTCTTGGACGATGACCTCTTTGCTGTCGAAGATCCGCATGTGAAGGTGGAGGCTGTGAGGGCTGTTTTCCAGCAAGTATACAAGGTGAATACATGCATTCGCCCGAACCATGACCTGGAAAACAGAGCTTTGCTCCACCACTTCTACCTTCGGAATGACATCACGCAATGGTGATCAGAGAACCTCGATTTCACCGGGTTCAATGAAGATCATTATTTGGCAAACGCCATAATCGCCAAGCGAAATGGGCCCAGTTCCCTGTTAATTATGAAGGTAGAGATTCAGCTCATCTTCTATTCATTAAAGACAAAGAAGTCAGCAGGAGTCGATGGCATATCCAACGTTGTACTTCGACATTTACCGCAAGCAGCAGTAGACATTTATACCACACTGTTTAGAAACGCTCTGAATAATGCATATTATCCAGTGTGGTGGAAGACCAGCTGTGGAGCATCCTCTCCCGAAAAAGGTAAAGGACAACTCCAATCCGGTGAATCTCCGGTCGATAAGTCTTCTTCCGAGTATCAGCAAGGTATTCAATAGAGCTCTGTCTAGATGGGCAGAGGACAATAATACCATACCGAATAATCAGTTCGGTTTTAGGGCGGGACATGACATCATTCATGCCGCGCCTACACTACACTCGTTTCTGATGTCCAATGGAACAAATCTAAAAAGTAGTGTACGGGTGCCTGACTGGTTGATTTTGAGAAGGGCTTCGACACCGTATGGATAGAGGGTCCTTAAATAAAGCTGAACAGACTTGGCATAAGTAAACCACTAGTAAATATTATATAATGCCTTATGATATGCTCAATGGTAGAAAGTTTGTTGTCTAGAGTGGCAATGTGACTTCTACCACAACCTTTAATATTAAAAATGGTCTTTAGCAGGGAGCGGTCAACTCGCCCATTCTATTCAGCATTTACACCAGCGATCTGATAAGTAGTCTTACTTAGGCAATTGCGTATGCTGACGATCAAATTGCGTACAAAACAGCTCCAAGAGATTCAGTAGTATTGCGAGACTGGAAGTTGAAAATAAACTTTCAGAAATCAGAAACTACCTTGTTTAGGACTCCGTTGCATGGAGCCACAAGGCATACGAGAAAGAACTGGCGTAAGCTGGTGATCGTAGGGCCAAATGGACAGCCACTGGTGAGTAAAAGTGTAGTAAAGTACCTTGGCATCTGGATGGATCAGTATTTGTATTTCGACAGACATATAAATGCTGCTCTATCCAGGGCTAGGGGAGCTTTTGCCCTGACAAAACGGTTGTTTTATAGCAGCCGGCTTGACAGCTATTTTTGGGGCTTATTACCCTAAGAACGATTACTACGAGAGTGTGCGTCTAAGCGGTTTTATTCCACCCGATGCATTCCTCTACTAAGACAGTCGAGGGCTGATCCAGGATAGAGCGGCGGTTCCGCTAATCTACCACGTCGGCCGTAGAACTGTAGATCGGCGGCTCCTTTACAGTCGAGACGTCCTCGCACAACTCGGAGCGGATTACCTTCTGTTCAGTAGGACTGTATCCGATCGGGACCGGAGAGATAGGGTAAAGCAGGAGAACCAGTTCTGGTGGTTGAAACCTGAACACGAAGTTCCTTCGGACATTTAAAAGTAGACTGCATTTTCTATGCCATGGCCGACTTACATAGGTTTAGGTATTTATTTTTAGTCAGGGTGGCACAAAAAAAAAATTATAAAACCAACAAAAACGCACAAAAATAATAAAAACCGAAAGTGCTTGCTGTGGCTGTTCTAGTTTGTAAGTAGTTTGTAAGTAAATTTAATTACTTTTAAGAAGTTTTATAATAGTTTTAATTAAGTTTTATTTAGTTTGTAAGTTTTATATAAAACCTAAAAAATAAAGACTAGATACCGAGTTTTTTATAAATTCTTCTCGGTGAGAAATAAAAACCAGAATGAATTCTAGTTTTAAGATAGTTCTTAGGCCGAAAGGCATAAGCATTAAGTTATTAGTTTAACTTAGAGCGCCCGAATGGGGCCAGTAAGTTAGTTGTAAGATATTGATAAGTAGGCTAGTTTTTATGAATTTTTGTCTAGCTTTAAGATAGTACCGAAAACGACAAAGTAACGAAAACGACAATGTACGGAAAACGACAAAGTACCGAAAACGACAAAGTACCCAAAACGACAAAGTACTGAAAATGACAAAGAACCGAAAACGACGAAGTACCGAAAACGACAAAGTACCGAAAAAGACAAAGAACCGAAAAAGACAAAGTACCGAAAAAGACACAGTACCGAAAACGACAGAGTACCAAAAACGATAATGTACTGAAAAAGACAAAGTACTGAAAACGACAATGTACCGAAAAAGATAAAGTAGAGTAAGTTAGGGTAATGTGGTTTATGCGGGTAATGTGGTATAGGCAGTTATTTCAAAAACGAAGCATGCTTCTGCAATGGTTCTTGATTCAGGAGATGGTGATAATAATAAAAGAAGTAATGCGTATTTAAACAAATCTAAAATCGTCCATTAACTCGCCAAAATTGTTGAGATCCGTAATTGAGTGCAGCTGAGTTTTTTTTGGGTGGAACAAAAAGTGTATGTGCGCTTTGAAAAATTGCGTTCCAAACCAATTTGTCAATGCATCGGAAAAATATATTAATCATTTTTACTTAATTGTTTGTTTTGCTTAAAAGTTTTTATTTAAAATTTTGTTTTATTTTTTGTAAAAATATAGAGTTTCGGCTACTGGCAGTAGGCTAATGTGGTATAGTATTCCTAATGGGGTATAGTATACCACATTACCCAACCTTAAATTTTATACCTGCGTCAACTGACTTTTGTGCTTTTGCTATGATGTTTTTTTTTAAATGCCCAAAAAGTTGAAATTAGAAAATGGGACCCGAAAGATATGCAGAGACCCACTTGTACTATGATCAATGATGAAATTTGCCTTCAAGACATTCGGAGGACCACTTGGTATGGTATACCACATTAGACAGCAAGGTGTACCACATTACCCACTACTTTTCAAAAGTGACGATTTCGAGGTCTTATTATTATTGTGTCAAAATCTTTGTAAGTTTCTGTTAGAATTCGACAAAAACCGTAAACGTTGTAGCTTATATGTTCGTGCTAAAATTTACCAAATTTGGGAGCATTCGTGTCACTACTTTTTATGTTAAGTCAAAAATACAAATATGTATACCACATTACCCTAACTTCCTCTACTGAAAACGACAATGTACCGAAAACGACAAAGTACCGAAAACGTCAAAGAACCGAAAACGACAAAGTACAAAAACGATAATGTACCGAAAAAGGCAAAGTACTGAAAACGACAATGTACCGAAAACGACAAAGTACCGAAAACGTCAAAGTACCGAAAAGACAAAGTACAGTAAACGACAATGTACCGAAAATGACAAAGTACTGAAAACAACAGTGTACCGAAAACGACAAAGTACCGAAAACGTCAAAGTTCCGAAGACGACTAAGTACCAAAACGATAATGTACCGAAAAAGACAAAGTACTGAAAACGACAAAGTACCGAAAACGACAAAGTACCAAAAACGACAAAGTACCGAAAACGACAATGTACCTAAAACGACAAAGTAACGCAAACGACAAAGTACCGAAAAAGACAGAGTATCGAAAAATACAATGTACTGAAAACGACAAAGTATCAAAAACGACAAAGTACCGAAAAGGACAATGTACCGAAAAAGAAAGGTACCGAAATCGACAAAGTACCAATAAAGACAAAGTACCGAAAACGAAAAAGTTCCAAAAACGACAGTGTACCGAAAAAGACAAAGTACAGTAAGGACAATGTACCGAAAACGACAAAGTACTGAAAACGACAATGTACCGAAAACGACAAGGTACCGAAAACGTCAAAGTACCGAAAACGACTAAGTACCAAAAACCAAAGTGTACCGAAAAAGACAAAGTGCCGAAAAAGACAAAGTACCGAAAAAGACAAAGTACCGAAAAAGACAAAGTACCGAAATCCACAGAGTACCGAAAAAGAGAAAGTACCGAAAAAGACAAAGTATCGAAAACGACAATGTACCGGAACAGACAAAGTACCGAAAACGACAATGTACCGAAAAAGATAAAGTACCGAAAAAGACAAAGTACCGAAAACGACAAAGTACCAAAAACGACAAAGTACCGAAAACGACAATGTACCGAAAAATACAAAGTACAGAAAATGACAATGTACCGAAAACGACAAAGTACCGAAAAAGACAAAGTACCGAAAAAGACAAAGTACCGAAAACGACAATGTACCGAAAAATACAAAGTACAGAAAATGACAATGTACCGAAAACGACAAAGTACCGAAAACGACAAAGTACCGAAAAAGACAGAGTATCGAAAACGAATGTGTACCGAAAACGACAAAGTACCGAAAAAGACAAAGTACCGAAAAAGACAAAGTACCGAAATCGACAGAGTGCCGAAAAAGAGAAAGTACCGAAAAAGACAAAGTACCGAATACGACAATGTACTGAAAACAACAAAGTAACGCAAACGACAATGTACCGATAACTACAAAGTACCGAAAACGACAAAGTACCAAAAACGACAAAGTACCGAAAAAGACAATGTACTGAAAAAGAAAAGTACCGAAATCGACAAAGTACCGAAAACGACAAAGTACCGAAAACGACAAAGTAACGCAAACGACAAAGTACCGAAAACGGCAAAGTACCAAAAACGACAATGTACCGAAAAAGAAAAAGTACCGAAAAAGACAATGTACTGAAAAAGAAAAGTACCGAAATCGACAAAGTACCGAAAACGACAAAGTACCGAAAACGACAAAGTACCGAAAACGACAAAGAACCGCAAAAGAAAATGTACCGAAAAAAACAAAGTACCGAAAACGACAATGTACCGAAAACGACAAAGTACCGAAAAAGACAAAGTACCGAAAAAGACAAAGTACCGAAAACGACAATGTACCGAAAAATACAAAGTACAGAAAATGACAATGTACCGAAAACGACAAAGTACCGAAAACGACAAAGTACCGAAAAAGACAGAGTATCGAAAACGAATGTGTACCGAAAACGACAAAGTACCAAAAACGACAAAGTACCGAAAAAGACAATGTACTGAAAAAGAAAAGTACCGAAATCGACAAAGTACCGAAAACGACAAAGTACCGAAAACGACAAAGAAACGCAAACGACAAAGTACCGAAAACGGCAAAGTACCAAAAACGACAATGTACCGAAAATGAAAAAGTACCGAAAAAGACAATGTACTGAAAAAGAAAAGTACCGAAATCGACAAAGTACCGAAAACGACAAAGTACCGAAAACGACAAAGTACCGAAAACGACAAAGTACCGAAAACGACAAAGAACCGCAAAAGAAAATGTACAGAAAAAAACAAAGTACCGAAAACGACAATGTACCGAAAAAGAAAAGTACCGAAAAAGAAGTACCGAAATCGACAGAGTACCGAAAAAGAGAAAGTACCGAAAAAGACAAAGTATCGAAAACGACAATGTACTGAAAAAGACAAAGTACCGAAATCGACAGAGTACCGAAAAAGAGAAAGTACCGAAAAAGACAAAGTACCGAAAACGACAAAGTACCAAAAACGACAAAGTACCGAAAACGACAATGTACCGAAAAATACAAAGTACAGAAAATGACAATGTACCGAAAACGACAAAGTACCGAAAACGACAAAGTACCGAAAAAGACAGAGTATCGAAAACGACAATGTACCGAAAACGACAAAGTACCGAAAAAGACAATGTACTGAAAAAGAAAAGTACCGAAATCGACAAAGTACCGAAAACGACAAAGTACCAAAAACGACAAAGTACCGAAAAAGACAATGTACTGAAAAAGAAAAGTACCGAAATCAACAAAGTACCGAAAACGACAAAGTACCGAAAACGACAAAGTAACGCAAACGACAAAGTACCGAAAACGGCAAAGTACCAAAAACGACAATGTACCGAAAAAGAAAAAGTACCGAAAAAGACAATGTACTGAAAAAGAAAAGTACCGAAATCGACAAAGTACCGAAAACGACAAAGTACCGAAAACGACAAAGTACCGAAAACGACAAAGTACCGAAAAAGACAAAGTACCGAAAAAGACAAAGTACCGAAATCGACAGAGTACCGAAAAAGAGAAAGTACCGAAAAAGGCAAAGTACCGAATACGACAATGTACCGAAAACGACAAAGTAACGCAAACGACAATGTACCGATAACGACAAAGTACCGAAAACGACAAAGTACCAAAAACGACAAAGTACCGAAAAAGACAAAGTACCGAAATCGACAGAGTACCGAAAAAGAGAAAGTACCGAAAAAGACAAAGTACCGAATACGACAATGTACCGAAAACGACAAAGTAACGCAAACGACAATGTACCGATAACGACAAAGTACCGAAAACGACAAAGTACCAAAAACGACAAAGTACCGAAAAAGACAATGTACTGAAAAAGAAAAGTACCGAAATCGACAAAGTACCGAAAACGACAAAGTACCGAAAACGACAAAGTAACGCAAACGACAAAGTACCGAAAACGGCAAAGTACCAAAAACGACAATGTACCGAAAAAGAAAAAGTACCGAAAAAGACAATGTACTGAAAAAGAAAAGTACCGAAATCGACAAAGTACCGAAAACGACAAAGTACCGAAAACGACAAAGTAACGCAAACGACAAAGTACCGAAAACGGCAAAGTACCAAAAACGACAATGTACCGAAAAAGAAAAAGTACCGAAAAAGACAATGTACTGAAAAAGAAAAGTACCGAAATCGACAAAGTACCGAAAACGACAAAGTACCGAAAACGACAAAGTACCGAAAACGACAAAGTACCGAAAAAGACAAAGTACCGAAAAAGACAAAGTACCGAAATCGACAGAGTACCGAAAAAGAGAAAGTACCGAAAAAGACAAAGTACCGAATACGACAATGTACCGAAAACGACAAAGTAACGCAAACGACCATGTACCGATAACGACAAAGTACCGAAAACGACAAAGTACCAAAAACGACAAAGTACCGAAAAAGACAATGTACTGAAAAAGAAAAGTACCGAAATCGACAAAGTACCGAAAACGACAAAGTACCGAAAACGACAAAGTAACGCAAACGACAAAGTACCGAAAACGGCAAAGTACCAAAAACGACAATGTACCGAAAAAGAAAAAGTACCGAAAAAGACAATGTACTGAAAAAGAAAAGTACCGAAATCGACAAAGTACCGAAAACGACAAAGTACCGAAAACGACAAAGTACCGAAAACGACAAAGTACCGAAAAAGACAAAGTACCGAAAAAGACAAAGTACCGAAATCGACAGAGTACCGAAAAAGAGAAAGTACCGAAAAAGGCAAAGTACCGAATACGAAAATGTACCGAAAACGACAAAGTAACGCAAACGACAATGTACCGATAACGACAAAGTACCGAAAACGACAAAGTACCAAAAACGACAAAGTACCGAAAAAGACAAAGTACCGAAATCGACAGAGTACCGAAAAAGAGAAAGTACCGAAAAAGACAAAGTACCGAATACGACAATGTACCGAAAACGACAAAGTAACGCAAACGACAATGTACCGATAACGACAAAGTACCGAAAACGACAAAGTACCAAAAACGACAAAGTACCGAAAAAGACAATGTACTGAAAAAGAAAGGTACCGAAATCGACAAAGTACCGAAAACGACAAAGTACCGAAAACGACAAAGTACCGAAAACGACAAAGTACCGAAAAAGACAAAGTACCGAAAAAGACAAAGTACCGAAATCGACAGAGTACCGAAAAAGAGAAAGTACCGAAAAAGGCAAAGTACCGAATACGACAATGTACCGAAAACGACAAAGTAACGCAAACGACCATGTACCGATAACGACAAAGTACCGAAAACGACAAAGTACCAAAAACGACAAAGTACCGAAAAAGACAATGTACTGAAAAAGAAAAGTACCGAAATCGACAAAGTACCGAAAACGACAAAGTACCAAAAACGACAAAGTACCGAAAAAGACAATGTACTGAAAAAGAAAAGTACCGAAATCGACAAAGTACCGAAAACGACAAAGTACCGAAAACGACAAAGTAACGCAAACGACAATGTACCGATAACGACAAAGTACTGAAAACGACAAAGTACCGAAAACGACAAAGTAACGCAAACGACCATGTACCGATAACGACAAAGTACCGAAAACGACAAAGTACCAAAAACGACAAAGTACCGAAAAAGACAAAGTACCGAAATCGACAGAGTACCGAAAAAGAGAAAGTACCGAAAAAGACAAAGTACCGAATACGACAATGTACCGAAAACGACAAAGTAACGCAAACGACAATGTACCGATAACGACAAAGTACCGAAAACGACAAAGTACCGAAAACGACAAAGTAACGCAAACGACAAAGTACCGAAAACGGCAAAGTACCAAAAACGACAATGTACCGAAAAAGAAAAAGTACCGAAAAAGACAATGTACTGAAAAAGAAAAGTACCGAAATCGACAAAGTACCGAAAACGACAAAGTACCGAAAACGACAAAGTACCGAAAACGACAAAGTACCGAAAAAGACAAAGTACCGAAAAAGACAAAGTACCGAAATCGACAGAGTACCGAAAAAGAGAAAGTACCGAAAAAGGCAAAGTACCGAATACGACAATGTACCGAAAACGACAAAGTAACGCAAACGACAATGTACCGATAACGACAAAGTACCGAAAACGACAAAGTACCAAAAACGACAAAGTACCGAAAAAGACAAAGTACCGAAATCGACAGAGTACCGAAAAAGAGAAAGTTCCGAAAAAGACAAAGTACCGAATACGACAATGTACCGAAAACGACAAAGTAACGCAAACGACAATGTACCGATAACGACAAAGTACCGAAAACGACAAAGTACCAAAAACGACAAAGTACCGAAAAAGACAATGTACTGAAAAAGAAAAGTACCGAAATCGACAAAGTACCGAAAACGACAAAGTACCGAAAACGACAAAGTACCGAAAACGACAAAGTACCGAAAAAGACAAAGTACCGAAAAAGACAAAGTACCGAAATCGACAGAGTACCGAAAAAGAGAAAGTACCGAAAAAGGCAAAGTACCGAATACGACAATGTACCGAAAACGACAAAGTAACGCAAACGACCATGTACCGATAACGACAAAGTACCGAAAACGACAAAGTACCAAAAACGACAAAGTACCGAAAAAGACAATGTACTGAAAAAGAAAAGTACCGAAATCGACAAATTACCGAAAACGACAAAGTACCAAAAACGACAAAGTACCGAAAAAGACAATGTACTGAAAAAGAAAAGTACCGAAATCGACAAAGTACCGAAAACGACAAAGTACCGAAAACGACAAAGTAACGCAAACGACAAAGTACCGAAAACGGCAAAGTACCAAAAACGACAATGTACCGAAAAAGAAAAAGTACCGAAAAAGACAATGTACTGAAAAAGAAAAGTACCGAAATCGACAAAGTACCGAAAACGACAAAGTACCGAAAACGACAAAGTACCGAAAACGACAAAGTACCGAAAAAGACAAAGTACCGAAAAAGACAAAGTACCGAAATCGACAGAGTACCGAAAAAGAGAAAGTACCGAAAAAGGCAAAGTACCGAATACGACAATGTACCGAAAACGACAAAGTAACGCAAACGACAATGTACCGATAACGACAAAGTACCGAAAACGACAAAGTACCAAAAACGACAAAGTACCGAAAAAGACAAAGTACCGAAATCGACAGAGTACCGAAAAAGAGAAAGTACCGAAAAAGACAAAGTACCGAATACGACAATGTACCGAAAACGACAAAGTAACGCAAACGACAATGTACCGATAACGACAAAGTACCGAAAACGACAAAGTACCAAAAACGACAAAGTACCGAAAAAGACAATGTACTGAAAAAGAAAAGTACCGAAATCGACAAAGTACCGAAAACGACAAAGTACCGAAAACGACAAAGTAACGCAAACGACAAAGTACCGAAAACGGCAAAGTACCAAAAACGACAATGTACCGAAAAAGAAAAAGTACCGAAAAAGACAATGTACTGAAAAAGAAAAGTACCGAAATCGACAAAGTACCGAAAACGACAAAGTACCGAAAACGACAAAGTAACGCAAACGACAAAGTACCGAAAACGGCAAAGTACCAAAAACGACAATGTACCGAAAAAGAAAAAGTACCGAAAAAGACAATGTACTGAAAAAGAAAAGTACCGAAATCGACAAAGTACCGAAAACGACAAAGTACCGAAAACGACAAAGTACCGAAAACGACAAAGTACCGAAAAAGACAAAGTACCGAAAAAGACAAAGTACCGAAATCGACAGAGTACCGAAAAAGAGAAAGTACCGAAAAAGACAAAGTACCGAATACGACAATGTACCGAAAACGACAAAGTAACGCAAACGACCATGTACCGATAACGACAAAGTACCGAAAACGACAAAGTACCAAAAACGACAAAGTACCGAAAGAGACAATGTGCTGAAAAAGAAAAGTACCGAAATCGACAAAGTACCGAAAACGACAAAGTACCGAAAACGACAAAGTAACGCAAACGACAAAGTACCGAAAACGGCAAAATACCAAAAACGACAATGTACCGAAAAAGAAAAAGTACCGAAAAAGACAATGTACTGAAAAAGAAAAGTACCGAAATCGACAAAGTACCGAAAACGACAAAGTACCGAAAACGACAAAGTAACGCAAACGACAAAGTACCGAAAACGGCAAAGTACCAAAAACGACAATGTACCGAAAAAGAAAAATTACCGAAAAAGACAATGTACTGAAAAAGAAAAGTACCGAAATCGACAAAGTACCGAAAATGACAAAGTACCGAAAACGACAAAGTACCGAAAACGACAAAGTACCGAAAACGACAAAGAACCGCAAAAGAAAATGTACCGAAAAAAACAAAGTACCGAAAACGACAATGTACCGAAAAAGAAAAGTACCGAAAAAGAAGTACCGAAATCGACAGAGTACCGAAAAAGAGAAAGTACCGAAAAAGACAAAGTATCGAAAACGACAATGTACCGAAAAAGACAAAGTATCGAAAACGACAATGTACCGAAAAAGACAAAGTATCGAAAACGACAATGTACCGAAAAAGACAAAGTACCGAAAAAGACAAAGTAACGCAAACGACAAAGTACCGAAAACGGCAAAGTACCAAAAACGACAATGTACCGAAAAAGAAAAAGTACCGAAAAAGACAATGTACTGAAAAAGAAAAGTACCGAAATTGACAAAGTACCGAAACCGACAAAGTACCGAAAACGACAAAGTACCGAAAACGACAAAGTACCGAAAACGACAAGGAACCGCAAAAGAAAATGTACCGAAAAAAAGAAAGTACCGAAAACGACAATGTACCGAAAAAGAAAAGTACCGAAAAAGAAGTACCGAAATCGACAGAGTACCGAAAAAGAGAAAGTACCGAAAAAGACAAAGTATTGAAAACGACAATATGCCGAAAAAGACAAAGTATCGAAAACGACAATGTACCAAAAAGACAAAGTATCGAAAACGACAATGTACCGAAAAAGACAAAGTACCGAAAAAGACAAAGTACCGAAAACGACAATGTACCGAAAAAGACAAAGTACCGAAAAAGACAAAGTACCGAAAACGACAATGTACCGCAAAAGACAAAGTACCGAAAAAGACAAAGTACCGAAAAAGACAAAGTACCGAAAACGACAAAGTACCGAAAACGACAAAGTACCGAAAACGACAAAGTACCAAAACGACGAAGTACTGAAAAAGACAATGTACCGAAAAGACAAATTACCGAAAGAGACAAAATACCGAAAACGACAATGTACCGAAAAAGACAAAGTGGCGAAAACGATAATGTACCGAAAAGAAGAAAGTACCGAAAACGACAAAGTACCGAAAACGACAATGTACCGAAAAAGACAAAGTACCAAAAAAGACAGAGAACCAAAAGCGACAAAGTACCGAAAAAGACAAAGTACCGAAAAAGATAAAGTACCGAAAACGACAAAGTATCGAAAACGACAAAGTACCAAAACGACAAAGTACTGAAAAAGACAATGTACCGAAAAGACAAATTACCGAAAGAGACAAAATACCGAAAACGACAATGTAACGAAAAAGACAAAGTGGCGAAAACGATAATGTACCGAAAACGAGAAAGTACTGAAAACGACAATGTACCGAAAAAGACAAATTACCGAAAACGACAATGTACCGAAAAAGACAAAGTACCGAAAAAGCAAAGTACCGAAAGAGACAAAGTACCGAAAACGACAAAGTACCGAAAACGACAAAGTACCGAAAAAGACAAAGTGGCGAAAACGATAATGTACCGAAAACGAGAAAGTACTGAAAACGACAAAGTACCGAAAACGACAATGTACCGAAAAAGACAAAGTACTGAAAACGACAATGTACCGAAAAAGACAAAGTACCGAAGACGACAATGTACCGAAAACGACAAAATAAAGAAAGCGACAAAGTAAAGAAAACGACAATGTACCGAAAAAGACAAAGTACCGAAAAAGCAAAATACCGAAAGAGACAAAGTACCGAAAACGACAAAGTACCGAAAACGACAAAGTACCGAAAAAGAAAAAGTACCGAAAACGACAATGTACCGAAAACGACAATGTACCGAAAACGACAAAGTACCGAAAACGACAATATACCGAAAACGACAATGTACCGAAAACCACAAAGTACCGAAAACGACAAAGTACCGAAAACGACAAAGTACCGAAAACGCCAATGTACTGAAAATGACAAAGTACCGAAAACGACAGTGTACCGAAAACGAAAAAGTACCGAAGACGACAATGTACCGAAAACGACAAAATAAAGAAAGCGACAAAGTAAAGAAAACGACAATGTACCGAAAAAGACAAAGTACCGAAAAAGACAGAGAACAAAAAACGACAAAGTACTGAAAAAGACAATGTACCGAAAAGACAAATTACCGAAAGAGACAAAATACCGAAAACGACAATGTACCGAAAAAGACAAAGTGGCGAAAACGATAATGTACCGAAAACGAGAAAGTACCGAAAACGACAAAGTACCGAAAAAGACAAAGTACTGAAAAAGACAATTTCCCGAAAAAGACAAAGTACCGAAAACGACAAAGTACCGAAAAAGACAAAGTACCGAAAACGACAAAGTACCGAAAACGACAAAGTACCGAAAACGACAAAGTACTGAAAAAGACAAAGTACCGAAAAGACATATTACCGAAAGAGACAAAATACCGAAAACGACAATGTACCGAAAAAGACAAAGTACTGAAAAAGACAAATTACCGAAAGAGACAAAGTACCGAAAACGACAAAGTACCGAAAACGACAAAGTACTGAAAAAGACAAAGTACCGAAAACGATAAAGTACCAAAACGACAAAGTACTGAAAAAGACAATGTACCGAAAAGACAAAGTACCGAAAAAGACAAAGTACCGAAAACGACAATGTACCGAAAAGACAAATTACCGAAAGAGACAAAATAGCGAAAACGACAATGTACCGAAAACGACAAAATAAAGAAAGCGAAAAAGTAAAGAAAACGACAATGTACCGAAAAAGACAAAGTACCGAAAAAGCAAAGTACCGAAAGAGACAAAGTACCGAAACGACAAAGTACCGAAAACGACAAAGTACCGAAAAAGACAAAGTACCGAAAACGACAAAGTACCGAAATTGACAATGTACCGAAAACGACAATGTACCGAAAACGACAAAGTACCGAAAACGACAATATACCGAAAACGACAATGTACCGAAAACCAAAAAGTAAAGAAAACGACAATGTACCGAAAACGACAAAGTACCGAAAAAGACAAAGTACCGAAAACGACAATGTACCGAAAAAAACAAAGTACCGAAAGAGACAAAGTACCGAAAACGACAAAGTACCGAAAACGACAAAGTACCAAAAAAGACAAAGTACCGAAAAAGATAAAGTACCGAAAACGACAAAGTATCGAAAACGACAAAGTACCAAAACGACAAAGTACTGAAAAAGACAATGTACCGAAAAGACAAATTACCGAAAGAGACAAAATACCGAAAACGACAATGTACCGAAAAAGACAAAGTGGCGAAAACGACAAAGTACCGAAAACGACAAAGTACCGAAAACGACAAAATACCGAAAACGAAAAGTACCGAAAACGACAAAGTACCGAAAACGACAATGTACCGAAAAAGACAAAGTACTGAAAAAGACAATGTACCGAAAAAGACAAAGTACCGAAAACGACAAAGTACCGAAAACGACAAAGTACCGAAAACGACAATGTACCGAAAAAGACAAAGTACTGAAAAAGACAATGTTCCGAAAAAGACAAAGTACCGAAGACGACAAAGTACCGAAAAAGACAAAGAACCGAAAAAGAAAAAGTACCGAAAACGACAATGTACCGAAAACGACAATGTACCGAAAACGACAAAGTACCGAAAACGACAATATACCGAAAACGACAATGTACCGAAAACCACAAAGTAAAGAAAACGACAATGTACCGAAAACGACAAAGTACCGAAAAAGACAAAGTACCGAAAACGATAATGTACCGAAAAAGACAAAGTACCGAAAGAGACAAAGTACCGAAAACGACAAAGTACCGAAAACGACAAAGTACCGAAAAAGACAAAGTACCGAAAAAGATAAAGTACCGAAAACGAGAAAGTACCGAAAACGAGAAAGTACCGAAAACGACAAAGTACCGAAAATGACAATGTACCGAAAAAGACAAAGTACCGGAGACGACAATGTACCGAAAAAGACAAAGTACTGAAAAAGACAATGTACCGAAGAAGACAAAGTACCGAAAACGACAAAGTACCGAAAACGACAATGTACCGAAAACGACAAAATAAAGAAAGCGACAAAGCAAAGAAAACGACAATGTACCGAAAAAGACAAAGTACCGAAAAATCAAATTACCGAAAGAGACAAAGTACCGAAAACGACAAAGTACCGAAAACGACAAAGTACCGAAAACGACAATGTACCGAAAAAGACAAAGTACTGAAAAAGACAATGTACCGAAAAAGACAAAGTACCGAAGACGACAATGTACCGAAAACGACAAAATAAAGAAAGCGACAAAGTAAAGAAAACGACAATGTACCGAAAAAGACAAAGTACCGAAAAATCAAATTACCGAAAGAGACAAAGTACCGAAAACGACAAAGTACCGAAAACGACAAAGTACCGAAAACGACAAAGAACCGCAATAGAAAATTTACCGAAAAAAACAAAGTACCGAAAACGACAATATGCCGAAAAAGACAAAGTATCGAAAACGACAATGTACCAAAAAGCCAAAGTATCGAAAATGACAATGTACCGAAAAAGACAAAGTACCGAAAAAGACAAAGTACCGAAAACGACAATGTACCGAAAAAGACAAAGTACCGAAAAAGACAAAGTACCGAAAACGACAATGTACCGCAAAAGACAAAGTACCGAAAAAGACAAAGTACCGAAAAAGACAAAGTACCGAAAACGACAAAGTATCGAAAACGACAAAGTACCAAAACGACAAAGTACTGAAAAAGACAATGTACCGAAAAGACAAATTATCGAAAGAGACAAAATACCGAAAACGACAATGTACCAAAAAAGACAAAGTACCGAAAAAGACAAAGTACCGAAAAAGATAAAGTACCGAAAACGAGAAAGTACTGAAAACGAGAAAGTACCGAAAACGACAAAGTACCGAAAATGACAATATACCGAAAAAGACAAAGTACCGGAGACGACAATGTACCGAAAAAGACTAAGTACTGAAAAAGACAATGTACCGAAAAAGACAAAGTACCGAAAACGACAAAGTACCGAAAACGACAATGTACCGAAAACGACAAAATAAAGAAAGCGACAAAGTAAAGAAAACGACAATGTACCGAAAAAGACAAAGTACCGAAAAATCAAATTACCGAAAGAGACAAAGTACCGACAACGACAAAGTACCGAAAACGACAAAGTACCGAAAACGACAATGTACCGAAAAAGACAAAGTACTGAAAAAGACAATGTACCGAAAAAGACAAAGTACCGAAGACGACAATGTACCGAAAACGACAAAATAAAGAAAGCGACAAAGTAAAGAAAACGACAATGTACCGAAAAAGACAAAGTACCGAAAAATCATATTACCGAAAGAGACAAAGTACCGAAAACGACAAAGTACCGAAAACGACAAAGTACTGAAAACGACAAAGAACCGCAATAGAAAATTTACCGAAAAAAACAAAGTACCGAAAACGACAATATGCCGAAAAAGACAAAGTATCGAAAACGACAATGTACCAAAAAGACAAAGTATCGAAAATGACAATGTACCGAAAAAGACAAAGTACCGAAAAAGACAAAGTACCGAAAACGACAATGTACCGAAAAAGACAAAGTACCGAAAAAGACAAAGTACCGAAAACGACAATGTACCGCAAAAGACAAAGTACCGAAAAAGACAAAGTACCGAAAAAGACAAAGTACCGAAAACGACAAAGTATCGAAAACGACAAAGTACCAAAACGACAAAGTACTGAAAAAGACAATGTACCGAAAAGACAAATTACCGAAAGAGACAAAATACCGAAAACGACAATGTACCAAAAAAGACAAAGTGGCGAAAACGATAATGTACCGAAAACGAGAAAGTATCGAAAACGACAAAGTACCGAAAACGACAATGTACCGAAAAAGACAAAGTACTGAAAAAGACAATGTACCGAAAAAGACAAAGTACCGAAGACGACAATGTACCGAAAACGACAAAATAAAGAAAGCGACAAAGTAAAGAAAACGACAATGTACCGAAAAAGACAAAGTACCGAAAAAGCAAAGTACCGAAAGAGACTTAGTACCGAAAACGGCAAAGTACCGAAAACGACAAAGTACCGAAAACGACAATGTACCGAAAACCACAAAGTAAAGAAAACGACAATGTACCGAAAACGACAAAGTTCCGAAAACGCCAATGTACTGAAAATGACAAAGTACCGAAAACGACAGTGTACCGAAAACGACAAAGTACCGAAGACGACAATGTACCGAAAACGACAAAATAAAGACAGCGACAAAGTAAAGAAAACGACAAAGTATCGAAAAAGACAATGTACCAAAAAAGACAAAGTACTGAAAAAGACAAAATACCGAAAAAGACAATGTAGCGAAAAAGACAAAGTACCAAAAACGACAATGTACCGAAAAAGGCAAAGTGCCGAAAACGAAAATATACCGGTAAAGACAAAGTACCGAAAACGACAATGTACAGAAAACGACAAAGTACCGAAAACGACAATGTTCAAAATACGGATAATAGAAATTGTGTAACCAGTTGTAATGTAAGGTTAATTTTGAATTGTTAAAATAACGTTTTTGAAAACAATAAAAGCCAAAGAAAAAGTTTTTCGATTCTTTTTTCCTTGATTTGCAGGATTTTTAATTTTTCAATGCGAAGCTTAAAGCGACATCACTCTGAGATTTTAATTTACAAAATTTGAATTTGCCAGATGTTTGTAGGTAAGCAATATTTTAAATTTGTAAGATTTTTGTTGATATTTGCGAGATTTTTTGGTGCAATACATAGATGCGAGATTGTTGAAGGCAAGATTTTCTAATTGCGAGATTATGAAGAGCAGCATTAAAAATTTGGGGGATTTAAAAAAAGCTTAATTTCGTTATTCGCTCCCTATAAAAAGCGTTAAAATTTGGACTTCAAAATTTTAAATTCAGTTTTGCTTGAAGTATTCAAGATAATGCAATGTTGGAGCCTAATTACAAATCAATAGTAAGCTCCGTTGCTGAGAAAACGGAAGACATGGTAACTTCACAGAGAAGTATGCAAAACTGCATGAATTTTTTAAAAATAAGGACTTCAAAATTTCGGCTGATCGTTTTCTTTATGTGCAAAAAAAAAATTTGAAATTTTGGATTCACAACGACTTAAAAAATAAAAAAACCGTTTCTAACTTCACAGGTTTACATTTATCTCTGAACTTTTGTATACGATAAGTAAAGCATATTTTTGGGCGCTGAGCTCAACTCAAATCCGTAACCCATTTTCTCTATTAGTTCGGGCTTTCACGATATTCCAGTTAGAAGATGAAAATATTTAACCAGCTTTCCCAATTTTTGAGGTTATGTAACAAAAGTTTTGTTTTAAATAAAATTAGTAACCATTCTTCAACGCCTAACCTAAAACCTAACAGCAGCATTAATACAAACCTGCTATCCGCTTTCTAGCGCCTAACACACGTGTTAACTGGCACACGGATAGACAAGTTATCCATTTGATGACTTTTCTTGTTAAAAAGATATGACATCTTTCCAGTACTTATCACTTCACCAAATTCATACTTTATCAAATTATGGTGATTTTCTAATACATGTACCACATGCACGCACGAAGTGTATAGGTACTGCTAGCAGTAATAGTCGGAGAGCTACCAGCCACTTTGACTAACCTACTAAGCACAAGGCTACAACTTTGTGTATGCTTGATTTGGGACTAGTTAAGTATGAAAACCACGGTCTGGCAGGGTTGCCATCTGATTTTTTCAAAATGCAAAAAAAGGGTCGAAATTAACCTACTCGCACAACGCTGGCACTTATTTATAATTTAGTTTATACATTCTTATGCATGAAAAAAATTATGCCAGACGGGTTTGGCGGTCGAAAGTGCTTGCCAGACGAGCCTAAAGCTCTTAAAGATTAATAAAAGATATTGGATAACTTGAGAAATTTGTTACGTACAAGGCTAAAACTTAGTGTATTCTTTATTCGTGAACAGATTAGTCAAAAAATAAAGATCTGAGAAAATTTCCGCAGTTCTAGGGTTGCCACCTATTTTTTTCAAAATGTAAAATAACTTCCAAATGCAACATATCTACTTTTAGAATGCTGATTTTTGAATTTATAATAACTTATATCTTTTTGTACGAAAAATAAGATGCCAGACCAGTTTTGGTGGACGAAAAAAACTTGCCAGATGTGTTTTTAAAGTTGGTATTAAAAAACGTCATTGATTAGTCAGATGTAGGTATTAAATATAACACGTTAACTGCGTTAACTAATACATATTAAATCAAGTCAACAAATTATGATACGGTTATTTTACTGTAGACACAGGGTTGCCATATATTTTTTTTTTAATTTTATAAAATTGACAAAACTGAAACACCAACCTACCTAAGGTTTTCGCACATATGTAAGCTTATGCCATCTTGTATATAAAAACAAAAAATTGAGAGACGGTCGTAAGCTTCTGTCAGATAAGCCTAAGATTTAAAAAATTGGTATTATAAAAAATATCCTTTCTTGATTTTTTCTTAAATTAAAAAAAAACTGTCAAAATTGCAAACCTACCCGCACAAAGCGGATTTTTATATAACGGGTGATTTTTTAAGAGGTTTAGAACTTTAAAAAAAAAAACACAAAAAATTCGAAAAAATGAATGAAATATTTATTTGAATCGATAGTTTGAACCTTGCAATTTAATGTTTAAAGATAATTTCATGCAAATGTTGACCGCGGCTGCGTCTCAGGTAGCCCATCCGCTGAGTCCAATTTTGGCATACTCTTTCACACATATCGGCCGGTATCTCACGAATGAATGCATGGATGTTGGCTTCCAGTGCGTCAATCGAAGCGGGCTTGTCCCTATAGACATTAGCCTTGACATACCCCCAAAAAAAATAATCTAATGGTGTCAAATCGCACGATCTAGGCGGCCAATTGACCGGCCCGAAACGTGAAATTAACTGTTCACCAAACTCGCCTCGCAATTGCGCCATTGTTTCGCGTGCTGTGTGGCATGTGGCACCGTCTTGTTGAAACCACATATCATGCAAGTCAAGAACTTCCATTTCGGGCAAAAAAAAGTTTGTTATCATCGCTCGGTAGCGTTCACCATTGGCAGTAACGCTGCGATTCGCATCATCTTTGAAGAAATATGGCCCAATAATGCCGCCGGCCCATAAACCGCACCAAACAGTGGCTTTTTCGGGATGCATTGGTAGCTGTTGCAATGCTTCTGGCTGATCTTCACTCCAAATGCGGCAATTATGCTTATTTACGTACCCATTCAACCAAAAATGAGCCTCATCGCTGAACACAATTTTTCGATAAAAAAGCGGATCGGACGGAGCACGAATTTTGATAGTAAAATTCAATAATTTGCAAGCGTTGTTCATTTGTAAGACGATCCATGGTTAAATTGCAAACCAAACTGAAGCTGTTTGACAGTGACACAAGGTACTAAGCACACGTCAGCTGTCAAAACCAGTGTTGCCAAAACCAAACCAGCTAAAAAATCACCCGTTATATGTTAGCTGATATCTTCTTAAATATGAAAAAAATATGTCAGACCGGACGGACGGTCGTAAGGTCCTGCCAGACGGGCCTAAAGTTTTAAAAGATGGTATTGTAAGAAATATTCTTTTTGTTTATTTTTTCTTAAATTTCAAAAAACTGTCAAAATTGCAAACCTCCTCGCACAAAGCTGATTTTTACATATATGTTAGCTGATATATTATTTATAAATATGAAAAAAATATATCACACCGGACGGACGGTCGAAAGTTCCTGCCAGACGGGCCTAAATTCTTTAAAGATGGTATTACAAAAAATATCCTTTTTTTATTAAATTTCAAAAAACTGTCAAAATTGCAAACCTACTCGCACAAAGCTGATTTTTACATATATGTCAGCTGATATATTTTTGAATATGAAAAAAAAATACATCACACAAAGTTGGTATTGTAAGAAATAGAGAAAAGGATATTTCTTATAATACTACCTTGTGAAACTTCAGGCCCATCTGGCAGGAACTTTCGACCGTCCGTCCGGTGTGATATATTTTTTTTCATAATTATTTTAAAATATATCAGCTAATATATATGTAAAAATCAGCTTTGTGCGAGTAAGTTTGCAATTTTGACAGTTTTTTGAAATTTAATAAGAAAAGGATATTTCTTGTAATACCATCTTTTAAGAATTTAGGCCCGTCTGGCAGGAACTTTCGACCGTCCGTCCGGTGTGATATATTTGTTTTCATATTTTAAAATATATCAGCTGACATATATGTAAAAATCAGCTTTGTGCGAGTAGGTTTGCAGTTTTGACAGTTTTTTGAAATTTAATAAAAAAAGGATATTTCTTGAAATACCATCTTTTAAGACTTTAGGCCCGTCTGGCAGGAATTTTCGACCATCCGTCCGGTGTGATATATGTTTTTTCATATTTAAAAATATATCAGCTAACATATATATAAAAATCAGCTTTGTGCGAGTAGGTTTGCAATTTTGACAGTTTTTTAAATTTAAGAAAAAATAAAATAAAGAATATTTCTTACAATACCATCTTTTAAAACTTTAGGCCAGTCTGGCAGGACCTTACGACCGTCCGTCCGGTCTGACATATTTTTTTTCATATTTAAGAAGATATCAGCTAACATATATATAAAAATCAGCTTTGTGCGAGTAGGTTTGCAATTTTGACAGTTTTTTTTTTAATTTAAGAAAAAATCAAGAAAGGATATTTTTTATAATACCAATTTTTTAAATCTTAGGCTTGCCTGACAGAAGCTTTCGACCGTCTCTCAATTTTTTGTTTTTATATACAAGATGGCATAAGCTTACATATGTGCGAAAATTTTAGGTAGGTTGGTGTTTCAGTTTTGTCAATTTTATAAAATTAAAAAAAAAATATATGGCAACCCTGTGTCTACAGTAAAATAACCGTATCATAATTTGTTGACTTGATTTAATATGTATTAGTTAACGCAGTTAACGTGTTATATTTAATACCTACATCTGACTAATCAATGACGTTTTTTAATACCAACTTCAAAAACACATCTGGCAAGTTTTTTTCGTCCACGAAAACTGGTCTGGCATCTTATTTTTCATGTACAAAAAGACATAAGTTATTATAAATTCAAAAATCAGCATTCTAAAAGTAGATATGTTGCATTTGGAAGTTATTTTACATTTTGAAAAAAAAATAGGTGGCAACCCTAGAATTGCGGAAATTTTCTCAGATCTTTATTTTTTGACTAATCTGTTCACGAATAAAGAATACACTAAGTTTTAGCCTTGTACGTAACAAATTTCTCAAGTTATCCAATATGTATCTTTTATTAATCTTTAAGAGCTTTAGGCTCGTCTGGCAAGCACTTTCGACCGCCAAACCCGTCTGGCATAATTTTTTTCATGCATAAGAATGTAAAAACTAAATTATAAATAAGTGCCAGCGTTGTGCGAGTAGGTTAATTTCGACCCTTTTTTTGCATTTTGAAAAAATCAGATGGCAACCTTTCGACCGCGGCAACCCTGCCAGACCGTGGTTTTCATACTTAGCTAGTCCCAAATCAGGCATACACAAAGTTGTAGCCTTGTGTCTACTAGGTTAGTCAAAGTGGCTGGTAGCTCTTAGACTATAAACGGTCTTATCACACGTGTGCGTGTACGTGTAAAGAAGTTATCCTTTTGGTGAGTTAAAGTTCTTAGTACGTTAACACACGTCACCGACTAATACCTACACATTTTTTAATAAGAATAACAAGTTGACAGATGTATAAATGCGTAATAAAAGGTTTTTCTAAGAAAAAAGTGGTTATCGTTATTTTTAATTTTCTCAAAAAGGTACAAATCCTTTGAGCATACTGTTTTCTGTTTTTGACTAAAAAATAATAAGAGTATTGAATTGTTAAAACAAAAATTGAAGCAAATTACGTAGAGTTTTAGTTTTTCATTTTTTTTTTCAATATGTTGAAAATCATTGTTTTTAAAAACTGTTAACTAATGCTATGTTTCAATCAAAGGTTTATCTCAGTTCAGATTAAAAAAATCTTTTTGGTATTTCCACAAAAAGATTTAAAAAAGGTGAAGTGTGACAGCACCTTAGAAAATGCAAATGGTGTTTCAATTTCTTTATGAAGGGCAAGTGAGATAGAATGTTCGATTCGTGTCAAACAAAGAAAAACTGAAACCAGTCTCGAATTATTCGTTCAGCACAGGTGCGGAACCAGGAATTCAGTTTGGGGGGGTCATGAAATTTTAACATCAATAAGAACTGCTTAGCAAAAGTCCAGCTTAAGCATGGCTTCATTCCAGTCGAAGGCATGATCAGGGAGAAGCTTACGACTTAATCGGACTCCCGCTTATATGAAGCTTAAGCTAGAAATTGTAATCATCAACAAGTTTACCTTCATTTCATACTTTTCGGACAATGATGAAAATAAGAAAAACTTTTAAGATTGGAAGCGAAATTGACGAGAAAACCGTTCTTTTGAAAACTTTTTAGCAAAAGAATAGTTGACAATAATGGATTACAGAAGGGGTAATTCAAGTATCAGGTGTCAATTTGTGATGAAACAGATAGAAAAAATTGCAAAAATATGGTGGATTCCATGCCGGAAAAAAACTGCTATCAAAGCAAAAAGGAGGGTATTTTTTTATTATGTAATACTAATAAACAAAAACTTGCTTGTAACCCAAACAAAATAATTTTTTCAATTTAACAATATTTACACAAGAAAACTATATGATCATACACTAGTAAACGAAATTAAAGGAACACATTTTTTTTCAATTTTTGTTAGCGTTTTTTGAAATGCTGTATCCTTTGTGACTATAGTGGTCGTATTGAGTTGAAACAAAAAGCATTATACAGCTTTATGTTTTTTGTTTCGAGATTTGCTTGCAAACAAATTTTTTTGAAGTACCGTTATTGCGTTAAAATTATTTTATTTTTTTGAAGGTCCTCTGTGTGAAAAAATCTACTAGAATTGCGGTTTTCTTGTCATTTGGATGACGACTACTACTACGTTTAGGAACAACACAATTTGTCGCTTTACCTGGTTTGTAAGACTTTGAAGTTTTGGTGAGGAAAAACGTGAGTGCCATCGCACACGGCCCACAGTGGAACGATCAGTACAAATTTCTGGTCATGAGGTGATTTTTTTTTTTTGTGATATGAACATAGTTCTTATATGTGATATTTTGAAAACATTCCACTCTTTCATAAGCTATAAAAATTTTGTTTGTAAACATAACGGTTTTCATGAAATAATGGCTTAAATAGACACTTTTTTTCTAAGCCAAAAAAAATGTGATATTAGATATTTTTGGTTTTTCGAGTCTTTCATTCAATTTTTGAGATAACTCAATGAAATAAATTGTGTTCAACTAAGGAAGATTAGTTTAAAAAAATTAAATTAAAAAAAAATCAAATTAACGATTTGTCCATTCGAAAACACCTGTTTTTACAGTTGCTTTTAAAAAATAATATCTAGAACTTCCAACAAGCTTTTAAAAAAATGCTTGCATATGCCTGCTTTCTAATTCACCTTTAAGGAATTTTATGCTATCGGTGAGTAATATTTAACAAGAATTGGATCCGACCGGATCCGACCCCGCTAGCCTATGAGCTTTAAAAAATCTCTACCTTTTATACTGGTCATTGCTGAACATGTCTTCTTTTTTTTTTGTAACAGAAACCAAAATATACTTTTACAGTATTTTTAGGTGTGCTGAACTCGAATCCGAAGTCAGAAAAATTCTATCACCTCACGTTTCTGGCATATAACCGTTTGAAAATTGAAAATACCCGTTTTTCGCTGTTTTCGTAACAGCGCTTTAACATAACTTATGTTAAAGCGTGAGGTTACTTGTTTGAACAAGATATGTAACGGTCCCTAGAAGAACAAAATTTTTTCTTTTGAATTCCTTTCAAATCTTTCCGGTATCTCTTTTCTTCTCCGAGAAATCCATCAGATCCGAATGACGATATCGAGAGTGAAAATAGCATTTAAAGCTTATTTTTAATTTTGAATATTATTTGTTTTTTGTTTTTAAACTTACTTGAACCTTTTTTTACATTTATCTATTACATGCTCTTTATTTGGATTTAAAATTATTTATGTAAGTTTTCAGCAATTTGTATCGGGAAACAATATTTGAAATTGATTGGTTTTTAATAGCGATATAGTGTTTATTGTACGTACATATGAACATAGATTTATGTAATACATACATGCCACTATTATAAATATTCTTAAGAGGGGTATTTGAAATGTTCTTAAGAGAAAAAATATCATTTTCTCTTATGTAACAGTTGAAGCAAAGCTGATTTTCAAAATTGTGCATCATTTTGGTAAAAAATTTCTTAAATTCGAAGAAATAATCATAGTATTGGATACAATCATAAGTATCTATCTACCTTAACTATAGTTAAAACAGATAGAAAAATTGTTATAATATTTATTTTTATAGATTCAATTTTTGAAGATTTTTAAATTTATCGGTAATGGGTGTACGGATCTCAACAAAACAAATAAATTTTTTTTTAACTTGATTATTTGAGGAACAATTTAAAAAAAAAAGATGTTAGTATTTAGAATTTAAATTAGTATAGGTATGGTACACTTTAAAATTCCATTTTTCTTATGTTTGGTTTTTTTTTTCAAATGCACTTTACTAGATATGGAATCGTTACTTTATGAAATATTTTTCAATGTTTTATTAATCTATAGTATTTAACAAACACAATGGCGAAAAAATCATCAAAATCCATCCATTTATTCGAAAGTTACAGCACGATGTCCACTTTTTCAGCTTTTCGTTCCACTGTGCGGCCCCGCGCTTCGAGAACCCGGAAAGCCTCGAAAGGTCTTCCTCACATCAGTGGCCAGCGTGAGTTTCTGCCACCCGGGGCGGTGGAAAATTTTGCCGCCCCCTCCCAAATTTGTAAATATTCAAATAAAAAAAAATCGACTAATATAAACAAAAAAAAATTAATAAAATTTTTCGGCAAAGCTAAATTTATTATTTGGGTCAATATTTCAAAATATTAATATTTCAGTCTCCTTCATTTTTGAACCGAAGTACAAAATTTTACTATAAGTTTTTTAATTGGATGGCTTGAAACAAACGGGTTCTAATATTCGTTCTAGAAAAAAAAAGTTAAAAAAATTATCATAACCGCCATCTCCATTTAAACACCCAAAATGTCATTCCCCTGACGTGTTCCCAGGCCTACTTACCACACTGCCTGAATTTTAGCAACGAAATTAAAAACGATACAAAAAATCTAATGATGCAGTCTTTTTAATAATATATGCATTCTAACTAAAAAATAGTTAAATGATTTTTAGTTGCTTTATTTTTTTAAATAGGAGCTATTAAGTAAGTGTCCCCCATAAATTGTTCATTTCTATCCTACCAATGGAAATTTAAAAAAAATATATGTAGGCTCAAAATAGAAAACTGATTTTTTTGTTGTTTAACGGTACCGAATTGCCCTTAATGAAAATTGAAGTAAGAGTTTCAAAAAAACTTAGTTGTCTTTTTTATTTCAAGTTAAGGCAACGATTTTGTTTTTCGTCAAGCGAAATTGTCATTCCTCTAACGCATGTTTCTTACTAAACCGTGTGGTATAAAAATTTTACAAGCTAACTCGTCTGTGTCTTTTACAAAGACCTACATGATAAATAATATAAAACACCTAATTTTCTTACAACTTCGATTTAATTCTCATAAAACACCCTTCGGAGTCATTCCCCTAACATCATTTTTGTGTCATTCCCCTGACTTTCAAGTTATAATTATAATGATTGATTGAGTTTTAGAACTTCTGGAAGGATCAATAACATTGCATTTAAACATATTTTCAGTATTTTTAGTTGTTTTCAATTTTTAAACATTTTCTAGTTCAAAATATTATAAAATAATGTAGTTATTGCTAAAAAAATGTCTACTCTCGCAAAAACCTTGAACCACAAAAGCAAGTTCGTGCGACATAGTCGTGGATACTATTTTTAATGATAGTATTTGTTCTCTTTTTTCTTAATCCTCCTGAAACCATCCGAAAAACTAAATATCTATCAAATCACCGGAGTTAAAATACATTTTTGTCATTCCCCTGTACAAATGTCATTTCCCTGACTTAAAAAACCGTTAGAATTAATCAAATACTATGACCCCTTGTTTTAAAGTGGTAATTAAAGAGTTATTAAGAGATATAATTGTTATTCTAGCAAAATAGGTTGTTTTGAGCAAGGGTCCAATTTAGATTGAAAAATATTAGTGTTTTGAAATATTCACCCATTTATACATTTCCACTTCTTTCAAACTCCAGTTACCACGCTTGCGTCAACGTGTAATGCGGGCATAAAAGAGTTGTAGATCTTACGATTCTCTACAAAAAAGCTTAAGAAGACACTTTTTTCTAAAACTGTCTCATTTTCCGAATGAATTTTTTATAGTAATATTAATTAATGCTTTGTTTAAAGTTTTGGTCCAGAGAAAATATTGTTTATGAAAAAAATATCTCAAGTGATTTCTCTTCGTCGAACTAGAGATTTTGATTGATAGGGAAGACGAAAAGTGAGTCTCACAATTCTGTCTGTCTTTTTGTCCCTTCCGCTACAACCTAAAGTGCTGGAAGGATTTTCCTTACACTTGGTATATATTGGTTTTTGGTCATTCCCCTCATATATTTTTTTACTTCTTTTTAAACCAAAAGTAACGGTACCTGCCACTTGCCACACAATTTCCTTGAAAATAGGTCAAAATTTTGGTTTTAAAATTCTGCTTTTCAAAACTCTGTTGTTTAAAAAAAGAACCTGCTTTTCAAAATTCTGCTTTTGTATTCTGCCTAACAAAATTTTAAGAAAAAGAAAATTCTGTAAATTCTGTTTTTTATTTAGGACACAAGAATTCATGAACAAAATTAACCTAGTAGTTTTTAAGCCATATAAGTTTTTCTTCTATAACAGTTACATGAAAGATACCGTTATTTTTGGAGCTAAGAACATAAATTTTCCTTCTAGTCAAACCTTAAAAAGGTGAATCCCAAGTTTGAAGAGAATCTTTTCAAGGGCTTAAGCTCGATCGCCTTACGCGTTACGAAATTTGTATAGTTAATGTTATATTTAGTAGTTCGGCCATACAGAGTTGTTGATTGTGGGTTTTTAAATGATTTTTAGGGAAAGGCCATAATCATTATATTTTTCTTAAGTAAATATTGACGCTAACCCTCAGCGTGTGCAGTTGACATAAAACAAACTGTCGCCTTACAGAGAAAAACTGGTAATTCCTTTTTTCATTAAAAAAATTCCCACCCAAAAGTGTTCAGAATTTTGAATTTATTCTCGTTGTTACTAAAATTCAATCAAATTGAAAATATTTTAAAGATTTTTGAGTTTAATAACCATCTATAACTATCAAAACAAATCTGAATTTAGCGGATAGCGGCTTTTCACTCTAAACGTCTAAGCTGACGAAATATGCAAGCCTCTTCGAGCTGCAAAAATGTTTTTATTTTTATTCATTCCGATATGCTTCGGTTCATTAATGTTCTGTTATAATTCGCTGTTCCTATAATTCTGTTTTATGAAATTCTGCAAATAATGAAAAAAGTGGTTTGGAAAATTTTATATTATTTGCAGAATTTTGTTTAGGGAATTATCAAAAACAGAATTTTGAAAAGCAGAATTATGATAAATTGAATTTTGAAAACAGAATTTCTCCTCAGCCAGAGTTTTGACCCCAACCCAATTTTTTTTAACAATTTTACCAAATCTTATTTTTCTGAAAAACATCTCAACAGAAATGATTTTGGTTTTCTTGAAAACTTTGTGACTGATTTTAATCAAAAATTAAAAAGAAAAAGCTCAAAAACTACATTTTCTTCACCCAGAGAAAAAACATGTGTAAAATTAGCCTATTCGCCTTAGGTAAAATATTTTGTATGGAACTTATTTTTCGAGCATAACTTTGCCTAGTTCTAAGCAAAATTATGTACGTCCTCGGTAACGTGAAATAGGCTAATTCTCCTTAGATTGCTTAGGTAAATTATTTTGTATGGATGTTATTTTCCTAGCATAACTTTGCCTAGGACTAAGGCAATATTTTTCTCCTAGGCAACGTACAAATAAGCTAATTTGCCTTAGAAATCTAAGGTAAAGCTATTTTTGTATGAATTTTACCTAACTTACATAAATTTTCCCAAGCCTAAGGCAATTTATGTACGTCCTAGGTAAAGTAAAATAGGCTGACTTACCTTAGATGACTAAGGTAAACATCGGCTTGCATAACTTTGCCAAGAACTAAGGCAATTTGTGTAAGTCCTTGGTAAATTAAAATAGGCTAACTTACCTTAAACAAATAAGGTAAATGTCGACGAACATAACTTTGCCGAGAACTAAGGCAATGTCTTTGCCCTAGGTAAAGTGGAATAGGCTAATTTGCCTTAGATACCTTAGGTAAACGTTGGCTAGCATAACTTTGCCCAGAACTAAGGCATTTTATGTACGTCCTAGGTAACGTGAAATAGGCTAATTTACCTTAAATAACTAAGGTGTTTTGCTTTTTTTCATGTTATTTGACTAGCCTAACTTTGCCCAGAAATAAGGCAAATTATTTACGTCCTAGGTAACGTGAAATAGGTTAAATTGCGTTACTTTGCCTAGAACTAAGGCAATTTATGTACGTCCTCGGTAAATTAAAATAGGCTAATTTACCTTAAAAACTAAGGCAAGAGGATTTTTTTTGGACGAGCATAACTTTGCCTAGAACTAAGGCAATTTATGTACGTCCTCGGTAAATTAAAATAGGCTAATTTACCTTAAAAACTAAGGCAAAAGGATTTTTTTGGACGAGCATAACTTTGCCTAGAACTAAGGCAATTTATGTACGTCCTCGGTAAATTAAAATAGGCTAATTTACCTTAAAAACTAAGGCAAAAGGATTTTTTTTGGACGAGCATAACTTTGCCTAGAACTAAGGCAATTTATGTACGTCCTCGGTAAATTAAAATAGGCTAATTTACCTTAAAAACTAAGGCAAAAGGATTTTTTTTGGACGAGCACAACTTTGCCTAGAACTAAGGCAATTTATGTACGTCCTCGGTAAATTAAAATAGGCTAATTTACCTTAAAAACTAAGGCAAGAGGATTTTTTTTGGACGAGCATAACTTTGCCTAGAACTAAGGCAATTTATGTACGTCCTCGGTAAATTAAAATAGGCTAATTTACCTTAAAAACTAAGGCAAGAGGATTTTTTTTGGACGAGCATAACTTTGCCTAGAACTAAGGCAATTTATGTACGTCCTCGGTAAATTAAAATAGGCTAATTTACCTTAAAAACTAAGGCAAGAGGATTTTTTTTGGACGAGCATAACTTTGCCTAGAACTAAGGCAATTTATGTACGTCCTCGGTAAATTAAAATAGGCTAATTTACCTTAAAAACTAAGGCAAGAGGATTTTTTTTGGACGAGCATAACTTTGCCTAGAACTAAGGCAATTTATGTACGTCCTCGGTAAATTAAAATAGGCTAATTTACCTTAAAAACTAAGGCAAAAGGATTTTTTTTGGACGATCATAACTTTGCCTAGAACTAAGGCAATTTATGTACGTCCTCGGTAAATTAAAATAGGCTAATTTACCTTAAAAACTAAGGCAAAAGGATTTTTTTTGGACGAGCATAACTTTGCCTAGAACTAAGGCAATTTATGTACGTCCTCGGTAAATTAAAATAGGCTAATTTACCTTAAAAACTAAGGCAAAAGGATTTTTTTTGGACGAGCATAACTTTACCTAGAACTAAGGCAATTTATGGTCGTCCTCGGTAAATTAAAATAGGCTAATTTACCTTAAAAACTAAGGCAAGAGGATTTTTTTTGGACGAGCATAACTTTGCCTAGAACTAAGGCAATTTATGTACGTCCTCGGTAAATTAAAATAGGCTAATTTACCTTAAAAACTAAGGCAAGAGGATTTTTTTTGGACGAGCATAACTTTGCCTAGAACTAAGGCAATTTATGTACGTCCTCGGTAAATTAAAATAGGCTAATTTACCTTAAAAACTAAGGCAAAAGGATTTTTTTGGACGAGCATAACTTTGCCTTGAACTAAGGCAATTTATGTACGTCCTCGGTAAATTAAAATAGGCTAATTTACCTTAAAAAATAAGGCAAAAGGATTTTTTTTGGACGAGCATAACTTTGCCTAGAACTAAGGCAATTTATGTACGTCCTCGGTAAATTAAAATAGGCTAATTTACCTTAAAAACTAAGGCAAGAGGATTTTTTTTGGACGAGCATAACTTTGCCTAGAACTTAGGCAATTTATGTACGTCCTCGGTAAATTAAAATAGGCTAATTTACCTTAAAAACTAAGGCAAAAGGATTTTTTTTGGACGAGCACAACTTTGCCTAAAACTAAGGCAATTTATGTACGTCCTCGGTAAATTAAAATAGGCTAATTTACCTTAAAAACTAAGGCAAAAGGATTTTTTTGGACGAGCATAACTTTGCCTAGAACTAAGGCAATTTATGTACGTCCTCGGTAAATTAAAATAGGCTAATTTACCTTAAAAACTAAGGCAAGAGGATTTTTTTTGGACGAGCATAACTTTGCCTAGAACTAAGGCAATTTATGTACGTCCTCGGTAAATTAAAATAGGCTAATTTACCTTAAAAACTAAGGCAAAAGGATTTTTTTGGACGAGCATAACTTTGCCTAGAACTAAGGCAATTTATGTACGTCCTCGGTAAATTAAAATAGGCTAATTTACCTTAAAAACTAAGGCAAGAGGATTTTTTTTGGACGAGCATAACTTTGCCTAGAACTAAGGCAATTTATGTACGTCCTCGGTAAATTAAAATAGGCTAATTTACCTTAAAAACTAAGGCAAAAGGATTTTTTTTGGACGAGCATAACTTTACCTAGAACTAAGGCAATTTATGGTCGTCCTCGGTAAATTAAAATAGGCTAATTTACCTTAAAAACTAAGGCAAGAGGATTTTTTTTTGGACGAGCATAACTTTGCCTAGAACTAAGGCAATTTATGTACGTCCTCGGTAAATTAAAATAGGCTAATTTACCTTAAAAACTAAGGCAAAAGGATTTTTTTTGGACGAGCATAACTTTACCTAGAACTAAGGCAATTTATGGTCGTCCTCGGTAAATTAAAATAGGCTAATTTACCTTAAAAACTAAGGCAAGAGGATTTTTTTTGAACGAGCATAACTTTGCCTAGAACTAAGGCAATTTATGTACGTCCTCGGTAAATTAAAATAGGCTAATTTACCTTAAAAACTAAGGCAAGAGGATTTTTTTTGGACGAGCATAACTTTGCCTAGATCTAAGGCAATTTATGTACGTCCTCGGTAAATTAAAATAGGCTAATTTACCTTAAAAACTAAGGCAAAAGGATTTTTTTGGACGAGCATAACTTTGCCTAGAACTAAGGCAATTTATGTACGTCCTCGGTAAATTAAAATAGGCTAATTTACCTTAAAAACTAAGGCAAGAGGATTTTTTTTGGACGAGCATAACTTTGCCTAGAACTAAGGCAATTTATGTACGTCCTCGGTAAATTAAAATAGGCTAATTTACCTTAAAAACTAAGGCAAGAGGATTTTTTTTGGACGAGCATAACTTTGCCTAGAACTAAGGCAATTTATGTACGTCCTCGGTAAATTAAAATAGGCTAATTTACCTTAAAAACTAAGGCAAAAGGATTTTTTTTGGACGAGCATAACTTTGCCTAGAACTAAGGCAATTTATGTACGTCCTCGGTAAATTAAAATAGGCTAATTTACCTTAAAAACTAAGGCAAAAGGATTTTTTTTGGACGAACATAACTTTGCCTAGAACTAAGGCAATTTATGTACGTCCTCGGTAAATTAAAATAGGCTAATTTACCTTAAAAACTAAGGCAAAAGGATTTTTTTGGACGAGCATAACTTTGCCTAGAACTAAGGCAATTTATGTACGTCCTCGGTAAATTAAAATAGGTTAATTTACCTTAAAAAATAAGGCAAAAGGAATTTTTTTGGACGAGCATAACTTTGCCTAGAACTAAGGCAATTTATGTACGTCCTCGGTAAATTAAAATAGGCTAATTTACCTTAAAAACTAAGGCAAGAGGATTTTTTTTGGACGAGCATAACTTTGCCTAGAACTAAGGCAATTTATGTACGTCCTCGGTAAATTAAAATAGGCTAATTTACCTTAAAAACTAAGGCAAAAGGATTTTTTTTGGACGAGCACAACTTTGCCTAAAACTAAGGCAATTTATGTACGTCCTCGGTAAATTAAAATAGGCTAATTTACCTTAAAAACTAAGGCAAAAGGATTTTTTTGGACGAGCATAACTTTGCCTAGAACTAAGGCAATTTATGTACGTCCTCGGTAAATTAAAATAGGCTAATTTACCTTAAAAACTAAGGCAAGAGGATTTTTTTTGGACGAGCATAACTTTGCCTAGAACTAAGGCAATTTATGTACGTCCTCGGTAAATTAAAATAGGCTAATTTACCTTAAAAACTAAGGCAAAAGGATTTTTTTTGGACGAGCATAACTTTACCTAGAACTAAGGCAATTTATGGTCGTCCTCGGTAAATTAAAATAGGCTAATTTACCTTAAAAACTAAGGCAAAAGGATTTTTTTGGACGAGCATAACTTTGCCTAGAACTAAGGCAATTTATGTACGTCCTCGGTAAATTAAAATAGGCTAATTTACCTTAAAAACTAAGGCAAAAGGATTTTTTTGGACGAGCATAACTTTGCCTAGAACTAAGGCAATTTATGTACGTCCTCGGTAAATTAAAATAGGCTAATTTACCTTAAAAACTAAGGCAAGAGGATTTTTTTTGGACGAGCATAACTTTGCCTAGAACTAAGGCAATTTATGTACGTCCTCGGTAAATTAAAATAGGCTAATTTACCTTAAAAACTAAGGCAAAAGGATTTTTTTTGGACGAGCATAACTTTACCTAGAACTAAGGCAATTTATGGTCGTCCTCGGTAAATTAAAATAGGCTAATTTACCTTAAAAACTAAGGCAAAAGGATTTTTTTGGACGAGCATAACTTTGCCTAGAACTAAGGCAATTTATGTACGTCCTCGGTAAATTAAAATAGGCTAATTTACCTTAAAAACTAAGGCAAAAGGATTTTTTTGGACGAGCATAACTTTGCCTAGAACTAAGGCAATTTATGTACGTCCTCGGTAAATTAAAATAGGCTAATTTACCTTAAAAACTAAGGCAAGAGGATTTTTTTTGGACGAGCATAACTTTGCCTAGAACTAAGGCAATTTATGTACGTCCTCGGTAAATTAAAATAGGCTAATTTACCTTAAAAACTAAGGCAAAAGGATTTTTTTTGGACGAACATAACTTTGCCTAGAACTAAGGCAATTTATGTACGTCCTCGGTAAATTAAAATAGGCTAATTTACCTTAAAAACTAAGGCAAAAGGATTTTTTTTGGACGAGCATAACTTTGCCTAGAACTAAGGCAATTTATGGTCGTCCTCGGTAAATTAAAATAGGCTAATTTACCTTAAAAACTAAGGCAAGAGGATTTTTTTTGGACGAGCATAACTTTGCCTAGAACTAAGGCAATTTATGTACGTCCTCGGTAAATTAAAATAGGCTAATTTACCTTAAAAACTAAGGCAAAAGGATTTTTTTTGGACGAACATAACTTTGCCTAGAACTAAGGCAATTTATGTACGTCCTCGGTAAATTAAAATAGGCTAATTTACCTTAAAAACTAAGGCAAAAGGATTTTTTTTGGACGAACATAACTTTGCCTAGAACTAAGGCAATTTATGTACGTCCTCGGTAAATTAAAATAGGCTAATTTACCTTAAAAACTAAGGCAAGAGGATTTTTTTTGGACGAGCATAACTTTGCCTAGAACTAAGGCAATTTATGTACGTCCTCGGTAAATTAAAATAGGCTAATTTACCTTAAAAACTAAGGCAAAAGGATTTTTTTTGGACGAGCATAACTTTGCCTAGAACTAAGGCAATTTATGTACGTCCTCGGTAAATTAAAATAGGCTAATTTACCTTAAAAACTAAGGCAAAAGGATTTTTTTTGGACGAACATAACTTTGCCTAGAACTAAGGCAATTTATGTACGTCCTCGGTAAATTAAAATAGGCTAATTTACCTTAAAAACTAAGGCAAAAGGATTTTTTTGGACGAGCATAACTTTGCCTAGAACTAAGGCAATTTATGTACGTCCTCGGTAAATTAAAATAGGTTAATTTACCTTAAAAAATAAGGCAAAAGGAATTTTTTTGGACGAGCATAACTTTGCCTAGAACTAAGGCAATTTATGTACGTCCTCGGTAAATTAAAATAGGCTAATTTACCTTAAAAACTAAGGCAAGAGGATTTTTTTTTGGACGAGCATAACTTTGCCTAGAACTAAGGCAATTTATGTACGTCCTCGGTAAATTAAAATAGGCTAATTTACCTTAAAAACTAAGGCAAAAGGATTTTTTTTGGACGAACATAACTTTGCCTAGAACTAAGGCAATTTATGGTCGTCCTCGGTAAATTAAAACAGGCTAATTTACCTTAAAAACTAAGGCAAAAGGATTTTTTTTGGACGAGCATAACTTTGCCTAGAACTAAGGCAATTTATGTACGTCCTCGGTAAATTAAAATAGGCTAATTTACCTTAAAAACTAAGGCAAGAGGATTTTTTTTGGACGAGCATAACTTTGCCTAGAACTAAGGCAATTTATGTACGTCCTCGGTAAATTAAAATAGGCTAATTTACCTTAAAAACTAAGGCAAAAGGATTTTTTTTGGACGAACATAACTTTGCCTAGAACTAAGGCAATTTATGTACGTCCTCGGTAAATTAAAATAGGCTAATTAACCTTAAAAACTAAGGCAAAAGGATTTTTTTTGGACGAGCATAACTTTGCCTAGAACTAAGGCAATTTATGTACGTCCTCGGTAAATTAAAATAGGCTAATTTACCTTAAAAACTAAGGCAAAAGGATTTTTTTTGGACGAGCATAACTTTACCTAGAACTAAGGCAATTTATGGTCGTCCTCGGTAAATTAAAATAGGCTAATTTACCTTAAAAACTAAGGCAAGAGGATTTTTTTTGGACGAGCATAACTTTGCCTAGAACTAAGGCAATTTATGTACGTCCTCGGTAAATTAAAATAGGCTAATTTACCTTAAAAACTAAGGCAAGAGGATTTTTTTTGGACGAGCATAACTTTGCCTAGAACTAAGGCAATTTATGTACGTCCTCGGTAAATTAAAATAGGCTAATTTACCTTAAAAACTAAGGCAAAAGGATTTTTTTGGACGAGCATAACTTTGCCTAGAACTAAGGCAATTTATGTACGTCCTCGGTAAATTAAAATAGGCTAATTTACCTTAAAAACTAAGGCAAGAGGATTTTTTTTGGACGAGCATAACTTTGCCTAGAACTAAGGCAATTTATGTACGTCCTCGGTAAATTAAAATAGGCTAATTTACCTTAAAAACTAAGGCAAAAGGATTTTTTTTGGACGAGCATAACTTTACCTAGAACTAAGGCAATTTATGGTCGTCCTCGGTAAATTAAAATAGGCTAATTTACCTTAAAAACTAAGGCAAGAGGATTTTTTTTGGACGAGCATAACTTTGCCTAGAACTAAGGCAATTTATGTACGTCCTCGGTAAATTAAAATAGGCTAATTTACCTTAAAAACTAAGGCAAGAGGATTTTTTTTGGACGAGCATAACTTTGCCTAGAACTAAGGCAATTTATGTACGTCCTCGGTAAATTAAAATAGGCTAATTTACCTCAAAAACTAAGGTAAAAGTATTTTTCTTGGACGAGCATAACTTTGCCTAGAACTAAGGTAGTTTATGTTCGTTGTAGGGTAACTTAAAAAGAAAAATGACCTAAGAAACTAAGGGTATTTTTCCCGCCAAATTTTTTTATGTGGCAGAATTGGCGACAAGGGCGTCACAGCTTTTTCATCAGAGAGTACAACCGCATACATTATTCTAATGTGACAAAGGCGTAGGAACTTTTTCGATTACATGAGGCAAACTCATTTCAGAAGCAATTTAACTTATCTTTACATTTATTTTTGTAAACATATATTTGTATTCATATTTATTTGAATTGACCTCTGTATTATATTTTTTTTTTAAGTAATATTGCTGCCATTTGCTTGAGTGACATTATTTTTATTTTAAACATGCACCTTCAAATCTTTTCTTATATGGACATAATAGATAATTATTTTTCTTATGTGTTTTTTTAACAATGACCCTTAACTGAGAAGGATTTTAACTTTTGTTTACACATAAATTCATGAGCCTGTCTTTGATTTTTGATTTCCTTTTGAAGTCTTTACTCTTGCTTTCACTTCTTTTAGTTTGGTTTAGCTGATCAGTGAAATATGAAAAGTAAAATGGAGTCCCTACAAAGCAAAATCTAACAAATCTTTTTTACAAACATAAAATTATTAAAATAATGATCTTCAATTTTATGCCAGATAGATCATCATTTCTGTTTTTTTTTCAATAAAGGTTTATTAACGATAATAAGCTGTGAACAGCTTCGCTCTGAGGGCGACAAACGACAGAGCGATCTGATCCACAAGAAAATATTAAACTAAACGAGGTTGTATGTTTGCAGTGACATAAGCTGCGTTTTATTATCTCCGGGTCTGGGTCGAAGTTATCTTTTAACATGTATTACAAAAACAGCATGTTATCCAGGTTTCTATCCAGGCTTATGTATTTCAGTAACCCAGATAAAAGTTTTCACTCTGACCGGCAGAGGCAGATGGCTATTAACCATTGTGAATGATGGCAGCGATTTGTCAGCAGTGTTAAGGAAAAGAGAAGAAAAGAGACAGGATTTACATGAAAAATAAGTAAACATAAGGAAAAAAGAGACGAATATAAAGCACTGTTTTCAAACTAACTCGCTTCGATTTATTTCCACGAGTTGAACCATATGGGTAATGAGCGACTTTTCCGATTGACGTCGCTGGTTCTGCTTTCAATTCTGTTATATTATTTTATTCACTCCTGAGCCACAAGAGTTTTTGTAGCGAAATGTTCGACATTATTGACATTGTTAGTGATTAGGACATTTTGTATGAATATAATAGATGGAGGATGGAGTGTGAAAATTAAGGAGCTAGGATGTTGTCGCTCAATATATGGTCAGTTGTCGCTTGAGCTTGTCACTTTATCGCTCACTGCCTGGCCTTAAGGCTTTTATTATTGTTTTAAAATTTGATGTAAAAATACATCAATGGTTAACATGATGACAAAATGTCGAAAAAATTTCGGAATTAATCTACTTCTTTCTTATAGATCGATAAATCAAGCTAAATAATATCTTGCGCCCGCGATCTTGTATACCATAAAGAGTACTAAGCCATTCGGAATTTTACACTACAAATTTGGGAAATCGGGATTTTGCAATTAGTTATATATATCTAAGCCAATCCTACTTTTTCATTATCCATTGTCTGTCTTACTCAAGCACATTGACTTTATCAATATGTCTCCCACGTTCCACGTTTTTTAAGCCGCAGTGACAGAAAATCGCAAGTGCGTTTCTAGCCTTAGGCTAGGACCGCACTTGCGATTTCAATCGCGCGACTGTTTAGTCGCTAGAAATAGAACACGTGAATTTTAATAAGAATGAACGCACATGCGACCTGGAAATCGCGACGATTAAAAGTCGAAAGTTTGTTCCATTTTTCTGGCGATGCGATTGTCGAAAGTTAAAATGAAACAAACGGACTTAGATGGTTGTGCTCGGACTTGCGATTTAAAATAGCGCGACTAAAAAATCGTAGTCGCAACTAGAAAAAATTATACACGCACTTGCGATTTTCAAACGTACGATTATTTAGCCGCAAGAAATGAGACACATGGTTTTAAATGTGAATGCACACATATGCGACTTTAAAATCGCAGCGATTAAAAAAATGGAACCAGATCTATTTTTTGAGCGTTTTTTCTATCGCGAAATTAAATAAACGCATGTGCGTGCATTCATATTAAAAGCTTTATGTTCTATTTCTTGCGACTAAAAAATCGCGCGATAGATAGCCGCAAGTGCGTGCATGGCAATTATTTGTTGCGACACCGATTTTTTAATCGCACCGACTGAAAATCGCAAGTGCGGTCCTAGCCTTAAAACCATGTTTATTAGGCTAGGACCACACTTGCGATTTCTATCGTGCGATTTTTTGGTCGCCAGAAATGTAACACATGAATTTGAATAAGAATGAACGTACAAGCTACCTAGAAATCGCAACGATTAAAAGTCAAAAATTTGTTCCACTATTCTGTCGAAAGTTAACATGAAACAAACGGACTTAGATGCTCACACTTGCGATTTAAAATAGTGCGACCACAAAATTGTAGTCGTAGCTAGAAAAAATCATGCACGCACTTGTGATTTTAAATCGTACGATTATTTAGCCGCAAGATATGCGATTTTAAAATTGCAGCGATTATAAAAATGGATCCAAATCTATTTTTGAGCGTTTGTACTGTCGCAAAATTTAATAGACCCATGTGCGTGCATTCATATTAAAAGCTCTAAGGCTAGGACCGCACTTGCGATTTCAATCGCGCGACTGTTTAGTCGCTAGAAATAGTACACATGAATTTTAATAAGAATGAACGCACATGCAACCTGGAAATCGCGACGATTAAAAGTCGAAAATTTGTTCCATTTTTCTGGCGATGCGATTGTCGAAAGTTAAAATGAAACAAACGGACTTAGATGGTTGTGCTCGCACTTGCGATTCAAAATAGCGCGACTAAAAAATCGTAGTCGCAACTAGAAAAAATTATACACGCACTTGCGATTTTCAAAAGTACTATTATTTAGCCGCAAGAAATGAGATATATGGTTTTAAATGTGAATGCACACATATGCGACTTTAAAATCGCAGCGATTAAAAAAATGGAATCAGATCTATTTTTTGAGCGTTTTTTCTGTCGCGAAATTAAATAGAAGCATGTGCGTGCATTCATATTAAAAGCTTTATGTTCTATTTCTTGCGACTAAAAAATCGCGCGATAGATAGCTGCAAGTGAGTGCATGGCAATTATTTGTTGCGACACCGATTTTTTAATCGCACCGACTGAAAATCGCAAGTGCGGTCCTAGCCTAAGTTCTAGATTTTGCGACTTAAAAATCGTGCGATAGATAGCCGCTAGTGAGTGCATGGCAATTATTAGTTGCGATCCCGATTTTTTAATCGCACCGACTGAAAATCGCAAGTGCGGTCCTTACCTTATGCTAGAAACGTACTTTCGATTTTCAGTCGGTGAGATTCAAAAATTGGGATCGCAACAAAATGTTGCCATGTACTTGCACTTGCTGCTATCTATTGCGCAATTCCTTATTCGCAAAATATACAACATACGACTTTTTATGTGAATGCAATGACATGTGTCAAAGCAATCGCAATGATTAATAATGCATATTATCTTGTTGATGATTATACTAAAACGAACTTGTGGTTTTCTGTCAATACGATCAAAATGTTATTGCTATCCACTCACTTGTGGTTGTCTGTAGCGCGATTATATACAAAGCGTTGAAAATAGATCTGGTTTCATTTTTGTGATCGCTGCAATTTTAAAGTCGCGTATGCCTGCATTCACATTAAAAACCATATTTCTCATTTCTTGCGGCTAAATAGTCCTACGATTGAAAATGACAAGCGCGTGTATGATTTTTTCTAGCTACGACCACGATTTTGTGGTCGCACTGTTTTAAATCGCAAGTGTGAGCACAAACACCTTAGTACGGTTGTTTTATTTTAACTTTCGACAATCGCATCGCCAGAAAAATGGAACAAATTTTTGACTTTTAACCGTAGCGATTTCTCGGTAGCATGTGCGTTCATTCTCATTTGAATTTATGTGTTCTATTTCTGGTGGCTAAATAGTCTCGCAATTGAAATCACAAGTGCAGTCCTAGCCTTATTTCTTGCGGGGATTGAAAATCACAAGTACGTTTGTCACTTTTTCTAGTTACTAGATCGATTTTTCGAGTCGAACTATTTTTAATCGCATGTGTGAGTACAAACATGAAAATACATTCGATTCATTTCAAATATTGCCTGGATAATGATAATTTTTGTCGACTATTAGGCTAGGGCCGCACTTGCGATTTCAATCACGCGACTGTTAAGTAAGCAGAAATAGAATACATGTATTTAAATACGAATGAACGGACATGCTACCGAGAAATAACGACGATTTAAAGTCGAACATTTGTTCCACTTTTCTGGCGATGTGATTGTCAAAACTTAAAATGAAACAAACAAACTTAGATGGTAGTGCTCACACTTGCGATTTAAAATAGCGCGACTAAAAACTCTTAGTCGCAACTAGAAAAATCATACACGCACTTTTTAATCTAACGATTATTTAGCCGCAAGAAATGAGACACATGGTTTTAAATGTGAAATCGCAGCGATTAAAAAAATGAAACCAGATCTATTCTTTGAGCGTTTTTACTGTCGCAAAATTAAATAGACGCATGTGCGTGAATTCATATTAAAAGCTTTATGTTCTATTTCTTGCGACTAAAAAATTGTTCGATATATAACCGCAAGTGAGTGCATGGCAATTATTTGTTGCGATCCCGATTTTTTAATCGCACCGACTGAAAGTCGCAAGTGCGGTCCAAGCCTTAACCGTCGCGACTTAAACTAATTTTTTATTGCGATTAAATAGTAGTACGATCGGAATTACAGGTGCAGGCCTAACCATGGAAAATTAAGTGTTTTCGCTGTTTTTGGGGCTATGTAGCATACCGAGTTCATTTTTCTCAACAAAATTTGCAATGATTCCTGAACTAACTTATTTTCTTCTTCAAAAACCAATTTTAATTATCGCAAGGTCTTGTATATTGTCCGAGAAATCCTTAACTAAATTTTAGTTTTTTTTTCGATTTTTGAGGTTATGTTTCAACGCCAAGTAGTTTTTTTCAACAAAGTTTGAAACCATACCTCAAAATATTAATCTATTTTTCTTCAAAATTCAGTTTTAATTTATTTTTAGATGATGTAAGGGCAAGTGAAGACTAAAAACTACAAATTTCACATAGATTAAAAAATATTATCCGAAAGATTTTAACTAAATTTTAAAGAAAAAGATAGGTACTTTCAGAAATAATTTCAGATTTTCTTCAAAAAAATCTCTCGTTGTTACATAACCTCAAAAATAAAGAAAAAACGTGCAGATGGTGGAAACTGAATGACGGATTTGGACTCAGCGCCAAAAATTACTTTTATAATGACTTTAATTTTCCCCGTTAAAAATTTTGATAACCTCTGTAAATGTTTTTAGTATCCTAAATTTCATAGTTTCTTTCTTCTGTATTGAGTTTCTGAACGCAGTTGTATCGTCAAAATCTTGTGTGATGTTACTTTTATGGAATAAAAGAACGCCAAAAGTTAAAAATTGCTTTCGAAGTGAGCTTTTTGGAGAAAAAGAACGCACCATTGTGAAATAAAACACAGTTTAACCACAAGTCCCGTTAACTGTGTAGTATTACCTTAAGTATAAGGTAATTTTATGTAAGGACTAGGGCAATATTCCCGCCAACGATCGCTAGAAGTTAACTTTTACCAAGGCCTAAGCTAACTTTACCTAGGGATGATTAATATTACCTTAGGTATAAGCTGATTTTACTAAGCACTAGGGCAATGTTCCCGCAAAACTTCTCTGCTAGTGAAACTTTTACCTAGGCCTGAGCTAACTTTACCTATCCTTATGTGATTTGTCCCCGTTGACTGAGCTATATTACCTTAGTTCTTACGTGATTTTGTGTTAGATCTAAGGTAAATTATTTTTCTAACTATGATATTTTGTAGGATTAGCGTCGATTTTCATCAGTTAGTTGGTTTGTAGTTTTCAAGGTGTAAAGTCGTAATTTTGAATTATAGAAAAACCTCAAATAACTTAAAAATATTGTTAAAAAAAATAAGTGATTGCATAGTACTGAAAAACGAAAACATCAACTTTTGAATATCAAATACAATAAAACGTTTTGGATTATTCCATAGTAAGTTGGTATCTATATCTACCTACATTATTAACAAAAAAAGCTGGGGAACAAAAGGAATATCCGTGTACAATTTACTTTTTTGTTCATTTTCAAAAAGGAATTATATACCAAATTTAAGCCATCTTATTCAAAGATTTAATGGAAAATATCCGCTTTTGTTCGCCAGCTTCTTATACTAAATTTGTATTATATCACTCAGAGAAAAAATAGTTATTAATCACAACTTTTTGGTTTTCCATATGCGATTTGTTAAAAAAAAATATTTGCGCTTTATCTTCATAAATTTTCCTTTAATTTTCATTAATTGTGAAATATTACCTTAGGTATAAGGTGATTTCACGTAAGCACTAGGGCAAGTGCCCGCAAAAAATCTCCACTAGTGAAACATTTACCTAAGCCTGATGTAAGTTTACCTATCCTCTTATGTGATTTTTCCTCTGATTCCCTTTAATTGTGTTGTATTACCTTAGTTCTTACGTGATTTTGCGTTAGATCTAAGGTATAAGCATGTAAATCCTTTTTTAAATGCCGATGTCTTATGCGATAAGCGTCGGTTTTCATCATCATTGGTTCTTTGCTTTCATAAAGCAAACCTGTATTAATAACTTGTATTACTTTTTTAACTTAAAATTTACTTATGTCAGTCGTTTTTTCTTCAAAAGTGCAAGGTGAATTCTCTAAGTTTTTTAAATACAAACAATAACAAAGTATTTGTATTCATTTTATAAGTTCACTTTATACAGTTTTCCCCGCTTAGGTGCACAGACCATTTGTCGGATTTCGTTGATGGAAAATCAACTTAACGATAATAATCGGGGAATACTGTATGTGTATATTATTGTGAATAAAATCCAATTCAAATGAAGACATCAAAAGATTTACAAAAAGATTTTCATCGTATTTTGGGCTTACATAAATTAATTGAATAATGTTTGTTTGCAAAAAAAAAATTGTTTTTCTTGCCACCAAAATAGTAGCATTTCATTTTCTTCTTTTTCACACCAGAACAAATATTTTTTAGAACAGTGTCCTCCGCTTAATTGCACCAACCATTCGTTCGTTACACCAATTAACCGTATAGTATTCAATTAAACAAAAAAAAACTAAATGATTTTACTTTGTTAGTTGCCAGTTTTTAATATCAATTAAGTGGAAAAATCAATTAAGCAAAGTGCAATTAAGTGGGGAATACTGTTACTAATTTTGAAAATTTCACTTAACTTCATTAAGATCAAGTTTAAAAAATATTTTATAATCACTCTTTCGTTACCTAATGTTTGTTTGTCATCTTAGCAAATTTGTACACATACTTATAAAAACTTTGTTATTTTTAGAAAGTTAGATTAATTCAAGAATCAAGAATCAAAAGCAATGACAAGAACAGTTTAAATTATCGATTAGTAATTAAATAATAAGAAAATTCAATAAACAAAAGACATCGACTAGTTCAAATTAACTTATATCAGTAAAGTTGATAAAGTTTCAAAGTAACGAAGAGTACCTACCTATAATTTTGCTAAAGTAAATTCAAGAAAATATAAGTAATGAAAAAAAAAGATTTAATCATTGATTAGTAATTAACTCATAAGAAAAAATTCAGTCAACTTAAAGAGTAACGAAGAACAGTTGTAATTTTGTTAAAGTAAATTCAAGAAAAAAAAATATTGAAAAGAATAGTTGATCATCGATTAGTTAATTTACTCATATGGAATTTCAGTAAAATCAAACAGTTACGAAAGAATAACAATTTTTAAAGCAAATTAAAGAAAACAAAAGTGACGAAAAGTGTAAGTTTACTTATTCACTTTAATACTACATTTTCATTATAGCCGAAATGAGGTTATTTCGCAAAATTTGAAATAAACAGATTTTGTTTATTACATTTTCTATTTATGTTTTTTTGTAGATCAATTTTTGACATTCTCAAACCACAGCTTTTCCATGACTTTAAAATGAATTCCAATTTGATATTTTTGTAAGATTTTCATTTAACTTTTAACCTTATCTTGAGCATTTCGGGTTTAAATTATCCAATTTTGAATTGTTTAATATGTATGGGTAATATAATTGGGAATCAAATCTATAAATTTTAAGCCAAATAACCTCATTTGCCCTGGAGAAACTGTAGTATTAATTGTGATTTTTTCTTAGAGGCCACTACACGATAAAAAGATGTCATTTTGACCATTATTCTTACTTTAACTGGTAGATGATTTGTTTTTGGAAATTAGTTTTCTTAGTGTATTTATATAATTTATTTAATTGGCATATCAATTCTACATTAAAAACAAAAAGTTACTAAACAGGCATAGTTTTACAAACAATTGTTGACATTTTCGAAGAAAAAGAACGCAACCACAATGAAGCGAGTAACATAACATAAACAAGTCTTATATTATGCGAATTTACAAGAAATTTCAGGTCAACAAACACACCTATTATTATAAACTACAGAGTATACCTAACTGAACGAACTCATTTTTCAATTTTTATAAGTTGCACGCTTGGCTTTTCAAATTTACAGTTTCTATTACAAATCCATCCGATCCATGCGTCGCGAATATAATCGATTAAAAAAGTTTAAATTATCAATAAATTTATTCGGTTTTCCAAGTTTTTTTCTTCAAATAAGGAATTTAGTGAACAGTGGGACAAAAATCTATGAAAAAAGGGAAAGGTATGTGCATATTTATTAAATTAGTTAACTCTTTTTTTGTTTGAGGAGCTGACGAACAATTTGTAATTTGTCCACGCCAAATTTGTATGTGTTTTTTTGAGCTTTTTGTGGTTCAAAAAAATCATATTCATAGAGTTTCCAAACCTACTAAACAAAATGAATTTACATAGAAACCTTTTTATAGATTTAGTTTTATACGCAATCAAGCAACAAGTTAGCTATTGCTCGCCAGCTCCTCAATTGTTATACCTATCTTAAAAGTTACAAGATACAAGAAACTGAGGTGCTGTGCAACAAAAGACGACCTCCCCACAGAATTTCGTAAGATCATATTGTTCACCAGCTCCACAAATTTAAACTACCTTTAATTTTATTTATAATTACCCAATTGATTATGTATATCTGTAGGTACTTTGGCTATAAAAGCGCCAATGTCCAATTTGAAACTCTTTGAGAAATCGAAAATTGTGTCTTTTAATTGCTTTAAATGCCCATTTCTTTTGAAAATGAAACTTTCTATAACCATCAGTATCTTGTTAAGAAACAATTGGAGCACATTGGCCATTATTACATTCATAAAACTCCATCCGCTAAGTCAAATAGTGTACTTAAGTCAATATAGTACAAAATGGACATGGACACTTTTAGAACCAAGGTACAGATATCAAAGCCCCAGAGTATAGGGATGAGCTTCCATCCAGAAAAGTCAAAATTTGATTTTTGGTTGGAGTGTACATATGGACATGTTATTTTTTAGTGAGAGTTCGAATAAGAATCGTATTTATTCTTGACTGCAATTCCATCCCAGATAAAAGGTATATAAATCTTAAGATTCTTACTGAAATTCTCAAGAAAAAGGCATTTGCAAGTTTGAATTTGAGTTATTGGTTCAACATTTTGATATTTTGTTGGAGTATACATAAGAAACTTTAGTGACCATTCGAAAATAAAATCGTAATTGTTCTTGGATGTCACTGTTAAAGGTTGTATCTTATAGAAAAAAAAGTTTATACATTACTTGATACTTATTTGAATGCTCTAAGAAGTAGAATTTTCCAATTTGAGTTTGAGCCAGCGGTCAGAAATTTGGCTTCTGGTTAGAATTAAAAAATAATGCATCACAAGATTCTTATTCAAATTTTATAGAAGGTAGCATTTGCAAGCTTGAATAGTCAGTGATTCATAATTTTGATATTTTGTTGGAATATAGGTAATTGACAATTCGAAAAAGAATCGTTATTGTACTTGGATGTCGCTCTTAGAGAATTTATCTTTGAAAATAGCTTATACATCCATTGAATTCTCTGGCGTAAGAAGTTACACTGTAAAAATTTAAAGTTTCTTTTACAAATTCATCTGATCCACGCGTTTAAAAAAAAAAATAATAATTTAGTGAATAGTGGGACAAATGTCTATACAAAAGGGAAAGGTATGTGCATATTCATCAAATTAGTTACTAATTGTTTTCTGTTTGAGGAGCTGACAAACAATTTGTAACATTTCCACGCCAAATTTGTATGTGTTTTCATACAAATTTCTTCGAATATCCTAACTTACTAAACAAAATGAAATTACAAAGATGCCTTTTCATACATTTGGTTTTATACGCGATCAAGGAACAAGTTAGCTTTTGCTCGCCAGCTCCTCATTTTTTATATCTTAAAAGTTACATATATTTCACACACGAAATAGAGGTCCAGGTCCAGCTCCACAAATTAGTAAAAACACCTATAATTTTATTTCAAATTACCCAATTGAATATGTATATCTACACCTTGGTTCTAAAAGGGCCAATGTCCAAATTGATTCTCTTTGCGAAATCGAAAATTTTGCCTTTTAATTGCTTTAAATGCTTTTGAAAATTAAACTTTCTATAACCATCAGTATCTTGTTAAGAAACAATTGGAGCACATTGGCCATTATTACATTCGTTAAATTTCATCCGAAGTCAAATAGTGTACTTAATTTAATATTGTACAAAATGGACATTGGCACTTTTAGAACCAAGGTACAGATATTAAGACCCCAGAGTATAGAAAAAGAAAAGTCAGAATTTGACTTTTGGTTGGAATGTACATTTATATGCATGTAATTTTTTAGTGAGAGTTCGAATAAATCGTATTTATTCTTGAGTGCAATTCCATCCCAACAAAAAAGTTTATACATCTTTGGATTCTTATTCCAACTTTCAAGAAAGTGGCATTTGCAAATTTGTATTTGAGTAACTGGAGTATACCTACAAAGAAATTATAGTGACAATTCGAAAATAAATCGTAATTGTTCTTGGATTTCACAGTTAAAGTTTGTATCTTAGAAAAAAAAGTTTATTCATCCCTAGATTCTTATTTGAATTCTCTGAAAGGTTGAATTTTCCATTTTGAATTTGAGCCAGCGGTCAAAAATTTGGCTTCTGGTTTGAATGTATCTAATTTTGATGAGAATTTGAAAAAAATCGTAATTGTTTTTGCGCTTCGTTGCAAAGTATAAATCCCAGATTAAAAGTTAATACAGCATTAGCATAAGTGGTTCAACATTTTGACATTTTGTTGGAATAAAGGTAATTTGACAATTCGATAAAGAATCGTAATTGTACTTGGATGTCGCTCTTAAGGTATATATCTTAGAAAAATAGTTTATACATCCCTTGAATTCTCGTTAGGCTTTACACTCTTAGCTTTTAAAATTTACAGTTTCATTTACAAATTCATCCAGTTCTTACTTTGCGAATGTAATCGTTTAAAACAGTTTAAATAATTAATAAATACATTCGGTTTTCGAAGTTTTTTAAAATAATTTAATGAATAGTGGGACAAAAATCTACAAAAGGGAAAGGTATGTGCATATCTATTCATCAAATTAGTTATTACTTTTTTCTGTTTGAGGAGGTGACGAATAATTTGTAACTTGTCCGCTTTTTGTAGCTTTAAAAACTCATATTCATAGAATTTTTTAACCTTCTAAACAAAATGAATTTACAAAGATGCCTTTTCAAACATTTAGTTTTATTAGCAATCAAGGAACAAGTTGAAGTTAGCTTTTGCTTGCTAGCTCCTCATTTGTTATACCTATCTTAAAAGTTACAAACATATTTTTCACATAAGAAATTGAGGTGTAGCTCCACAAATTAGAAGTAACTATAATTTAATTTAAAATTAATTATTGAATACGTATATCTGTACCTTGGTTATAAAACGCCCAATGTCCAATTTGATAATTTTTTGAAATCGAAAATTTTGCCTATTAATTTTTATTTCGTTTGAAAACGAAATTTTCTATAACCATCAGTATCTTGTTAAGAAATAATTGGAGCACATTGGCCATTATTACATTCGTAAAATTTCTCCCGCTGAGTCAAATAGTGTACTTAAGCCAATATTGTACAAAATGGACATTTTTAGAACCAAGGTACAGATATCAAAGCCCCATGATATAGCTGGATAAGCATCTATCCAGAAAAGTCAGAATTGGATTTTTGGTGGACATTTATGTGCATGTAATTTTTTAGTGATGAGAGGTCGAATAAAAATCGAATTTATTCCTAAGTGCAATTCCATTTCAGCTAAAAAGTTTATACATCTTTGGATTCTTATTCAAATTTTTTCTTATCGGCTACTACACGATAAAAGATGGCATTTTGACCATTATTTTTACTTTAACTGGTTTTTGCAAGAAATTTCACGTTAACGCCTATTTATAAACTACAGAGTATAATTAAGTGAACGAACTCATTTTTCAATTATTAGAAGTTGCACGCTTGGCTTTTCAAATTTACAGTTTCTTTACAAATTCATCCGATCCATGCGTTGCGACTGTAATCGATTAAAAAAGTTTAAGTTATTAATAAATTTATTAGGTGTTCGAAGTTTTTTTCTTAAAATAAAGAATTTAGTAAATAGTGGGACAAAAATCTATAAAAAATAGGGAAAGGTATGTGCATATTTATCAAATTAGTTATTACTTTTTTTCTGTTTGAGGAGCTGACGAACAATTTGTAACTTGTCCACTCCAAATTTGTATGTATTTTTTTGGAGTTTTGTGTGGCCTTAAAAGATAATATGAATAGAAGTTCCTACCCTACTAAACAAAATGAATTTACAAAGATGCCTTTTCATAGATTTAGTTTTATACGCAATAAGGGAACAAGTTAGCTTTTCCTTGCCAACTCTTCAATTGTTATATCTTAAAAAGTTACATTACATATATTTCACATACGAAATTGAGGTTCTGTGCAACAAAATGAGGACCTCCCCACAGAATTTTGTAAGATCTTTGTTCACCAGCTACACAAATTTAAACTACCTGTAATTATATTTCAAATTACCCTTTTGATGATGTGTATCTGGTATTTTGTTTGAATTTGAGCTAGTCGTTCAATATTTTGTTGAAATATAAGTAATTTGAGTTACAACTCGAAAATAAAATCGTAATTGTTCTTGGATGTCACTCTTAAAGTATATATCTTAGAAAAATAGTTTATATAATATCTCTTGAAATCTCTAGAAAGTGGCGTTAGGAGTTACAGATCGATTAAAGTTCATTATCTCATATCTCTAAGTAGATTGCACATTAGCTCCATGATTGGTGTTATAACCGGACACTGTCTTATTGAAAAGCACACAACGCGCCTTGGCGTGTTCTCTAATGATTTTAGCATAAGCTGTACGAATGAGGAAGAGATAGAATCAATCCCTCACTTTTTATGCACGTGCCCGGCTCGAAACGAAAACTTCACCTTGGTGATTTTTACTTCAATGATCCTAGTGATCTAATAAACTTAAACATAGGTCTATTACGCTTCATAAGAACCTCAAAATGGTTCACCGATTAGGAAAAGGATTTCCTAGATTCATGTGGTATCACAATGGACCAAATCTTGGTGTAAGTGTGTTAGTCTTCACGACTGGCAGCCACTTCAACCTAACCTAACCTACGGTTCGAGTCGCAAATTCAAATCATCCATGCGTCCCGAATATAATCGATTAAAAAGTGTAGATTATTAATAAATAGTTTAGTGAATAGTGGGACAAATTAACGCCGATTTATTTGTGTTTTCTTTAGTTTTTTGAGTGAATTGAATGTCAGGTTGTGGTGTGGTATGTTATTTTACTGTGAACTCGAAAAAAAAACCGTATAATGTTCTTCTGTGTAAGGTAAAAGTATAATCCTAGAACAATAATTTACACATCTCTAGATTCTTATTCGAATGCTCTTAAGAGTGGTACTTGAGTTTGAATTTAAGGCAGTGGTTGAATTTTTTCTCAACGATCACTTAAAAAAGGTGAGGCCAATGTATTAGAATTTGTTTAAGGGCAAGGGAAAAAGAAGTATTTAGCAATAAAGAAAATTTAGCTATAAATAAGTTTTAATGCAGTGGTAACACTCAAGTAGTAAGCTTTTTTTTTGTTATATAAACTTAAAAAAAAAACAATCATCCGAATTTATTCACTATATTGTCGAACCCGTTTAAGAGAAACAACAAAAAGTCTATTACATATTCAATTAAGGGGGTTTTTAATTTCAGTAATGCAGTCAAAGACTGCTACTAATCTTCGTTCTTTTCGATATTTGTCGTTATGTTCATAGTGCATTTTTCTTTTCGTGAGTTTTTTTTTCTTGTTGGTTTTCACAAGCGGAGTAATTTCAAGGTCATTTATTGAAATACATGGAGTTAAGTTAAGTGGTTTAGGTGAACGGGTTTTTTTAGTTAATCAAGTTTCAGCAGAGCCTATTTGAGTGTAGGTCTGCTACTGCGTTACAAGGTTTTATTAAGTTTAAAAGCACTCTTGTATTAACAAATTACTAAAACAGTTCTGCTCCCACGTTCTGTAACCTTCGCATCGATATATTTGCATCAATTTTCATCGTTTCTCGACCAATTTTGATGATGCGAGAGTTACAAAACGTGGGCACTGGTGATAAAAATAATAATTTTTTTCTCTGAGTGATAACTAAATTGATTTTTTTTTATTATATACTACAAACAAAAATTAAATTAAAAATCCTATTCGCAGTTAATTAGCTGAAAATGCATTGCTTTATCTGTTCATTAGAATTTAATTCCTTGAATGCATTGTTTGGTCATTTGAAAATAATCCATGGGTGTAATAAAAACAGTAATTTAAAATGCTTTGAAAAATCATGTGAACAATTATTTAGTGGATTATCTTCATACAAAAGGCATCTAGGTATCCACTTAAGGGACATAAATTATATGTTTGAAACAAATAATGAGAATAATGTTGATGCGCAAGAAAATTTGATTGATGGTGAAACGTCTAATGTATATAAAAATTCGTTGCAAAACAATTATAATCATGATTCATGACATAATGAACAAGAATTACCAACTGTTAGTTGCAGTGCAGAAAAGATTCATGTACCACCACACAAAAGCATAATAGAAAACAGCATAGCTGAGTTCGTTTTAAGCCTTTACAACAACCAACATTTTACTAGAAAAGATGCAATTACTATACAAAAAGCAGCTGAAAAATTAATTCTTACACCTCTTGTAGAAATACTGTTAAACGTCGAAATTTGTGAGGTTGATAAAAAGAAAATAGAAAACATAGTAAGCGAATATAAACACGTTTTTAATGATCTAAATACAGAGTATAAACTGCAAAAATTTTTAGAACATCGAGACTTATATAAAAAGCCGAAGGAGTTCGACATTAATAGAGAAATTTCTCATGTCATGATAAACGGAGAGAGCAATTTGGAAGAAAAAGTTGAAAAGGGTATTCTTATGAACCTGAAATTTGAATTTCGGAAAATTTTAGAAAAATCAGAAAATCAAGAAGTGCTTACAAAATTTTTGGACGAAAAGAGTCAACCATCAAATACGAGTAATTTTATGAAAGGAAAACTATGGCAACAAAAGAAAGCAATGTATAAAAATCGAAATTTGGTTCCATATTTTCTATTTGCAGATGATTTTGAAGTGAATAATCCACTTGGATCGCATAGTGGAGTTCATAAGTTAACAGGAGTTTACTTTTCCATTCCTATTTTTGAAAATTATTTCATGGTCAGTGATATTTACCTGGCTGCCTTAATTAAAGCTCATGATATAAAAACATATGGAAACGATCTGACTTTGTATAACCTTGTCCAAGAAATTATTTCTCTTGAAGTTGATGGCATTGAACTGACTTTAAATAACCAGAAAACAACGATTTATTTAATAATGGGCATTATCTTAGGAGATAACTTGGGACTTAACCAAATTCTGGAGTTTAGTAAATCTTTCTCTTCTAACCACTTCTGCAGGTTTTGTATAGCCCCAAGTGAACTAACGAAAGTCATGTGCAAAGAAAATTCAACATTTCTTAGAACTGAAGAAAATTATAATGAAAACTTATCTTCTGACTTTTCGTCCACAGGAGTTTACAAAAACTCAATATTAAACAAAATTCCGTCTTTCCATGTCGTTAATAACTTTTCAGTGGATCTGATGCATGATGTATTTGAAGGTGTTGCTCATTATAATCTAACACATGTCATAGAATATTACATCAAAAACAAGGCATTTACATTGGATGAACTTAACCAATATAAGTTAACATTTTCTTATGGAAGTACCGAGAAAGGAAATGTTTTTAAAGATATTACTCCACAACACCTAAAAAGAAAGAAACTAAATGCTTCCGCAAGAGAAATGTGGACATTTGTTCACCATTTTCCTTTGATTATTGGTCATTTGATTCCAGCTAATGATAAAGTTTGGGAGTTCGTTCTTATTTTTATAAAAATAATTGATATATTGCTTTTGTCACATTATAATGATAACATATTACACGATCTTAAAAATCTTATCGAAAAACATAATATGTTATGTCAAAAATTATTTGGCGATACTCTTAAACCAAAACACCACAACCTAATCCACTACCCACGAATAATTCAGTACTCTGGCCTTCCAAAATATTATTGGTCATTTTTGTTTGAAGCAAAACATCAGGAGCTGAAAGCATATAGTAAAGTTACATCCAGCCGCAAAAATATTTTACTTTCTATTGCAACGAAATTCCAGTTCAAATTTGCGTATAAAACTATTAAATCAAGAGAAAATACTCTTCAGTATTCACACCATGATGAAATATCTACTGTTATTGAGAACATAAACTGTTTAAATTCCAACATATTAAGTGTAAATTCAAAACACTTTGAAAGAATTGAATTACTTGGAACAGTATACAAAAAAGGTCATTACTTATCTATTACAAATGAAGTTAATGTAAAATTCTTTTTAATAGTACAAATAATTCTAAATCAAAATGAAAAGTTATATATATTTTGCAAAGAAATACCAACAGTATTTAGTGATCATTATATGTCATTTGAAAAAATCAATCCAATTCAAGAAATTTTTTTGATTAAATCAATTGAAGAATTTGATGGGCCACCTGTTACTTCTCATAAAAGTTTATGTGGTAGTGAATTTATTCGAAAAAAACACTTCTTTTTCTAGATTATAAAACACTTAAAAATGAATGCCCAAAACTCATATGAACTACATGAATCCATCTGTAATCTTAACTCAAATGCTGAAGACATACCAGTACTTCAAAATGCGAATATGGAAACGAATCTTCAATCAAACACATCAATCCTTGTTTTAAATTCAGATGGCCAATTATCGTTTCTCCATCCAGAAAATGATGACTTATTGTTAGCCAACCTGCTGAAATCTTGGGGACTGTATGATCAACTTTACATCTTTCTTAAAGGTAAAATCTCTTATATTGTTATAAATGTTTTCCCAAAATAGTTTTATTAACAGAAAACAAAATAAATACTGAAGGCTTAAAATGTATGAGAGAACGACATATTGACCAACTTTTCAACAATTTTAACGACTTCAATACAAAAATGATCTTTGAGACTAGTTTAGGTTTGTGGCAAAACGAAAATGTATGTAAGGTTAACTTATGATATGCACACAGATCAGTAATACCTTTTTCTTTCTAATGTAAACAGGGTATTTTTAATATAATTCCAAAATCTGAAAATAAGGTAACACAACAACTTTCAGTGGAAACGTGGCTTAACAACATGAGTAGTCCATCAACAATGAGTAATTCTTCTGATTCTGATGTAAGTGTGAAAATGTTACGAATATAGATGTTAATAAAACGATTTTAACTGTTACAATATAAAAAAATTGGGTCCTGAAATTTAATAATGTGTCTGAGTGTATGTGTGTGTATGTGTATCACAACCAGAGGCCAAATGACAAACTAGGTTTTCAAGATAGTCCAAGAACCTCTGCCAATCGAAACTTTTTAAATGATTTAAAAACTTGATTTATTTTGAAATTATATAGTCTGGGAAAAGGATTTTGAATTAAGGAGAATTATATTTCTTCCAAATTCAATATTTGGAAAATTAGCTATTATTACTCGTAAGTAAATATGGGTTTCAGAATTTGAATAGATATATATTGAACTTTTCCGGATAAAAAAAAATAACATTCATTCAACCCTTACTAAACCTCATAGTATGTACTTTCGATTGTGTAAAATGGCAGAAGTTTTGGACCAGGCTTTAAAAACATTTATAAAAGAACTTAAGGCATTATTAAGAACATTTGAAAGAAAAACTGAAACTAGTGAAAACATTTACCAACTTATGAATTAATTTTGGGTTTAAGGGTCGGTTTGTTCACAGCTAATCATCTGTAATCAATCATTATAAAGATTTGCAAATCCACGAATAAGCTTGTCAACCACATATTTACGATTTATTATTTTAGTAGTTTAACCGAAGTAAATTTTCGTATTTCACAATTTGATTAAATCGATTTAGCGATGATTTCATTTCAATTATTTTGACAAATGAAAATTAAATTATAATTTAATAATTAGTACCTACCTTTCTAATGTTTGGTTAGAATTTTGCATGCTTTCTATGATTTTTTATATGGACTGGTACGCGGCGTGCGGCGGGGTAAGTAAAATGGAATAGGTAATATAACACATTACAGACGACACTAGGTGCTGAAAAATTGTCCCTCATCTCATGAACTGACGCAATTTTGTTTAATTTACTTTATAGAACTAGTTTTTGCTCCAACATTTTGCTATTGTGTAATCTACTACAGAAATAATTAATATTATTTAGTAAATGATCCATTGAATGGTTCAAAAGAGATCCAAATAGGGTATCCATTTCTCTAATATTTCCAACAAAAATAATTTCAGTTCATGACATGAGGCACAATATGCGGAATTTATACCACCCGTCGATTCGTTAAGGAAAATCCATATACCTCACAGTTTCGCAAAAATCCAAACAGCACACATTTCGTTTTAATTTCATGTTATAAATTAGTAAAATCTATGATCATTGAAAGATAAATTAATTTATTAAAATCAAAGTAAATGGTAAGCCGTCTCAAGTGAAAGATATCAGCTTCTTTTTATTTCATTTGAAGTGATTTCGGAAAGTTTTTGAAATCATCAAATCGTTTGAAAGGAACCTAAAAAAAATTCAATCAATTTTAAATTTTGATTTCGCTTTAAATTCAATTGATTTATAGCTTTTTGTTATTGAAAAGCTCAACATTGGTACGAAAATTTATTTTTAAACCCATTTTTGGTATAAACGGTTTTTATTTAATAAATAGATAATTTAAACATAGCACACACAATCCTTTTACATGGGGTGTTACCTCCATCATCAAAATCTATATGGGTAAGTTCATACAAATTAAAAGTGATGACCCAAAAAATTCTTTCACTCTCGAAGTTGAAAATTTAAGTCAAATAGAACCCATTTTGAAAAAGATAAGAGTAGAAATCAGTGGGACTAAATAAAACAAAATGAGAATAACATTCATTGCAACTTTAAAAAACTTCCTAATTTTTTCGATTTTGTAAATGACGGCAGTTTCATAGAAATAGGTACGAACATTTATTTTTAATTAAGTTCTTGTATTTAAAGATGACTTAAATACAGCGTGCGTACTACATAATGCAAACTTAAACTTGAACATGTTTCTAACGAAGATTGCACTATATGTAGATAAAAGTTTATGCGAATTAAAACTATGATAACATTTTTTCAAATGTCTGCAACGAAGATACGTACCTTAACATGCACACACTCAGAAAAAAATATTGGACCCAGGTTTTATCAAAATCTCGAAAATTTGTTGATAAATTTTTAATAAAATTTACCTTTTTTATTCAACTAAGCCCCAATTTATTTAATCGATTTAAAATGAAAAAAATGTATGGATTTTCAACCTTTTTTTTTATTTCCTATTTTCTATGGGAACTTAATCTTTGTTTTTGAGTAAAAGATTTATTGGGTCTTAAAAAAGGTAGCTAATTATTTTATTTTAGATAATAACCGTGTTAGAAATATTGAAGAAAACAGAACAGGGCAGGGCAATTTTAGAATCCTATAAGATTAAAAATTACTTAACACCGGAGGATAGAACAAATATTGTCCACAAGATAGTTCAATATCACACAGAAAATGGGAAAAAAATGACGGTCAGAAGATGTGAAATTTTTGCAGAAGAAATAATAAAAATTTTTCCTACGGAAAGCTTGGTAAGCTACTAGGAGTAGGCTTTTATCATCATTATTACATTTATAAATTTTAATTACTATTACCTATTATTATTTCTATTATTATGATACTAAGGGTATTCATGCAAAATTGTAAGACCATCGTAAATGTCGTAAACGTTAGAGAGTTTCAAAATTTGTTTGAAAACTTTTTCTTTTTTTTAATGGTTTTACTACGTTACATGAGTTCCCTTACATGCCTTACTATATTATAGATTGTTATTATTTATTATTTACTATTTATTATTTTAACTTCAACAGAGTTCATACTTTGTCCGAGGTAAAAACAAAGCTCCCCCAAAGGGTAAACTTTATGACCGCTATAGGGGACAACGAAGGTCTCTGTTACTACAAATGTATAAGGCTGATGCCACGCCAGCGAAAAAATCCAAGCTTATGGATGCTGTAAACGAAGATTTCAATAAAGGTAGAACTTAATGCAAAAATAATTTAAGACCAGACTATATAAGCTAAGTCTTTTATTTAAATATTCAATAGAATCGTCAAGCGATGCAGAAATCCAAAAGCTTTGTGACGAATTAAAACAAAACCGGAACTGGGACACAGTTATCAAGCAGTGGATGGAGACTAGGGCATTCCGAAGGAGAATGATTGACCAGAGCAGTGACACTGATATCCAGACTGTCCTTCAGGAATGGCCCTTGTACAAATATTCACGTGCGCCAGAACTGGTAATAATTTTATATTTTTGGCATAATTAAATCTGATCAATATTTTTTTTTAAATACATATGAAAATTTATAACATCATTTTCTCGTTTATAATAAATTATTTTATTAACAACATCATTGACAAAAAATAATATCAACAAGCTAAAAAAATAGAAACAAAATAAAACAAAAACTGTTATTATCTCTCTTATTAATTAAGGTGTTTTTGTTTAATGAATTTGCAGATTACCATTGACTATAATTTCCTCAAACCATCCAATGATTTTGATTATTCAAAATGGCAGAAATTCCAGACCGTAGCCGATAAGATTTTCACCGACAGAATTAAATGCAGTGCATTGAAGACATTCTTGGGACAATTAAAGGAGAAAATTGAAGAGCTCGATATTGGTACGAAATCGTATTTTTTAAACCATTTTTGGTACCTATAAAGAATTTTTATTTGATAGATAACTTAAATATAGCACATACAACCTTATTACATGGGGTGTTACCACCATCATCAAAATCTTATTATGGTAAACTAAAAAAATTCACTATTGAAGACTCAAAAAACTCTTTCACTCTCGAAGTGGAAAATGCTGGTCAAATAGAACCGATTCTGCAAAAAAAGAGAGAAGAGTGTTCAAAGTCAAAAATGAAACTACAGCCCATTATAATTGTTGTGGGTGAAAAATTCAATTTTAAACAGTTTTACGTGTCCTTAGACAATGTCAAATTTAAATTAAACTCATACCTAGACTGTATTGATTTTTATTTGAAACTTGCATATGTATTAAATATACAATACCCTCCGCAGTGTTTTTCGGTATGGGTCTTTATTGAAAAATTTTTATTTAATATCCAAGATGGTCCAAATATCCCTTCAGTCGAAACCTTTTTGAGTGACTTAAATTCAATTATTACTTAAGAAATGTTAACATTCCTAGAATCGGTTTCATAAAAATGGCTTTTTGGAGATAATTTGATTTTTATTTTAAAATGCGATTTTTACAATGAGGTCTTGCTTTTTTTTTGTAGTTTTAGAAATTTGATTTGATTTAAAAACCACTGTTTTGAAAGTGAGTTTGAATATTTTTAATTCATAATTCTCCCAAAAAGATATAGTATTTATATCTATACATAAAAATTAATTTCTTTTGCAAATTCAATATTTCAAAAACGAGATATTGGGTTTCAACGTAATTTCGCAAAAACCCCTATTCATCTTATCTTATGATTTTCTGCTAAGGAAAAATTAAAAAAAATGATTTAATTCAATATTGCACTTGCAGTTCCTTAAAAATATCTTTGCGTTTATATCTTTATATCTTTTTGCATTTAATCCTCTAACATTTGGCACATTTCAGTAGGTATGACTTCCCGATCATTTTTTTTCCTGCTGGAGCATTCATGGAAGGGAAATTCACTCCTGGTCAAATGGTCTAAAGATTAACAATTTTGTATGAGTTGTATTTTTCCCAAAAATAAAATTGACTTTTACTAGATTTGATTTAACAAATACGCATAATAATTATCTTTTACCTCAACAAGTTATTCAAAAAATTTATATGTATAACAACTATTCTGTCATTTGTTTCTGGCCAAATGAGATCCTGCTGTCCTATTTTTATTATATCTTGCCAATTTGAATGGATCCTTTTTCTTTCTTTAAATGTTTATTTTGATTTTATTAATTCGCTTCCTTGTAATATCTTGATTGATATTACTATTTTTGTAATCTACACAAGAGAAGAAGTAAACACTGTGCCAGCTTTTTCTTTCTTTTTTTCCTTCTCCATATTGTCGAGGTACTATAATACAAGTCTTGGCTATTTTATATGGGTTGATATACCAAACGAATTCATTAAATATGTCGGCTAGTGGTTTGTGGATTCTTCTTTTTCGTATTTTTTGGTGTTTGAGCATTGTATATACACTCTATAGTATTCTCATGCAACACGATTTTGTAGGTTGACATTTGGTCGATAGGTTGGCTGCGATCGCCTAACCGAGATCTCTTAGTAAAAATTAGGATTACATTTGGACACTAGATGTCCACGAGCTTTTGGGCTTCATGAGAATACTATAGAGTTTATATACAATGGTTTGAGGCAATGTCTTGCAAAAAAATTATCTTTTCAGCGATTATTTTGTACGGCCTACCTATTATTTTGCAGAGCACCATAAATACCTACAATTACTTTTAAATTCCTTGTTGACTTCACTTACTCTTTAAGATGGACAAACCAATCGAACAGAACTTAAAAGAATGTATTTTTCTTTTGAATTCAATATTTCGCAAATGGGATCATCGCTGTTTTGTGTTTTTACAAAAGGATTCAATGGTTTTTAGAAAAAAGTTGATTTTTCTTTGAAATTAAGAACAAAATATATATTTATCCTTAATTTTTGTCATCACTTCTCACCGTTTGATTCTTTTTCAATCACTGATTTTGATTTTATTAATACGCCGCCTATTTGTTTGATAAAGGTACGTATTTTGGTAATCTTCACGAGAGAAGAGGGAAATACGTGCACTGTTCTTTTTTTCTTCTCTATAATATCATGGTTTTTTAATCCAAGTCAGGGTTATTTTTAATCGGGTTGATATACCAAATAGATTTATTTTGTCTGTCGACCAATACGTACGTTAGTCTTGCCTTCCCTCCTGTTTTTTTTTTTTTTTGTTTATTATTCAATAATTTTGATCATAATTTCACTTTGTATTTGTTTATCATTGATTTTGATAAACTAAACAAATTAATTTGGTATGTTGAAAAATACGTAGGTTAGTCTTGCTTTTCCTCCTCTTTCTTGCTGTCTCTTCAATATTGATCATCATTTCGTCTTCATTTTGTATTTGCTTATCGCTTTTGTATTTTCACATTACAAAGCAATAGCAATTATTTTTCCAATCGAACAATTGTTGGCAGTAATATCCAAACAAAATTTTTGGCGCCAGAAATTTTATTGGGATAGACAAGACATGCCTTGTATTTTACTCAATAAAGATACCAATATCACTATTTCTGGGATCTGTCATGTGTAATACTGTGACTTTTTTTTTGTTCAAGTTTAAGTTAAGTTATGATTTTCTTTCTTTTAACACTAATTTTTATTTAATTAATTCACTACATATGTAATCGTTACAAGATATGAAGCTAAATACTGTACATTTTTTTGTTTTTCTTCTTCATTATGTTGAGGTGTTCTATAGATTCTATTTGAAATCCCTCCTGTTTTTTGGTGACAGTCAATTTTCGATGGTTGTGACGATATGTTATGAAAATGTAGTTTTCTTTCGCAAGCTCTTTTCAAATTTCCCTCTCTCGTTTATTCAAAATCTTCATTTTGTGGGAAATGTCTCGTGTAATTATGTATATAATTTAATATTTTTTTGTTACATTATTTTAGAATTAGTGATGACAGTTTTGATATTAGAATAAAACTTGATTAAACAAACTACATATACATAAAGTCGCTTTGCCGTTTTGCATCTGACAATTTCCACAGAATGATTTTCTTTCTTTTTACACTGATTTTTTTTAAGATATTAATTCACCACTTTTTGATGAGATAATGTTTTTAAATAACATAGACATAGCCTATCTTTTACATGGAGTGTAGCCAACATCATCAAAAACAAACATTTTAAACTTCAGTCCATTACATTTATTGTAGTGGGTTAAAAATTCAGTTTTAATAAGTTTTACGTGTCCTTGGATTTATATCTTTCAACCACAGAATGATCTTCTATCAACACTTAAATTTATTTTCATTAATTGGTTGCGTTCTAGATTTACTAGATGACCTAAGATAGCTTCGTATCCATTAAACCAGATATAGGTTATATTTAGCTGCAAAATCATATTTTCATTCAGCTGTTGCTGACATTCCTTATAGATTTGTTGGTGACACTTCAGTTTTGGCTGTTTTGTGATCATATTTTTATAGAAAGGTAGTCTTCTCGCAAGCTCTTTTCCAATATCATTTTCTAATTTTTTCACAATGCTCATTTTGTGGGATTTGTTTAGTGGTTAAAGAATAATTAATAGCAGCAATTTTGTTATTATAATAACACTTAAATATCAAAATGCCATTTTACCTCAAACAGCTCCCACAAGATGATTTTTTTCTTTTTACTTACTCTTTTTTTATTCACTGCCGTTTGATTTTGGCTGAGGTAATTTTTTTAAAGTGGGTGAAAGAAAAGAAGGAATATAAACTGAACTATTTTGTTGTTCTTTTCTTTCTCGATATTGTTGAGGTGTTCTGTAGATTCTTTTTGATATCCCTCTTGTCTTTTGGTGACAGTTCAATTTTGGGTGGTTGTGACCATATTGCATGAAAAAGTAGTCAATTTAATTCACAATGTTAATTTTGTGGGAATTAATGGTGACATTTTTATTATTATAATAACATTTAAGTATCAAAATGCTTTTTTACAACTGACAGCTCCCACAGAATGATTTTTTCTTTCTTTTAACTTTTTTTCATTCAGTAGACGTTTTGATTTTGGCTGAGGTAGGTGCGTATATTTTTAATCGTTACAAGAGAAAAAGGTAAATACTTTGCATTGTTTTGCTCTTCTTTTCATCCTCCATATTATTGAGGTGTTCTGTAGGTTCTTTTTGAGATCCCTTCTGTTTTTTGGTGACAGTTCCATTGTTGGTGTTTGTGACCATGTTTTATGAAAAGGTATAGGCTTCTTCGCAAGCTCTTTTCCATTATCACTCTCTCTTTTATTCACAATGTTTATTTTGTGGGATTTGTTAAGTAGTTAAAAATTTCATGGCAACATTTTTCTTATTATAATAACTATTAAATATCAAAATGCCATTTTACATCTGACAGCTCCCACTGAATGATTTTTCCTCCTTTTAACTCCTTTTTTTGCATTTACTGTAATCCATATTGTTGAAGTGTTTTGTAGGTTCTTTTTGAGATTCCTCCTGTGTTTTGGTAACAGTTGAATTTTGGGTGGTTGTGACCATATTTTATGAAAAGGTAGCCTTCTTTGCAAGCTCTTTCCCAATATCACTCTCTTATTAATTCACTGCCATTTTTTTGTGGGATCTTTCACTTGTAATAGTAATGATTTCAAGTTTTGTTATTATTTAAGAATTAATTTCGACATTATTTAAAATTAAGTCTAAATTTGCTTTGCCTGTTTACATCAGGCTTCATGGCCTTTCTTTTAACACTAATTTTTATTTTGTTGATTTCCTATCTTTCGATTTTACCTAATGCACGTATTTTCTAATTGTTAGAAGAGAAGAAGGAAAATATGCTGAAAACTGTTTTGTTCTTCCTTACCTTCTCCATATTGTTGAGGTAATCGGTAGGTTCTTTTTGGTATTCCTCCTGGTTTTTAGTAACATTTTAATTTTGGGTGTTTTTGACCATATTTTATGAAAAGATAGTCTTTATCGCAAGCTCTTTTCCAATATCTTTCTCTTTTATTCAAAATCTTCATTTTATGAGATCTCTCACGTTAAAGAGCATGAGTTTTTATTTGTGCTTTTTCTCATTTGCTTAAGAAAGAGTTTATGTTTAATTGCGAGATTTTTGTTTTTAAGAGAAACATAAAAATTAACTGTCGTTTTACATCTGACAGTTCCCATAGTATGACAGCTATATTCCTGCCAGATTCATACTTTTACTTTCACATTTTTAATTTTTTGTTGGCTTAAGAAGAACTTTCACTTGAAGTTTAAAAGTCTAGTCAAACAATGCTTAAAAGAAACTTTACATATATTTTGTTTTAATTTATCATGTCGCAAATGTGATCTCGATTTTTGCATGAAGTTTTTTAAAAATGCAATAATTATATTGAATTGTTCTCTGTTCAAATTCTTTTTTATTTAATTAAATACGAAATCAAATTATCTCCAAATGCCAAAAGAAACTTTTCAAAATGATTAATTATGTTTTAGAATAAACATTTTGAAAAATATCACCAATATTCACGTTTCTTTTATAGTGAAATGCTTAATTTTACCTTTAAAGGAAAAATCAAATTGTTATTTAAAACACTTTTGTTCTATTACAGGTTTGGTTAATAACAAATCTAATTATTATCACCAATTTATTAATGTCTGTTAATAGCAGATTGTCGACAGAGTTGTAAAAACGTAGTTTATAAGCAAATAAAATGCATGATTTTGTATTTATAAACAATTAATTATTAAGAACTTACATAATGTAAAACTGAAAGTTGTGTAAAATATGTAAAAATCTGTAAACACAATAAATAGAATAAGATTTTATCGTTCATGTTTAAGAAAATACCTAAAGATACTCAATAAAAATATGTCAAATCACATATATAAAAATACAAATTAATCTTTTTTCTTTCAAGGAATTTTCTTTCAGCCAAACTGATGATCGTTTTACCTTAGACCTTAAGGTAATTCAGCACGTGCCTAAGCTAAAATATTAGACTAAATCGACCTACGAACCAGGTTGAAATGCCCTAGTTTAGGTACGAAAAATAAGGCAAATCGACCTAGGAAATAGGCTAATTTAGGCGGAAACTTAGGTGAAACTACCTTAGATTTTAAGGTAATTTAGCACCTGCCTAAGCAAAAATACTTGGTAAAATCAACCAAGGAATTAGGTTAAAATAACCTAGTATAGGTAAAAAGACTAAGGCAAATTGGCCTAGGAAATAGGCTAATTCAGGCGCAAACTGAGGTAAAACTACCTCAGATTTTAAGGTAATTTAGCACCTGCCTAGGCTAAAATACTAGGCTAAATCTACCTAGGAACTAGGTTGAAATGCCCTAGAATAGGTAAAAAAAAATAAGGCAAATTGACCTAGGAAATAGGCTAATTCAGGCGTAAACTAAGGTAAAACTACCTTAGATTTTAAGGTAATTTAGCACCTGCCTAGGCTAAAATACTAGGCAAAATCTACCTAGGAACTAGGTTGAAATGCCCTAGAATAGGTAAAAAAAATAAGGCAAATTGACCTAGGAAATAGGCTAATTCAGGCGCAAACTAAGGTAAAATCACCTTAGATTCTAAGGTAATTTAGCACCTGCCTAGGCTAAGATACTAGGCAAAATCTACCTAGAAACTAGGTTGAAATGCCCTAGAATAGGTAAAAAAAATAAGGTTAATTGACCTAGGAAATAGGCTAATTCAGGCGCAAACTAAGGTAAAACTACCTTAGATTTTAAGGTAATTTAGCACCTGCCTAAGCTAAAATACTAGGCAAAATCTACCTAGGAACTAGGTTGAAATGCCCTAGAATAGGTAAAAAAAATAAGGTAAATTGACCTAGGAAATAGGCTAATTCAGGCGCAAACTAAGGTAAAACTACCTTAGATTTTAAGGTAATTTAGCACCTGCCTAAGCTAAAATACTAGGCAAAATCTACCTAGGAACTAGGTTGAAATGCCCTAGAATAGGTAAAAAAAATAAGGCAAATTGACCTAGGAAATAGGCTAATTCAGGCGCAAGCTAAGGTAAAATCACCTTAGATTTTAAGGTAATTTAGCACCTGCCTAAGCTAAAATACTAGGCAAAATCTACCTAGGAACTAGGTTGAAATGCCCTAGAATAGGTAAAAAAAATAAGGCAAATTTACCTAGGAAATAGGTTAATTCAGGCGCAAAATAAGGTAAAACTGCCTAAGATTCTAAGGTAACTTAGCACCTGCCTTAGCTAAAATACTAGGCAAAATCAACCTAGGAACTAGGTTGAAATGCCTTAGAATAGGTTAAAAAAATAAGGCAAATTGACCAAGGAAATAAGCTAATTCAGGCGCAATTTTAGGTAAAACCACCTTAGGTTTTAAGGTAAGTTAGCACGTGCCTAAGCTAAAATACTAGGTAAGATCTACCTAGGCACTAGGCTAAAATGCCTTAGCATAGGCAAAAAAATAAAGCAATTTTACTTAGGAACTAAGCTAATTCAGGTATTCGTTTAGGTAAAACCGAGATCGTTTACGATAATTTTACCTAAGGATTTAAGGTAAATTAGCACCTAAAATAAGCTAAAATACACTTTCAGTGTGCTCAATCTACGATTTTAGTTTTACCTAAGCAATCTAGGCAACGATAGCCGAGAACTAACCAAGCTCAAAACGGCCTTAGGCCTAGGCAACGATAGCACCTGATCTAGGCTAATTTTACACATGTTTTTGGTTGGGTGTATGGGTCTGCCTACTGTATTTTTTTTTAGAAAATTTTCAAAAATTAAAACTCCTTGAAAACAATTTTTTTTTGTTTGTGGCTTCATTTAGTCAGAGTATCAAGTCAGTAAAAGCATTTTGCTACAACTTTTAAAGAACAAAAAATATAGTGAAATGTACTAAAACTGGAATAGGCGATAATGACACTCTTTTTCTTTTTTTAATTTTTAATTCGTTGTTTCTCTTTTTTGACCATATTCTTGTTGAGATTCTTGATTGTGTAATATGTTTTGACCTCTTGACATTTCTACTTCCCTTTTCTTCTTTAAAAAATTATCTCTTTTTCGTTTTTGAAGTCTGTTCTTCTGCATGGCAACCCTTTTCTTTGAGCTGGGTTATTATTTAGTTTTTATTGCATGGAATGATTTTTGTCTTGCTCGTCTGAGGTATTGCTACCGTTCTTACAAAAAAAATTGGTAGAAAAAATATTATTGCAAGAAATTATTTAATTATATTTATTTAATTAAAGTTCAATAAGTATTTAAATGACACGGTACTGACATCCACGGTACTGACATTTAGACAGTTTATGTAACCTCACTTCTCTATACTTTTGAGAAAAATAATTTCCAGGACAATTTTAACTTATGCCGTTAGAAGGAATACAAAATTCTTATAACCAACCAAAAACATGTTTTAACATGCTTTAAAAATACTACCATGGTACTGACAAATAAATCTGTGACATACCTTCATCGCAAGAAAAGATAAAACTCTTAAAGTACAACAACGTACAACAAATAAAATGACTCTTGTTAAGTATAT